>KV751321.1:4198476-4223044 GCA_001698575.1 Mola mola | reverse complement strand
CCTTGCTCAATGTTTTGAACAAATCAGCGATTGGATGTGCCAGAATATCCTTCAGCTAAACACGGATAATAATGAAGTAATTGTATTTGGAGCAAAAGAGCGACTGAAAATCACCAGTCAGCTCAAGTTGATAAATCTAAAGACGGAAGACCAAGTGTTGTCATGGACTCAGACCTGGATCTCAATAGCCACATTAAGACTGTCACAAAGTCAGCCAACCTTGAAAACATTTCAGGAATCAAGGGATTAATGTCCCAACAGGATTTAGAAAAACTCGTCCATGCGTTTATCTCCGGTCGGCTCGATTACTGTAATGCTGTTTTTGGAGAGTGGAAAATATCGGTCCAGTTGTCAGATCTTTACACTGGCTTCCTGTTTGTCAAAGAAATGACTTCAGCAAAGGAAATAATGCTGAACCATTCAGTGCTTTGTTAACAAAGCGCTAAAAAGACTAATGAAAAATCATGATACTCACATCTTTTCTGATGCATTAGAAGTTCTGCTGCGCAAATAGCGTGTAACCATTTTTATTAAAAATGCAATAACGCTGCATTATCATACACATTCAGCTGTGACTCTTCACTACAAGTCTTTCAGCGGTTGCAAATCAAATCAGCTCTGCTGCGCTGTCACTTCATTCTCAGCACATTTGATTGTGAAAGTCTATCATATATTATAATTGAATTAATAAATGGCATTTTAGGAAGAACAAGAACGCCGGCATCATCAGTGCACCGCTTAAGCTAATTGCTTAGCGTTTGCATATGTTACAAGCACACACAAGCTTTACTGTTTGAATATATTTCAGGCAGATCACACATCCACCGTTGATGGGTGAAGGAGGCACATAGGAGGGGTGCAAAGACTTTTATGTGAGTTTAAACCTTGAAAGGCGTTGCTCACCTGACGCCACCGTTACGGGACGCAGAGCACAATCTCACAGTTAGGGAAGGTGTCCAGAGGGGTCGCTAGATTATTATTTCCCCTTTTGCTCCGACCGAAAAGTTCCAGAATGGGATTAAACGGAGTAAATAAAGAGCACTTTACTATTCTGTTTTATTGTCTTTCATTCTGTTCTTCAGTATCATCAGTATGTGTCAGTATGTCTTTTTCAAACCCTTTGAACAATTTCTCTTTATCCATCCACCACTGCTTTAAAATGAGGGCGCCGTCTCCTCCTCCCATCCGCAGGTGTCTCTGCAGAATGTACTGTAATAACTGCGTCCTCAGGTGAAGACAAACCTCAACCATGGCCAGAGCCGTCGCAGGGGGCTGTGCAAAGTGCCAGAGCGCACAGACCTCTTCCATGAGAGGATACCGACAACAGCACAGAAAGTTTCTTCAGTCTGTGTCACCATCAGCTCAAACAATGAGGCAGAAATCACAGCAAGGTTGTAGAGATTAGTGCATGTGGAACTACACCCTACGGCTGCACTTTAACACGTCTGCAGTATAACAGGTTGTAACCTAAAGTGGCACAGTGTTCCCGAGCTGCAAATGAGCTTCCCGCAGCTGTAAACTTGTGATCTTGTTGAAAGTGACAGTCTTCCTCTCCAATCCCATCCGAATTGAATTTCTCATTATTTTCAAACATATGTTTGAATTTTTAATGCTTAAATCTAGTCTAGTCTAGTCTATCTAATCTAATGCATGCAAGTGTCATGTGTGAAGTGCACTGACGGGCATCCCAACGTTACCGACAGACAGGTCAGATCTGTGTTACCTCCCCGAGATGAGAGAGGATGTGGCTCTTTCTCATACTGTAATAAATGTGAGCAGACTGAATGTGGGCTTGTCATAGAGAAAATGTGATTTTTCATCACCTGTAACAAAAGTTGTCACATGCAGGTTGGCCAGAAATGATCACAACAGAGACAGTTCATTTTCTGTAACTGAATTAAATTCAAACCTTAATTTAACTTTCTCCTGTCAATCTGAGGTCACTGGGTGTTGATCTGATATTTTTCAGCAATTCAGCAATATCAAACGCAGTGATTCCAACATTTTTCCTATTTTTATCGTCAACACAAACTCAGCTACAGTAATATTGTGCTTTCTCCCACTATATTATGTATGTCGTGCTTGTATTAATTCTTAAATCAACAGAAAACACAGACATATGCGGAAATAAGTGTAAAGATACGGACTAAGACGTTCTGATGACTTGTTTTTGTCATCCAAAGTGGCTGCACAGGGTCTTTGCTGTGTAAACATGACAAATTGACCCATTCAGCTTATAGAAAATGTCTGCTTCTAGCCTGGTGGGCAAACTCACCTCCTACAGAGGCGGCGAAGGCTCTGGACATTCACTTTAAGTGTGGAATCGACCACCGTAAATGCACTGGGATTATTACGAGGTCCTCCGCTAATGCAAAGTGTCATTTCAGCATTTACATAATGTCCACCGAGGCTAATAGCTGCCAGTTTTTCGTTTTGCCATCTGTCTTTGCCAGTGGGAGATGAGCTAAAAAAGCTGGAAAATGAAAGAGAGATGAGGAGAGGGACTAAATATTATCCGGCGACTGGCTCCAGCTGCGTTTGGTACGATACCAGAGGGGACGATTATCTGGTCCCCAAAGGGCCAACCACGCGCAGATACCATGCCCGGCTCCGTGGCAAAGACAAATACAGCGATATGCCCCCGCAGAGGGATGAACAGCTCAAAAAAACACAACTCCAGAAGGCTCCTTTTGGTGCTGGAGTAAATTAATTACAGAGGCGGTTTGTCTCCGGGGACGAAGCTGAGCACACATCACATAACGGTCAACTCAAAGGTTGCAGCCAAACAGCCACTGGTCTTTATTACGAGGCCAATTAATTTAAAATATGCTGGGATGCATTGCTTATAAACTTCTTGGGTAATTGGATGACACTATCACCACAAGTTAATTTCACAGACAGAAATGCAGCAAAACAAACCAAGTCATTTGGAAGCCTTTTTTATCACAGCTCAAAGTTCTGAGGCTCAATAAGTTCTGCCCTAGTTTCAGCTATTGGCAGTGTTTTTTTCCTGCTGCTTCATCCTTTGAGAATAAACTGTCTTTGCTGCTTTATTTGACATATCTTAATGTGTAGCACCCAGACGTTACCATCTCTAAGCTGCTTCCTTCAGAGTCGGTATTTCCAATTAAACACTGCTGTACTGTAGAGGGAGGGAATGTTTTGCTTTGTTTTCCTTCCCTATTTTTTTTTTTTTTTTTTTTTTAAATGACAATCTGGCAGATGAAAACAGACCGACTGCCAAATTTGGAATCGTCCCTTTTTTAATTTTAAAGATTGCAGGAATTCCGCCAGCGCGGCCGTTTCTTCACATGGTTTTGTGCTGAGATGAGACTGTGCTCGCCGGTTGAACGTTATTCAACGGTAATATTACATGATAAGGATGACATAAGTCATAGTAGGTGTATAATAAAGACTCAAAAAGCAGTGATTGTGGAGACTGTTGGGGCCCTTATCAAAAGTTCACATGGGGGCCCCTGAACTGCCCGTATCCCGACTCAGACTCCCGGCAGCATAATGTAATGTTAGCAGAAGAGCGTGACTCGTCGCGTTCAGCTACTTACCGATATATTTAATCACTGTCTGCTCCACTTACCCCTGTATTGAATGAATGGATTTATTTCAAATAATGTTTAAAACAAGTAGTAAATATACAAAACGAAGAAACTAAAAGAAAAAAAAACAAGAAACTTCACCAAAAATAGACCTTTTACAGTACATTTGAAAATGAGCAGAATGAAGCAGCCACTTATCCAGTCCTGCTCCGTCTTCATTATGAATCAGTTCATCAGCATAAAGACACGGTCTTGACCTCTTTGTTCCTCATCTGATCCTTTCCCCTTTATCACTCCCAGACGGATGATCTCCTCTCCATTTTCCCTCTGTGACTTCGATCGACAAACTCAGGTTTTCATCAGAATGGAGCCTGCGATGCTTATCAGCGCAACGGAAGTGAGTGGCTTCAGATGGGGCCCCGCTAGGGAGGTTTGTCAGCCCTCAGGGTCTCCTACTGGCTCGGGTCCGTCCTCGTCTGCAGCACCTCTGACTACAAAATGTCATTATCGATTACAACATGATTACGCAATGCTGCAAATTGTACTTAAAGTTTCTATCATTTGGTAACCAGAATTGTTTGACTTGTTTCATAAAGACAAAGCCTGTCTTTGCCTTCACCTCAGACATAAAATGGTGAGTGTTGGCTTGTTAGCACACGCTAAACCAGATAAAAGCAGCAGTGGATGTTTAAGAACCAGGTGATTTTTGCAGACGGACACGTTTTAGCCTGAAGGTAAGAGCAGGTGCAGTTTCAGCACAAGTATCCAGGTTAGAAGAGTCTCCTTTCAGGCAGCAGGTGTGAACGTGCAAGAGTGCCCATGAGCTAATAATTTGTGAAAATGATCTCAGTCACAAGATTAATTTACGCTCTATATTTATTACTAAAGAGCAAGGTATTACAATAATTTGTTGTTCTTTATTATCCGTTTATAGGAACTAAGAGTCTCTGTCACTCACATAACGCCAAAGCGGTTCGTCAGATTGACTTCAAACTTGTCAGGTGAGTTGCCGATGACCCGAGGGTGTGAATGTGTGCAGTTTGGACACATGAGGCATTAGATATTAATAAAAAAATCTTTCCAAATTTATCGTGAGTTCCTCTTCTTCTGCCCCTCTGAGCCAAAACATACAGCGCAACGTGCTTGCAGCCCACATTGTGCTCCAAGATCGGACTGCATCTGTAGAATAGGCAAACTATTAAACATGGAGCAAAGCCATTTCATCTACACATACTTCCTCTCAATTTGGCGGTCTTATTAGACTATTAAATTTGCTATTGTTCTTTCTGCTGTCAATATCGCTCCCTGTACTTGGAGCCCAACACCACCCCGGCACCGACCAGCAGGCTCCGGTAGGGGGTTTTAAGCTGTTTCCACGTCACTCCCCAATATTTATATATGAATATCAGTGAGGAGCAATGAGGTTATTTTTGCATCTCTTACAGGGTCCCTAGTTTTCTGCCACTGAGTCCGCAGCAGATGTACAGCAGCATCGGCACCAAATTGATCCACCGTATCGCCGAATCGTAGAAGGGAGAGACCCAGTGGCCAGAAAGGACATTTCGTCAACATGCTTTGTAAGTGACCCACAAAACGGAGATTCAAACAAAAGCAAAAACATCTATAGATACAAGGGTGCAAGGTTTCTGGAACTACTTAACCCCCCACACGACAGAGGGGATCATTTTTCCGTTGTTTTTCTCGATGCCGTGCTAACACTCAACTTTCTGGTATAAAAAACACACAACGGGGCGTCCCTGGGATAAAAACCCAGTACACACATGGGTCTTAAGTGTGTAAGACCGTGCCCACCGTTTCTTCCTGTAGAAACATGGCAGACTCCATTAAAGAGGATGCACACCTCATCTAAGGTGATGACAATATGATTATTGGTGTCTCCCGATTATTAAACAATTATTTATTACAATCATTAATATATTACATTTTAACTAATAAGTTCCCTTATACGGGTCATCTGGCTCCAGATAAATAATAAAGTGAGATGTATCCTGTTATTGTTACCCGTGTGCAGTATTACCATTTTAGCCTTTCTCTACCATGAGTTTCCTCACGTCTGGAGACACGGAGAGGGTCTGTTTTCCCTATGTTACATCAGGACCTGGCTGCTTCAGCCAGAATCTGAAAGTCCATCTCGCTGTCCAGGCAGAGCCTGTTGTCTTCTGAGAACCCGCTGGTCTGTGTCTCTGGCCCCCTTCTTCTCGAGCACCACCATGCTTTAATCCTGCAGTCCAGGGACTACCCCAGCCCCACCCCAGCTGGATCCAAGGGCTTATAAACAAGACAAAAATGAAAAGGTGGGGACACAATGATGAGACGCTTGGTCTTCGGCCTCAGAAACACGTGCAAACAGGAGCGAAGCGAAGTGAAGTTCATAGATTTACTGAGAGAAATAAACTCCTGACAGATATATATATGTGTAACTTTTTCTCCGGCTCAGCTTTAATGCTTGACCAGGTTTTGTTTTCATCCTTAAAGCGCACACAGGCACACACTTCTGATTCTCTAGCTGTGAAAACTCCGCTCGGATCTCCCCGTATGAATAAAAGATAGGACAAACGTAATTCGAGCGAACAACAGTCCACGTTCTGTGTTCCGTTTCATGTACAAAGAAGCACATAAGTCTGCTGAGACATGTTTTGGACATACTCTCCACCCACAGACAGTCTTCTCTTTTATCTTTGCGCATAGAAATAATGAATGAATAATCATTTCTGAAACCGTCATCAGCATTCATGCTGTGGAATTACATTCTTTATCTGCTTGTGGGACCAGTTTTCATTGCTGCTGTGTTTTTTGGGAGGATGGGTGAGTTCTTATCAAGGTGTTTCAATCAGCAGAGACACGGTGAATGAAATGGAGACTAATGTTTATTATAACAGAAGATGTTGTGGTAATTAAGGATTTATTTGGGCTTACACTCCCCAGGGAGAGTTTTAATCAGGGGGGCATCAGCCCTGAGCGGCAGAATAATGGATCCCCCGCGGAGTCCAGACACTGCTGGTGGTGGTGGCGGCTGATGGCTTCTGCTGATAAGGCTGATGAAACTGACACTGAGGAACCTGCAGTGATGGAAAGGTGATAAAGGTCACAAAGGCAGCAACAAGATATAGAAGATATTCACAGGGACATTAAAAATGATTCAAGATATAACTGTAAACCTTTGAACGCCAAAGACCTGACTTACTGTACATGTTTAGCTACCGGCACGTTTAAATGTTTAGCCTTAATGGGAGACATCTGTTTCAAGAAGAAATAAGTGGCTCTTAAAGCTCTCTATGTTGTCTTTTGAAGAGGACGAGCAGCAGCAGGTTGTATTGAGCAACATCCGGCTGTATTTTACTGCCAGGGAAGTTCACCAGAGGCCATTGCATCTGTTGAAGGTTTTTGTCGCCCATTACGATTCAACATACGCTTATTCCAGGTCGCCAGACAGGCATTTTGTATCCAGATGCACAATGCACCCTTTTGTGCCAAAAGCTGATGTGCCAAACCTTCCCTGATGAACCAATGAGCCTTTTAGCATCTGTGGCCATGAAAAATGTGAAAAAAATTGGAGTCCTGTACCGAGTCCCCAGGTAACCTGCACAAACACTGTGTAATGGGTGAAATACAAACAGTATTTCTATGAATTCACAGGTATGAACACGGATAAAAATAAACTGAACGCAGTTGGGAGGTGGGCGAAAACAAAATTATGTTTTTTATGTGAAACAAAAAGAACAATGTGCTCTATTTTAACAGCTAAGTGACTGATCTTATCAAGCAACAATGTTGTTTTATTGTGACAGACGAAGATGGAACCTGACCTTCGGCCACAACTTCATCGATGCGACTGCGATGACGGCTCGCTGATGGCTACATGAAAAGGAGGCTGTAAAGGCAAAAAGAGCCAGTGGATAATACATCGTTGAAGCTGAGGCAGACGTCTGGGGGAAGTTTGGTGCGATGACAGACTGTAAACAGTGTCACAAGAAGGCGTCGCTGAAGAAACTGCTGAGAGAAGACAGTGTCTTAAATCACGGCCCATGAGCCAAGTCGTGAAGTTGGATCTGGGTGCGGTTGGGTTTTATGTAGAGATAATAGGACTCCGAGAGAAATCAGGGGTTTCAAGGGGCTCCAGGCCTAGTTGTCCCCCTTCATATCCCGATCACTGTAAACATAATGTATTGAGAAATATAATAATATGAAGTGGAAACGCTTGTGCTTACTATAGATGCAAAACAACGTGCACTTATTTCTCTCACTTTCACATGCCTCTAAATGATTTGATCCATTACAGACCACATCCCCAAACACTGTGTGTGTGTGTGTGTGTGTGTGTGTGTGTGCAGCTGTCTGTTTGAGAGTGTGTTAGTGCTGGTGGCTGACCTCCAGTCTGCTGAAATCCTAATGATTCATAATAGCTTGTAATAAAATAATAACAACTGACTTTTCAAGTCAAGTCAGTTTTGTAAATGATGACCTGATAGTCACCTGATGTGCAGCGGCTGCTGGGTTCAATTTAGCCACAAAACATTGGTTTAGACCCATCAAACATGGTTATTGGAAGATTTTGGATATGACTGAGGACACTTTGTGAAAATCATGTGTGACCCTCCAGTCTATGCCGACTTCCACCCCTGGTGGTTTTTTCTCTGTCACGCTACGCTGTCTTTTCCAGCCGCCTAAAATCGTGGCTTTGAGTATCTCTACCTGATGCCAAAAGCCACCTTGTGCATCTGGATGTGTCGTGAGGGGGCCCTGACGTTGATATATGACGAGCCGGGGATGAGGACGGCCTGTCCGCCCACAAGTTGAAGGGCAGGGTTGCTGGTGTCTTCTGATGGGGAGCTACTGCGGAACGTTCATCAGCAAAATGATGATGAACAGACTGGAGCAGACTAGAATAAAAAAAAACAAAAAACAATATAAACCAATAGTGAAAGAAACATGGACAGAGGGCTACACAAAAATGAGACCCTCCACAAAATCTTATGAGTGTGATGCTGCGTTGATTTTAAAATAGACACTGTTCAGCCTCGAAGTCAGAGGACCCATCGTTTCATAACACATTATTTGGGAGATTCAGCCTCTCTTCCTGCAGGGCTTCTCCAGGGACAAGAGCAGCAAGGGTCTCTCCCTCACTGCTCCGACCAAAAATAAAATAAAATCTCATAAAACTGTCAGAAATAAAACACGATATATAAGTATATTCCCCTTTTCATCAAAAAAATAACCTGGAATCTGATTTTTGTGGTGGCAGTTAGAGAAGTTACAGCTCTCCTTGAAGCAAAGGGCGATCTCCTGCCAGTCAGCAGCCTTGGCTACGGGAAGGAATTCATCCACCGAGTTCACCCCAACGGCCTTGCCAACACTCGGTAACTCGTGCCAGCAGCAGTGGAGAGTCGCCAGGTATCTGAAAGAAATGGCCACATAATGTCACCAGTCAATTTTTATTGCTCTTTCCACGCAGTCTATCATCAATCCATTCAAATACTTTAAAGATGTAAAGACATGATGGAGCCAGTAGGCAACGCCCATTGCAAGACAAATTCAATTTGTGTCAAGTAAGTGTCAAGCAAGAACTGGCAGCGATGAAGATTCCTTCCCCTCTCGGAGCCTTGCGTCTTGATGTGAAACTCTCCCAGGGTGATAATGTGCTCAGTCAGTTTGTTTACAGTCTGCCTCTTACGTTTAGGCTGAAACGAGCACGTTAACGTATGCCGAGCCGTGCGCGCAGCGCCACGCTCCCACTTTATCTAAATGAAATATAGCGGACGCGTGAGAGCGGTGCCTAAGTGCTCTGAATGTCCTACAAACATAAATAAACAGCGGTCTCCCGTTCATATTTTTACATAATACCAGAGCGCACAACTCTTTATTTCAACATGGAGAGGGTACGAGCTGACAAGAGGTAGCGGACTGAATGACGGGGAAATGAGAAAGCGAAACCAAAGAAGATGAAAGAGCTTCCTGGTATCCTATAGATGTGTGTTTAGGTCAGAATCCATCTGTTAAAGTCAGCATTGGCTACGTTACTATAAAAGAAAAATGAAACAGCTACATGACCCCAGTGACCCATTTAAAAACACTATTTTACCAGCAGGTGGTTGCGTACGTCGTCTCCTGTCTTGTGCAAATGTTAACTTATCCATAATTACACAAGCTCGGCACAAAGTGGAAGATTCAGGCGGAGGTGCGGCTCCACTAAAACACCACAGTGGAAGCTCAGTGCTTTTATTTGTGCCTATGAGCTGTGCGACCCAGTGCCACAGTTCTGTTAAAAGATCGGGTGACACGTTGAATCCACGCAGTGATTTGTTTGTGAACTGATAAAGATGCTGTTCACTTCATTTTGTACCTTAAAATGGAGGTAATACCACATTGTCACAAGCATGTGTCCTGCTTTGAACAATACGCACGTGTGTGTATCCTCAGCTATGCCACCGCATCCACCTGGACTCCTTTAAATGCCGTTTTAAACATAGCCAAAGTATTTCTTGTCATTTGGGACGTTCCAGACTTTCTCTCTCCCACCCATGATATTAAAAAAAAAAAAAAAAAACATACGCAAAATAGTGAAGCATACACAAATGATTGCTGTCCTGAGGCAAAATGTAAATGCAGCTGTACCAAGAGTGTTTTCCGAATGTCTAAAATGTCAAACAGCCCTCAAGTTTTCATGCTCTTGTCTCACCCTCTGGGTGACAAGCTAACATATCAAGTATATTTAACATTCAAAATTAGCTCAAAATCTATATATCATAATATGATTTTGTTGATATAAAGTTCTGTATGTTTTAAAACAATTTGTTTAAACATGAACACATTTCATCCCGAAATAACGCAAGGTGTCTTCTTACAGGGAGTACCGGCAAAAATGGCAACACGAAAGAGAATTTTACATATAAAAACACACAAAACATATGAACAACACAAGAAAACTGTTGAATGGGTATAATATCTGTATGAACAGATCCTTCAGTTCAAATAATAATAATAATACTAGTAATAGTTTTGTCTTCTGCATTGTAGCTGGAGTTAAAGTTGTGTCCCACACGGAGAGAAACGCTGTTACCAAAACTGTTCACTCTGAGAGAAGAGCAAATACATTTAGCTACATGTAGAAATGACATCACGATGCATGGCTAACCAAAAGGTACGTCCACTCATACATTTTCAGCCATGATTCAGCGCGTCACTCAAACCCACACAACCCTCTTACTCTTTCACTTTTTTTTTTTTATAGCCACTTGCATAACGAGCATCTACTCTGAAAAATCTGAGTCACATCTCAGTTCACTCAGAAATGACAACACTGTAGGCACCACTTTGACTGAATAGGTAACCTGCTGTTAAGTTTCTGGTCATTATCTTACATGGGAATTGTCCTGTAGCATATTGTACTATGCACCAGTCACTGACACCACTGACAGTACAAGTGAACCACACTGATTAACTTGCTACTACCTAGCATAACCCCCCATGACAGCTGCACACGGTGATAACAGTGGGTCCCGTATGTTGCGACACCGCACAAACTGCTCAGGAACTGCCCAAGGCAGTGACAAACAGCTTTAACAGCTGCGACAGGGCCTCAGAATTGGGACGTGTCTCAAAAATTATAATCCGTGGAGTTGGTATTGCGTAACTGAGTTTTTTTTGCCTGGTCAAGCAAGGCAAAATTAAGCTAAACTGGCAAAACAGCAACTCACCCGACCCAACCCGAGTCACAAAAAAGGCAAATCATGCACTGAAATGATCTTTTTGGTATAGTGGAGTTCACATATTCTTAATAGAGCCAGAACATTTTGAGTAGCACATAATGTACTTGCAGCAGGAAGACCCATCCCCCAGCATTACACTTCAGTGGAGAGGTTCTTTCCACAGTGCTTGGCATATTTATTTTCATGCAAGATCATTGGTTTGTTGCAGTGTGAGAGCAAGTCAAGAGAGCCACTGTAATTTCTAAAATTTCTCTCAGTAAGACCCTCAACTCTATTTCAAGTGTACAAATTTAAAGATCCGCACGTTGGGAACATTTTTCCCAGCATCAACGCTGCGTTATTTTGAGCGCATCGCTCAAAATAATGCAAGACTGAGTTGAGGCATCGTGACTGTAGAGGCGGATAGTGCACAGTGTGGCATGTAGATGCTGATGTCGGAGAGCGCAGAGGTGCATCCTGGGGGCCCATTCATGCCTGGCTGACACGACTATCCATCATCTGGTTTTATCAGAGTACCAAGTGGCAGTGCTGTGAGTGTCCTACAGCTGTCCATTATGTAAAGGAATGGCCCTCAATTCCGCAAGTGGAATCAGAACAGAAGAAGCACAGGAGCTGTTGACCTCTAAAACTGGCAAACTTTAGAGAACAGATGAACTCTTGCCCGAGTTCATCTAAATTCAGTCAAGGCAATCCACATCAATCTCCTGGGCTGTTTTGTGATGCCCTTTACTCATTGAAAACATAAAATATTACTTAGAGTTTAAGCTCACTGTACCCCTCTTGCTCCTGGATATGTTTTTTTAATGACTAAATGTAGCATCTGATGATATGAAGATAAATGTCAGTGTGACTCAGGCCAAGTGTGAACACATATAACAAACAAGCAGATACCAGCTCCAGAGCCTTGCCTTTTACTCTGGTCTCATTCCAAATGAATACAAATGTGACCTGAGAGGTCATTCGCTGTGTAAAAATATACAGAGGTATAAAACCCCGCTCTGACTCTGAGATATGGCTGCAGGCTAGATATCGCCTGTCACATTTTGGTGGGTTTGGGCAGTTGTTGACTAGAGATGAATACAAAATCACCTCTATCTGTTCATGGAGAATTCAGCGTTTTGTAAATCTAAACCACATTCCCCAAACTTGGAGGGTGTAAAACTTGATCCATCGCTTGGATCAGTTAGCTCAACAAGGCTATAAAATTGCAATGACACATTGCATGAGTGAACGCTGGAAATACATCGCTCTGTCGCCAATAACAATGCTCCAAATTTTATTGCAAGTGTCTGGTATGTATTAGACCTACAGTCTAACTGTAAAAATACTATACCAGACAGTTGCCAAAGGGACTCTGTTTTTCTGCTGCTTTCTGATGTTTACTAAACATAGAAATTATTGGACATATATACTTCAAAAATTTGTTTGTCTTGTCCTGTGCTGTTGAAATGTACCTTTTTTCTAGTTAATTGGTCCTAGAAACCAAACTAAAAGGATCTATTTTGTTAAGTTTTAGACCCTCAAAGTTACTTACACAGCATATTAATCCAGTCAAAAATAAAGGAACTGACAAAAAGGGGTCTGCAGTCTCTGACTGTCCTTGTTTAAGCCTGAATATGAGGTAATCAGGCGCTGTTATATCTATTTATTACCAAACTTTTTGCATAGCAGTGTAGAACAATGTTGTCCATCGCAAGAATATGAGAAAGACTTAAAAAACTTTTTTCTTTAAACTCGAATTAATAAAACTTTGTCTGCTACTCTGTGAGGATCAAGACGTTCTCATCAAGATGTGCTCATTGCTTTCTGACGGACTCTGGGCCCTTTGGCGCCGGCGCTGATGTCGTTTACCACCCTGTCTTTGGTCAATGTGCAAAAATTTGCCCTTTATCCTGTCAAGCAAAATTTATTAAAGCTTAGGCTCAAAACATTGGTGTTGTTTGGTTGAAATTAGGCACAAAAATCACAGGGTAGTTTAGGAAAAGATGTTGTTTAGTTAACTTCTCTGGGGGAAAGATTTGTGTGTGACCAAGGGCGTAGGTTTGTATATTAATTGTAGGGCTATCATAGCCCTCACTCTTTTTTTGGAAGACAGAACTGTCCTTACTAATATTTGGACAATGACACAGTTTTCATCGTTTTGCTTCTATCTTCCACCATTACGATATTATCGAAGTGACGACTTTGAGCTTTAATTGAAGACGTTTTGCAAAAATATGGCATTTACCATTTAGGAATTACAGACATTTTTTTATGCAGAGCACCTGAATATTCAGAGGGTCAAAAATATTTCGACAATGACTCACAAGCAGTTTCATGGCCAGGTGTGCTCCTTTCCCTCAATACTTCAAGACCAATGAAGTAGACAAAAGGTCTGGAGTTGATTTCAGGTTTTTAATTGGCATTTGGCAGCTGTTTTACTGGAGCTTTCAATTTGAAGTCCAAGGAGATATAGATGCAAGTGAAGGATGACATCATTAGGGTTTAAAAAACAAATTTATTTATCCGAGAGATAGCAAAAACTTTAGGAGTGGTCAAATCAACAATTCGGTGGATTCTTAAAAAGAAACAATGCAGTGATGACAACAACAACAACAACAACAACAACATTAAAAGGCCTGGAAGACCACATAAGATAACTATATTGGATTTACTTGGTAAAGAAAAAACTCCCTTCACAACAGGGAGAGAAGTCAAGAATATTCTGGAAAAGGTAGGCGTATCATTGTCAAAGTCTACAGTCAGGAGATGCCTTCATGGATGTGAATACAGAACGTTTACAACAAGGTGCAAACCTCTGGTAACATTCAAGAAAAGGAAGGCAAATTAGACTTTGTCAGAAAACATCTATAAAAGCCTCTCAAGCTCTGAAATCAGATTCTTTGGACTGATGAAACCGAGATAAACTTGTATCAGAATGATGGTGTGAATGCTGACAGACGTAACAAGATGAATTCAAAGGTGTATAGGGCTCAATAGAACAGCTTTTCACTTACTGAAGAAAAAAAGAACTGAAGGCAGAAAATTCCAGTAATAAGCAGTTATGCAAAAGCTGGCTGCAGTGAAGGCCTGGCAAAGCATCTCCAGGGAAGAAACTAATGATTTCCAAGGATTTACATCCGAGTATGAAAAGCTATTGTTATATTTACAATTATTATTATTATACATCCATCCATCCATCCACTTTTTATGGTTTATCCCGTTAGGGGCTGCGGGGGGGTGGAGCCTATCCCCCATCATCGGGCGAAGGCAGGGTGGATGGATGGATTAATGTACAATATATTATTATGCAATTATTATACTTTTGAGCCCCTGAAAATGGAAGTACTCTGCATAAAATGACTCTAATTCCTAAAAACAGTACATGCCATATTTCTGTAAAACCTCTTGAATGAAAGCTTAAAGTTTACACTTCCATCACATCTTGATTGTTTTATTTGAAATCCATCGTGGTGGTGTATGTTGTCCAAATACTTGTGGACCTAACTGCACATTTCAGTCATGTCACTCATAGTGTGGTCTGTGGTAAGAAGTAACTAGGAATGCATGAGGCCACATTTTATTCATGCCCACAGTTGTGACAAAGAATGGCTTAGCAGAAGCTTGGTACATGACGGAATCTAATCTAGGTTTTCCCGAGGAACCTTATCTTACATTTCCTGTTGTGGCAAAGTCTGACAATTGCCATTACCGTTGTGTGACACCTACAGCGAGACTTTATTTTCTCTGAACTCACTGTTTTTGCTTTATGTACAGGCTAAGACAGGTATGGGTGGTGGGTGTCCCTACCAACGTTGACGAGTGTGTGACCCACTGTACTCCAACCTCTCATTCTCTCAGCTCTCTTGTTTTAGAAAGTACGCTGTGTTACATCACCTGTTCAAGTCATCCACTATTTTTACTGTTTCACTGTTTCACAGTGCCGCTGCATTAAATCAAACGCCAAAATGTAACCCGTGTATCTGGGTGGGACATGAAAATGGATATCCGAAGAATGTAAATTCACACATTCTACTTTTCTGGTACTTATAAAAAGTACACTATCGGTATTTATTAACTCAACAAATAGTGAAAATATAATTTTGATAAGACAGAATATTGTGACTGACAACCATATACAGCAGATAGGAGCTACATATACTATACGTAGTTTATGTAAATAATCCAGTGCAACTAACAATGTGACAGTGCTGCATTGGAGCTTTATCGAGCCAATAGTGTGTAGTAGACAAAGTGATTTACGGTTTATATCTCAGCCACCCACTCACACATAGATGGTGGCAGAGCTGCCATGCAAGGTGCTGACCTTCGACATGGAGTAAGAAGAAGCCAGAGATCAAACCGCCAACCTAGTAACTAATGGACAACCGGCTCCTCCTCCTGAGGAACGGTCTCAACACCAGGGACACACCTGGCTGGCCAGCTGGTGCGTGACCAAAGACTTGAAGCGTGGAAAGTAGGAGGAGACGCGACTCAGTGACTGAACACTCTGAACTGATGGCAAAAGCACAGCTCCTTTTTATGATGCCGAGGTGGTTTTAAAGCTTCTAAACATGATGTTCTATTCATGATTCTGCTCGAGGAAAGAACTGATTTTTTATCAGGGTGGCGACACACATTTCCAGGTCACTGACATCACTGTCTTTGTTCCAACACTGAATTTGTTGGACAAAAGAATTTCACCGGAGGTGTGTTGAAAATTAAAATCCTAACATAAAATGAGAGCCAAGATGTTTGACTTCCTGTAGTCTTGTGATGGAGTCACATATTTTGTGTTTGTGCACATAATGGACAACAATCTTGTCTCTTTTCTATATTAAATGTCATGTTATTTTAATAAGATGACAGATTTTTGTGATGAGCTATGTTTTGTCATTGTGTTGTATGGTGTGTGTACGACTCATAGTGGGGAGGAGCCCAAAAAGAACTGTCAATGGGGATAAACATATAAAAGGAAGAATGTTAAGACAGAAGCAACAAACTATTGATTTGTTGTATTTTCATTTTGCTGGAGTTGAGGAGATTTTTTGCAACACCGTAGTAAGAAGGTTTGAAACAATTATTTCAGTCAGGATCACTATAATTAAAGCCCTGTGCCAATCATTGATGAAAACCTTACAAACTAATTTCTGTTAAGAGGAAATACATATTTTTTAAAATGATTTTTTCATGAAAAAAATTTGATTGTGGCCTTAAAATGGCTGGGAGGATTTTAGGGATCTATAAATATGTTACTTTAGCTCCGCCACCATTTTGGCTCACTACTCTGCCCCTCGCCTGCAGCCAAAGCAGCCTACACAAGGCACGATGACAAGTTCTAACATTGGAGTAATTCAGCCATACATGTTTTTAAACCAAACACGGATGCCAAAGAAGAAGAGGAGGAGCTACTTGTACAGATTAGCCTACCAGTTGATGCATCAGAATGATACGTTTTGTTTCTCTGATGTTGAGCCCCACCCATAGTTCTACATAGAAGACCTGGGCTGGCATAATTTGCTTTTTTGTTTTTTTTTTGAGACTGTCATGGTTGATTACAAGAACAAGGCAGAAATCTTCAGCCATGATGTGTGTCGTAGTGCCAACAAACACCATATAGACATTTTAACAAGGTCGAACACGTGAATTTCATCCAAGGCAGTTCCTGAAAGGAACATACATATCCAAGTAAGTTAAATTAGGTCGTGTCACTGTGTTCTGGGACCTTTGTGCCTTTCCACGTGGCTTCATGTTGTTGTGTTGATATTGATTGTTGTGAGAACAATCAATATCAAAATGGTACTCAATGACTTTGTACCAACCAACTGACAAGCTTTAAAAATAAGAGCGCAGGTAAGCCTCCAGTACATTAAACAACAGAGGTACCGCCCAAATCTTAGCATTTATCAGAGGGCGTCTCTCTGTTTCTCTGCAGAGCAAGTGAGAGTCAGCAGAGGCGTAACAATACAACGAGGGTTCACTGACCACCAGTTAATCGATTGTGAATACCGATGTCACAGACAGACAAAATACTACAAACAAAAACGTGATACTGGATAGTGTGATGGGTCACCACAAGTACATGCACATCTGCAACACCCTGACGTGCAACCATGATGTACTATTTTTTTCAGCAACATTTAATCATTTTCTAGACAGACAAATGCATTTGAGCACTAGAACAGTTTTGGTATTTTGGTCATCTCTCCTCTGTAAACCTACTGTGTATTTTCTCTTGTTATTTTTTCCCATAGAGGGAAAATTGCATCCATCATGTCTGGACAAGGATGAGTGTCGACTCTCTCCCCTGCTCCCCTGTAATTGAACGTGCTGGAGGAGAAAATGTAGAACCAGCATGGACTCAGTAAAGCCCAGCATGATACTGATCCCCAAGTGGCTTCTGCTTCTCACATTTTAATAAAAGAAATGTGCCTCGATGTACTTATTATGCGTGCCATCAAACCTCAGGTCCAGTCACGCCACAGTTCTTCGACGTGCCTGCTTGTTTATTAGGCTTTTCTCTGTCTGTGGACGGGATGACTCGAAAAGTAGTGCATGGATTTTAATGAAAATGTTTGTACAGATACGCATCAACCACAAGGGTATATCCTCGAAAATCCCTGACACGCCAAGGTGTCACCATTAAAGTAAGATGTACACATGCACGCACTGCTTGTCCGAAAATAAAACCCAAACCTGGATTTAACTAACAATCAAACATATAAAAGCCTTCCATGGGACAACTACTGCTGTGATTAATATGTTTCAGCTGGCAACACGTTACTGAACCCGAACAAATTCAGTCCATAGCTTCTCATTTCTTAAGCAACCATGTGGGAAGACATGTCCTGTGGTCGTGGAAAAGATGTTTGAGAAGGGTCAAATTACTGGCCTGCATCAAGCGAAGGAAACAACTGGAGATCGCTGAGGGACTTAAATTGGATAAGCGTGGTCCAACGCATTACTAAAACCCAGAAGGACAGCGGTGAATCATCATCCTCGATGAAGAAGTGTGGTCAGGCTCTCTCGTCATCAAAACAAGATCTTGGCAAAAAAAAAAACAATGAATCCAACTCTGGATGGAGATAAATGTTATAAGCTTATCGAAACGATGCGACAGTAAATGTTTGTTGGAATCAAGATTAAAGATTATGTAAATAACAAAGCAATATTGGAGCGAGTCACTCTATAAATCTTCTCCACTCGTACATGTGGGCGGTCTTGTGTCTCCGAGCCGGGTCCATCAGAGGTCTACAACAGGGCCGGGAAACTGGAGGTTCTGCGCACTATCAGCCGTTCCGAGCGCTTTGCTCTTCTGCAGTTGGATGATTCTGATTCTGGAACATCTGGCCCTGCGATCACCACTGGCACAGCACTGGTGCCTTCATTCTTCACATCTTTTCTAACTCCTCTCTCTGCCCCTGGAATATTTAACAGTAGAACATTCTATACATGCATAACAACGTACCCCACTACTATTTCTTCACATAGAGAGTAGCAAGGCTTTGTTAGAAAATACTGATTCATAGCAAGAAAGTGCATGTCTGCTCATAAAAAATTAAAATAATTTATTCATACATTATTGAGCAAAGGCCCTTGAATAGTGTGTTTAAATTTATCTTCTTCACTCAAAAAAACAGATTAATGAGCTTCATGTTTCATAATCATGTCGGCACTGCAGACTGAGCCTTTGCTCAGATCCCAGACGCGAATCACAGGGGAGGCGCTGACTTTTTCTCCAGAGTCGAGTCGTAGTTGGAGCACGACCTCATTCACTTTTCCAGCAGTACAGCAGGAGCTGCGACATTTATCAACTGACAAACTATAACCTACACCTCAAATTTACCGTCGGCAGCTCTCTCTTACTCACTCAACCGTTACATGTTGTCCTGACCAGGAGCCGCTCGTACACTGCTGTTAACAAACATTAACCCCTGGCCGAACAGAACACACTTGCTTCCACTTGGGTTCATCGCTTGCTTCTCATCAGCTGACTCAACAATCAAGGTTAATGGTATGTTGGCAGTTTTTTGCTCACACAGTGAGCAGTGAAAGAACCATCGAGCCACAAAACTTACTGCTTTCTCCTGTCAGGTCATGTTGCAAAGGGTTAAAAATAAAACGCTTCCTGGACTCTCTTTCAAGTCTTGCTGGACTGTAAACAGCTGCCAGCTTCAATTTAAAGTGCTCTGCAAAGTGCATTCAGGGACTGCTTGTAAATTTCAAACATTAAGTCACATTTCATTTATGTCCAATGTTTCAAAAGACTTTTGCCCTGCTTAGTTAATCCAGAGAAGTTTGTTTTCTGAAGCTGGTGTGGATGAAAGGGAAGCCGGATTGTTATTGAATTTTGTCCATTTACAGGTCATGGAAGAAGGGGCTTTTAACGTCGTCAACAGCATTAGCATCGAATGTGCCTTAGCTGATTTGACTGGGCGTTCCCAGTGAACACATCTAGCACTTCACTGAGTCAAATACCAGGCCGATGCCCGGCAGAGGCCAGTTACGAAGTATAGTCCTGAGGTGGTTTTGTGGATGATTTTTGCATAGTCACCTCAGGACTGTCAGCTATCCCCGCATGGTTAACTGAGCTAGCAGTTACGAAGGCTAAAACAAGTGAGGTTATGACGAAAACTCTGGGGACCACCAAGAAACACGATTCCCTGTTGTTAAACTGGCCTCAATTGCTCTTTGAGGCCGTATTTGTTCCCCTGTTCAGTGGCTGCTGAGCCCCAGTATGCACACTTCATGATTATTTTAGCGTCAAGTAACTGCTTGATGATAACATTTTAAAGCAAAAGAAAGAAAATATTTAAGCTATAAAATATCATCCAAGTTCACCCAAACAAACCAATAATGTGTTTTAGCAGCCCTGGTCTCCACAAATGGCATCAGAAAAACACAACAACAGGGGTCTTAAGTCATTTTGCTCATCTTTATAAGGCGCTAATTGATTATGGCTTAAAGGATGGGGCATTCCATTTAAAGAGCAGTCTCAGCAGGCTTTAAGCAGAGTCATTGCAGCAAGATAAAAGTGGCTTTAATTACACAATTAATCACTTGTATTGTTTTGTAGATGCAACAAATAATGGAGAAAAGCCAATTTAGCATCTGTCATGATTAATCACCCCATTTTCTGAAAGGGAATTCAGGAATTCGTTTTGATACTTCAAGTGCTTTCTTGGGCATCATCGGTTGAGTCGCAAGTGCAGCAGATTGATCAATATGTTATTTAGCTGCAGTGAATATGAAAAGGGACGGTGGCTATAATCATATATGCTTGAAGCACCATTTGTCACTGGCATTCACTATGCAAGATAATGAGCAGCCAATCTATTTCTCCTGTTCTTGTTGTCCAAGATCAATGCAATCCAAGAATAAACAGAAATTTACTCAGCACTTAACATGATTCAAACAGAAAATGGTCTCAGGCTTTGGCACCTTCCACCTCTGCTCTGGAGACATTTAGATCGTAGTGCAGGCGGTACCACTCTGTAAGTGCAAGACGATTCAGATCAGATCAGAGGAGGGTGGCCGTCCATCTGGATTTGAAATGCTGTGCTGTGTCCTGGTGCACAGCCTGAGGGAGGACACCCATTTGTCCCCTTTTTCTGAGATGCTGCATATCAACATTTCATTAAGCTCTAGCAAATTAATGGCTGCAAGCGGTCTCAAATAAAAATCTGTTCTTTCAGCGGTTAAAAAGGTGCAGAGTTGCGTCATGTCACGTCCATTGTCAGCCAGCAGTTGCAACGCGGTAGACACCCCCGCACCCTGCGTTGCTATTGCTGCTCTGTTTAGCTAACAGAGAAGCCAGAACAAAACATCTCTGTCATGGTTCTGCCCTCTGCTTTTAGTTTGGTAGTTGTGTTTCGGTTTTGTGTTACTTCATTTCAAGACTTAAAGCGGGTTACTTCATTTCAGGACTTAAAGCGGTGCAGGTGTGCAGAGCTGACTACCTGCAGCTGTTGATTCCTCATCAGTGGCTGTATATAAGACTCAGATCCTGATCTGCTCGTCGCCAGAACGTCTTGTTCCCAGTAAGCCCTGCCGGGACTGGAGAGCTCAGCCACCCCAGCCGTGTCCTGCCCTGGTGTTCGTTGCTACTCAGTTCGGTTTTGATTCTTGTTTCTGTTAAATAAATCTTTATTTTGTACTTTAACCCCTGAGTTTCCTGTGTCCGCTTGTGGGTCCAGACTCTGTACGTCACACATCTCATTTAATCAGGAATGGACAAAATAACGTGGATGTATCAGCAAAAGCAAGAAGTATGAGTTCCATGTGTTTTTGCAGATTGTGTCACGACGTAGATTTAAGTAGCCATGGAAACGGGGCCACTGATAAACATACCAGACAAGCCACAGGTGCCTCTTGACTGAAAACATTTTTCCAAGAAGCTACATCACTTCAAGGTGAAAAAATCTCCACAGTAGATCTTTGTAAAGTGTATCACGTAGCCAAGCGTCAGCAATAGACCGCGGAGTAAAAGTTGACCGAGATATCTTCAGTGATTCATGCGTTACGACAAAAAACAAAGCTCTGTGCGAGAGTGTCTCGGCACCGTGCTCAGTTCAGATACACATGGATTACATCACAGAAAAAGATCTGCCTCATTCAAACAAATAACCAAGTGTTTCCCCATTGACCTGAGATATTTTCACTTTGACGAGAACCTGCAACAGGCTTGTTAAGCACCAACAAGTTTTTATATGAAATTGAATTGCGTATAGTTGATGTATAGTTCTAGCCTTCCTTTCCAGAACTGTTCTGTTTTTCTCTAGAACTCCGTTAATATTATGCTATTTCAGAGCATTGTAGTCAGTGAATACTTAATTCCTCCTTTATTATTATTTTTTTTTTCTTCAGTTACACATAATGATGAACTTGTCCTTCGATCTATCCAGTATCTCAGAATCACCATAATTATTCATGACAAGCTTGACAACATATGGTATCGTAGTGGGGAACATACATTGAGTTTTATGTGTTGCAAATGTTCTGGCTCCACTGAATACTACAGGGTGGGTCTCTTTTTGGGTGTTATTGAATGGCCAGCCTAGATCAGAGCTCACCTCCACCGTACCCCACAATGCAATCATCGTGTCTGCTCCTTTCATTGGTCGCCACATTCCAATTTTACTTTTACATTCTTTCCCGGTGGCATGAAAGAAAGAAAAAAATTGTACATGCAAACTGTGTAAAAAATGTCTGAGAAAGGTACCAGAACCATGAGAGCGTTATGTACTATGTTCAAAGCAGTTTTTGGCCAGTAATTTTTTAAAAAGCTGAGTGAAATGGGTGAATCTGAATCTGTTTTTTGCTGCTTGTCTCTAACCTGATGGTACGATCTCTGTCGATTGCACCACATACATATCGGCAAAACGGTCATTCAGTGCGAGAAATGTTGCATGGACGGATGTCAGAGCTTTGAAAAAATAGTCAGCAAAGGCAGGGAGGAAGTAACTTCTGGCAGTTCTGAGAGCTGCCAGACTTTCATGTTGATAAACAAGTACAATCAGAGCTGTAAATAAATGCCAGGTGCCAAACAAACAGAAAACTGTGGACATTTATTCCTGTTGCATTAATCATGGAAGTGCAATTCAGTCCTGAAACTGAAGACATTTGGCTGTTTGAAGTATTTTCTTTTATACTACGATACTAAAAAATAACTTGCTGACATAGACAGTAAAAGACAAACTAAAATCAAAGACAACATGTGGTCTTTTGTTGGAGGGGTTATTCAAAGATTGGCCCTGACTGATGTTGATGATGCATTTTAGCAAAGTACAGAAGGGGGAGTAACCGTAGCAACAGAGGAGGTTTCACTATGGCTATAGGGACTACAAGCGTGTTGGAGCCTCCGGCGTCAGAATTTTGTATAATTTCTCCAGGAGCGAGACATGAGAGTCCTTCACTGCATCTTTTCTGAGAACCTACCACACATCACCACCATGTTCGATGCTTTAAAGTCATATCTTTGTTTTAAGAAAGGTCACTCGAAATCAAAACAGACTAAAGTCAGCCTTAAATACAAAGTCATTTTGACTGGAGAGTCTCTGCCACCAGGAAGTGGAGCAGCAGTGTATAGTTCACGCCCGGCCAATCACCCGCAGAGATCAGCCGTTAATAATGACATGTGACCCCATTTTAAGAGCATTGAAAAACTGTTATGGCCTCTTAGACAATTTGGCTCAACTAGAGACCCAAACACGTAAAAAATAAACTTAATTTTCTATTTAAATATTGTAACTGGTTAAGTTCAACAAAATGAAACAAAAGGGATTGGAGATCCCAGGCAAAGGGGACAATAATCTCCCAGTAATCTCTAACCCAAACTAGAACAACAGACTTTAACCCAACAATCTGAAACTTGCTGGGTAAAGAAGGTCAGCTGGAGGATAAACGGAGGAAAACAGAAATTTGAAGAACCACATTAAATGACCCAAACAAACACTGGCAAACATGTCTTTGAGGAGTACGTTGTGTTTGCAGTTTGGCCCATGTTCTACTTAAAATAATGGAGGAGGAGGAGCTTATGACCTGTACTGGAGCCGGCCACCGGGGAAAATTTAAAGGGCACTGTACGCATTTCAAGAATGCTCTCTTAAAACAGGAATGATACTAACATGTCCAGCATGTGTTAATCAGAAAACGCTTCATCTGGAATGAGGCGTAATTAGCAACATCCAAATAGCATCACCTGCTTATAATACTGAGTATCACCATATTTGGAATAATAGAGGAAAATGATTGTGCATGTAAACAAATTTACCGACTAAAACTGAAACATAAGTGACACTTGGTCCTGGAACCTTGTCCTTGAATGGACCTTTGTCACAGCAGCCATTCTGGCAGCTACTCACGTTCCCAGTGATACTAACGACGGTTCCATCCAGTTCAGGTCAAATATGGTCGAGGTGCTGTGTTTGGATAGGCTCTGCCATTCTAAATAGACCAGAAGCATCACAACTATTCTATTGATTATACATGTATCTCCTGAGATTTCATGTCAATATGGCTGCCACAAACAGGGCCCATTGGTTTATTCCATCGTTCCCCACCGCTGCGCATTGTGACCTGTCCTGTCATGTCCAGGTGAGCCAACAGCAACTGAAACCTTCCCAACTCCTGAGAACGGATTGACTGAACTTAATCGCTCCTCGTCAAGAAATTGATGTCTCATTTGTGACTCGAGTTTATACTCTGAACTCTGTCAAGAGCAGTTGTGGCTCCCTTATGACTGTGGCTCAACCTGGTGCAGTTCTTCCCATCCAGCGTGCTGTAAGTCCACCACAGGACGCCGTCATC
>KV751321.1:4184560-4198430 GCA_001698575.1 Mola mola | reverse complement strand
AGAGCACGATACCGAGGTGGAGGGACGGTCCGAAGGGAACCGATCCTCACGGCCTCTTCTGCAGAATTTCCACTCTTTATTACCTCCCACGCGAGAAAACATTGTCCTCATCACTCTCAAGGGACAGAGACTCTGGAAAAAAAAAGCAAGATCAGGGTACTCGAGAAGACAACTGAAAGTCAAAAAGTCAAACAGAGGCGAGAACAACCGAGAAAGAGATGAAACAAGGAGAGCAAAGAGGTAGAACGCAACAAACAAACTATCAATAAAAAACCAGCAGCAAGTTGAAGACTTAAAGGCGATAAAAAAAATGAGTACAGATAAAAAGATCAATAAAAGAATTAAGAATTAAAAGACTATGAAGACATCACATTAAAGCGCGTATTTAAGAATCTGCGATCCTCGTCTCCTCGGGGAGCTCCACACAGAACCGGTCACCTTCAGATTTAAGCCTGGACTCTGGGGCCGTCCGAGGCGGGTCAGCATTTCTGTTACGTAACCTTGAGCCAGACACTGATTCAAAAAGTGATCAATAGCCTCTTCAAACCGATGCTTCATTGAATAGGGAGCCAGTGGTGAGAAGCCAGAAAGCGGCTAATGTGATGACGGTAAGACACAGAGATGCTTCAGTCCGAACGTATTGGAAGCAACACTTCCATTTGATTATTAATCATCATTTTTTTAATAACTGAGTTTTTTGATCAGCGTGTTCAAAAGTAAAATCTGATGGAAATACTCCCAGATTTCCGGCCGTGGGTTAAATACATGAGCTGTCCTTTATTCCAAACTGCTGCTCTGCGCACTTTTGACGTCAAGGGCACCGGGGGACTCATAAAGGTTGTCTGATTGCTGTACTTATTGGTTTGATTAATGGCTTAATAAGAAGTAAAATATGTATCGATTACGGACAGAAACTGATCAGTGATCAGGATAATTAGCAGCTAATTGTAGCCTGCTTAGTTTCTAATACGATGTGCTCCATGATGTTATTAATGACTGATGAAATTTGAAATCACAGCATTCTTGTTGGCCTTGAGCCTCCTTTTCCAAAGTTAAGATCAAATATTTCTCTCTATAATATGACACTCTCTGTTAGCTGCTGTCTGTCTGCAATGTTTTTACTTCTATTTTTGTTTTTAACTCAGGCCAGATGTTGTAATAAACCCTCACTTACATTTGAAACACTTTTTATATTTAAATATATGAGCGTGTTGCTGTCCTCAGGCTCGGGGAGGACAGACCAGCGACGGGGGAAATGGAAATAGTAATAACAAATAAATAAACAAAAGTGTGGGACAAATAAATATAATGAACGAAAACGCATTCAGGGACAGACTCCATGACACTCAATCGCTGTGTATAATAATGCATCATTTCAATGAAATGTTCGGTGGAACCTGATCACAAATGAGGTTTTAAAAAAAAAAATCATTTTTTTAATGGTCAGGATGGAGCCTGTTTATTGCAGGAAATTGCATTTTCTGTTATATTTAATAAGAAATATAACAGAAATGCCATGTTTCCACATGTCCCATCTTTAAACATACAGTTACACAGTTACAGTTTTTATCACCCCGCCTCTATATATACACAACCCAACAATGGATGTGAAGGAAAACAATAAAGATGGTATTTACCTTTAGAGCCATTCTATGCAGAATTCCTCCATTTTCAGGGGCTCAAAAGTATTTGGACAAACTGACATAATTTTAAGTACAATCATCTTGGATGGAAATCCTTTGCAGTCAATGATATGATAAAAACAGTGTCATTGTCCAAATACTTCTGGGCCTGACTGTAACTTGGTAGAGACTTTTAGTGAAACTGGTTCATGACTATGCCTATTTATGATGCCATATCCAACTGGTTTTGGACCCAAAGTGATTTTATTGGACTGACCGCGATGGCAGAGTTACCTGCCTTGAGATTCCTTGACGCCTGCCGCCCAATCAGAATCAAGCATTTCCTGCTGCAAGGGATGCTAGCTGTTAGCTGTAATTTGCTATATTAGCATTCCCCCTGTGACTGAAAGGAGTCAGATAAAATCCCTCGGGTGCAAATTGTTATCGTACTGCCAAAAGGCTCGACGCCGCCGCTGACTCCGGCGACTTAATTCAGCGAGACATTTATGACAAGACGCGCCCATTCGAGAACCCCCGGTGACATATCAGTGGCAGAGCTGCACTCACGCAGTATTCAGTCCTGCGCTGTTTATATTGAGCAGCCTTTGACTGATGCTGCCTGTCTAATGGTCCTATTGATTTATGACATCATGCCCTGGCGTCCTTTACAGTTATTTGTGTTTTTATCCTCCGTCCGACATTTAAATTTGGGCTCTGCCAAATAGATGAAGGGCTTAAAATTTGCTAAAATTATATCTTACTGCGCAGCCAGTCAGTGTGCGAGTCACACTGACCTTAACTTTAACAATCTTTCACTTTTTACCATTTTTACCAGACAGGGTGTGATTTCAAATCTTCGTTTTAGTCTCTGAAACAATTTCTGCTTGTTTTGAGTGGACGGAAACCGCAGCCTTTCCCTCTAATGCATTCATGCTTTGTCAACTCCAGTAATCATTTCCGCTGATAATAAATCACACCAGGATCTCCGCACCACTGATTATCAAGGGGAATTATTCAAGGACGAGATTACAATACTTATGGTAAGGAGGTAATGCATTTTTCAACATGCTATTATTCAAATAGGCCGGTGACACCATAAATCAGTGCCTGGATCACTCACAGAATGCGTCACAGATTATCAGATGTGCTGTGGGAAAACGGTAAAATCTGCAATCGTCCACAATAATATAGTTAGATACATTTTAAAACACCCACCAAGCTTTAAAGTTTTCCACAAAAAGTTAAAATGTAACCACTTATATGACTCATGAATCGAAGCCATATGGCGTGTGGAGCTAAAAGAGTGACTTTAAATTTTGGAGCACAAGTTTGGCATTGAAAAACAACAAACGAAACAATGGCATTGAGACGCCTGTTTTGGACAAAGTTGTGCTCTGGCACTGAAACCAGTATTAGCGCTGACAGAAAAAGCTCCAGTGGAGAAATAACACTCAAAAACAAATGAATACAGCCTTTCTTTCCAACCCAAGTGTGTCAGTGTCATCGTTTCCTTTCCAGTTTAGGTTTTGTTTTCAATGCCGAGTTGTATTTTTTTCAACACATCGTGCCAGAGAGTGTGGCAGCTCTGACGCTATAAATAATGGAGCAGAATGAAAAACAAACACCATTCCATTATTAAACAATTAGATGAGTACAGAATGATGAAGTAGGAAAATGTGGACCACGAAGAGAATCGAAAACTGGTTTGGAATTCATAAGAATCTTCACAACGTTGAGGAAAAACAGAATATCTGCTGATATTCTCACATTCCGGCCTGCAGTGGCGATGCCGCCCGTTTTACAGTAAATATATGCAGCGCGCAGCTTTCGTCTTGCAGGATCGCACACTCACAGCAGCTCCGTGTGCAGCGGGTTGACACATTTATACACAATAAAAGTGTGAAAAAACAAGATTGTGTTACTGTTACTAGGACAAAAAAATGTTTATTTCAGCATTAAAATGAACATTCATTGTTATTATTGTTACGTTCACACAAAAGTACTAATATCTTTCAGGTGACACCAACAAAACAACAATCAGTATATAACACTTTTGTATTATACTATTTTTCTTGATTCCTTCCTGTTGCTCTGCTCCTTTATAATGTCTAATTCCAATATGTGTCGGGTTATCCCAGTCACAGTGAGTCGGAGAGCGGGCTCTCATTAAAGCTGGAAGGCTGGTGGAAAGTCAGGCGTCCTTCTCACACTGTTCAAGGAACAAGGTCTTTACAATTGGACCATATCATTACCTTCTGCTCCAATCAATGTGAATTCAATTACAAGGAAATAAACGAGTGTTCAACCGAAGTGAATGAGTTTAAACTGGAGGTGGGTGGTGTTTATACTACGCCTGGACAGAGCTACCGCAGGTTGTTTCATATAGAGTAATATTTTTAATATGATTATTATTATTCATTTGTTGTTTTTTTCTTCATCATACGCATTTATCGCTCCTAAAACGTGTGCTGTTTGCGTTGCATCCTTGCACAACACACATGGGTGTTTTTAAAACCATCAGATCCACTTTGCACCAACATGACAAACTGAGCTGCTGTCGTGTCGTTTTAGCGTTTGTCTGAGTGGACTCACACCAAACGCAGACCCTGTCTGTCAGTAAATACAGTTCCAACAGACACAGCAGAGATAAACATTAATAGGAAGTTATATTTGTTGGCTTTTTGTGTGGGAGCTTCCAGTCTAAAGCAGGGAGGAGGAGCAAACTCCCTGCCCTTCCGTGTGCCAACAGGGGCAGGTTAAGGCAGGTGTCTGAGCAACAAACACACACAGCTGACGACAGAAATGACACCGATTAGGGCGGCTGAAATATAATCAAGGAGGAGCTTTTTGAATTCTCTCCAGCGTCGACTTTGGACGCGTCGGCCATTTACCTCAGAAAGGCTTTACCATGTAGTGGTTTGGCTGAACCAAAACAGAGGAAATAAGTAGCTCTTTTTGGTTGCTGACTACACTCAAATTTAGTTTTATGCAGATTTGTTCCAAAGTATTGATTATTTAGCAGTTTACCACAGCATGGAATGAATGATTTGGAAGAAATCAGCACAAAATATGTTTGTCTTTCATAAATTTAAGAGAGCTTTGGAAGAAAAGTGCCCCCCTCAGCAGTTGACTGGTTGGTTCTGGGCTGCACCGTCAGTGGTTACTAAGTCGTAGCCATAGCCATCTACTTCATGTTACCAAGACTCTTATTAGCTATTAGTGGCGATAAAGCAACTTACCTCTGATGTTTCAGCTGGTGTCAGTAGCATTGCATTGCTTTGTCGAGCTAAATGATCCTTGTGACCAAACTCTAGCGCCTCTAAGTCCGAGGCCTTCGTTCTCAGGCAGAAAAGGTTTGACAGTCCCGACCCCAGCAAGTGAATGAAGGCGAGACAACTCGAGACAGTTGGACGCATGATTGTCTAACGTTTCAACAGTATATTTCAGGGGATTTTTGTAATTTCAGTTAATTATCGCTGCTTTTCCCCGGAGCCGGTCTCTATCTCTAGTGGGAACTGAACCGTTCCTGTTCTGTTACAGCGGCTCGATTTGTTTTCAAGACTGATACATACTTTCAACAGTCAACGAGATAAGAATGTACAGTGCCGCCTCAGTAGTAACCATCAGTTTACCTCTTGCTTATTAACTCTTAACACATCAGCACGTTTTTAGAGCTCAGATGTGTTGAGTTGAAACATGTGATCCCTATCTGAGGTTTTCAAGCTGTGAGGAGAGAGAGAGAGAAAGAGAGTGAGAGAGGCGCGAGGCAAACCTACGGCGTGAGGTGAAAAAGACAGGTGCAGGTAATCTGAAAACAGCAGGCAAGCCATCACAATTTGGCACGCTTAGCAACACACTCAGCAGCAGCTGTGGCGCAGATTGTTGGGTGACGCACGCAGAAATTATAGCAACATTTTGCCACAGTCAACATTTACACAGGTGGTGAAACCTGCAAGATTATTCTGCCATCATCCTGCTGGCTCCATTGTGCAAGTGGCCGGTGTTGAATGTGAGTGTGCATCCATTCGGTGCGCCTGAGAGATGAAATAAGGAAGCAGTGCACACCGTGTGAATTTTCTCACTACAGACTGAATGAGAGGAGCGAGGTGATTCTCTCGTGCCTTTTCTCTGTGAAGTGATGGAAACAATAAGAAAGTGAAAGAGGTTTATAGGTTGTTTCCACTGTAATCGCCGCATAGGCTGATGAAAAAGGAAAAGAAAATTGATACAGAAATTGCGTAAACTTGTCATTTAATGTTGTTAAAATTCCACTTCAAAGAAAAGTTGCAGAACGACAGAAACAAGACGGTCAGACATCAAATGGGTAAATAGATTCTGAGCTTCCATACAGCTCAGAAAAAAGCATTAGAATTAAATGTTTTGACCGACTTCTCTATTGCAATGTTACTTCTAGCCATCTGTCATGTTTGTTTTCCTGACGACAGAGCTCAATTTCACATGGGAAACTGAACTGACTGTAAACTACTTGCTGATTCGAACGTCTTCAAGGTGAAGTTTTGCTGCCTTTATATCAAGAGTCAAACTAAAGACTGAGTCTATGTAGCATAATCATACTAAGTGCTTATTTACATGTGTCATACACAACTCAAAGAAAAAAAGACAATCTTTTGCCTTTTATAACCATATTTTTTTTTTTGCCAGTAAGAATATATTCAAATTTCAGTCCATATTTTTTGAACCATTTAGAGCCTTTTTCGAGGAGTGAATACAAGCATTGATTATGCTTCACTTGCAGCAGCACCTTTAAATTACAGACTCTGGATCCATTCCATGGAATTTTAGATATATGATTTGCTATGAGTAAATAAAATAGACATTATGCTAAAAAGCAGAGGGTTTCTCTGACACACTGTCAGGCCACCGTGACGCTTGAACCGGACATGTATACTCGACTGGCCCTGACCCTAAGAAATAACACAACCAAGGCAACCAACGTCCCAAACATTTGATATTTAAGTTTATACAGCGCTAACTATGCTGATTTATTTACATACACACAGGACCGAGGCTAGGAAAAAAAAAAAAAATGTTTTTTTCCCTCTTTTGGCTCTTGTGCTCTCCAGAGACTCAGGCTCAAAATACACTGAAATGTATTCAGCATACAGATGAACTGCCTGATGCGAGTGGAAAGCAGGAGGCCCATTAAGGCAGTGAAGAATTAGGCGGCGGCCAGATCTCGCAGGTCCCTTTACCCTTTCTCCAAGTTCTTAAGTGATAACAGCAACAGAAAATGTTCACACCTCATTTCGTTTCATTATCGTGTCCCATTCGCTTCATCGCCTCAGTCCCCGCACTAGTCTTTCATCTCAGCATGCAGGCAATAACTCATAGACAGCAAGCATAATACAGGTGGGGGGGGCTTGTATAATCAAAGGTTTGGGAAAGCAATTTACCGTGCTCTAGAAAAGGGTACTCTGGAGACAATGTGCCCACAAATTACAGGAGATGGGGAACCGGACGATCCTGCGGGAGAGGCTGTAATTGTAATCATGGTATAGACTGTCCGAACCCGCAGGGGATTGCTTATTAGCCCAGAAATGTGTACCTGTTCCTGGTGTTTGCCCACAAGAGGCAGCGATTTTTGTGTAACGTAAGCCTGAGCGTTGTGGTTTGCTGGAAAAAGGATAGAAGAAAAAAAAAAAAAAAGAGAGAAAGTGGCAGTCAGCAGTGTGGCCTGTGAAGGTCAGCTTTTACTCCCTCCATCATATCTCTTCATTTGGAGGATTTGTACTATCAGCCGGTCAGATGGATCATGGGAAGACGAATGCTCCAGCCCTGAGATCTTGAACATTTATCCAAACACATCAGCCTGTGTACTTAGAGGCCTTGACTGGAAACGGCACCAGTCATTTTTCTTCCCCCATTACGAGAACGACATTTATGTAGTCAGCGCTGCTGATTGGACAGTTTTGCTGTTTCTCCTCTCCTGCTCATTTTGGCAATCGAAACCTTATCTAATCCCATCCTGAATCTGTGGATTTACTGTGTTCTCATTGTTTGAAAACAGGCTGAGAAAATTCTTCTGAACAGGCCTGTGAAATTGATCTGGCACCCTCTGAAAGGCATGTGAGGAGTCCGCTGATTAAAGGAGACATCCCATCCCCTCCGCTGACCAGTGCCAACCCCCGAGCTCCGGACTCATAGTCATCACTGCCACTTTCCTAACAAAGAATGGCTTCTCTCCAATTCTCCACCTTTATGTGCACATTTATCTCTATCTCAGCGTGCAACAACTTTTGCTTACGACTCAGAGTAACTTGCTCCGTGATTATGATTCCGCTGCCGTGTCCTCAGAATCGATCACACGTGCGAGATTATCGGGCCTGCTGGACGGATGGAAGTTATGAATTATTAGCTGCAGAGGAAAGTAATATCGGAGGAGCCAGGATTGAAGACCGGCAGCAGAAATAAGCAATGACTGCGGTGCCGTGGTATTAAACAGACGTGCAGATGCTTTATAAAGTGCAGGGTGACACCTGGAGAAAGGCCAAGGTCTGTGCAATTAGACCGGACTGGTCAAGCTCACCCTTTCTCACAACACAGCCAATTTTTAGTCTTTCAGTCACAGAGAAAATTTAGAGAGAGACTTTACAATGACAGATCTCTTCTCAGGTGCTGTCACAGCTCCATCAGAGCAAGCAGCCTCAACCTTGCTGTGCTGCCAACACAGTCGGCCTCATAATTTTGGTTTCTGCAAGGTGGACCGAAACCCAGGACGGAGACGCAGGAGTGGGGGTGAGTCAGGGAATATTTATTGTGAGGAAACAGGGGGACGGGGGTGAAGGCAGTTGGCAGACACGAAGGGTTGAAGGAGGGCAGCAGAGCCAGGCTGGATGGAAGTGCAGTTAATCTTCCAAAACCTCATTTGAACTGCATTGCCTTTTTTTTTTTTTTTTTTATGACGTTCAAAATATATGTTAGTTTTCTTATTTGACTGCTTAATTTTAACCTATTTGTATTTACTATTTACCAACACATTGCACATGCTCTCCTAAAATTTCAAACTACATGTATAAAAACACTTTGGCTACATTAAAATGTTATTTTTCTAATAAGTTTGGTTTTAATTAGTTATTTGACACGTTAGAATGGCAGTAAAACATATGTGATTAACAGATGAGATGTATTTGTGTTGAGCTTGTGGGTGTATGAAAAGGCCCAACGACCACGGCACAGACTCGGGCTTCAAATGACATCATACTCACAAGATGGCAGCACTCATATCTAAGTCATATATTTTAGCTTCACAATTTTTAAGGTTGGAAGACTTGGAGATGCATCACCTTTATATTTGTATATGGTCCAAAATCACACATTATCTGTCAGCTATCTGTCATGGCTTTCCTGCATGGTTAATTTGAATTACCAACAGGTGATGGCTGTCTTACTAAGTGCCAATTGAGCTCTGGCCCTGGAAACCCCTGTGAGGACAGAATTGGGAGGCATCGCTTTCGGACACTGCCACATAGCCAGGAAGCAGCTGAGATGACCTATGAGCTAAATGTTCTATTTTTTTTTTTTTTCTCTCATTGGTGAATGCTGTCTTCTGATTTTGCCTAATTTTTAATTAAATAGCTTCAGGAATTAAAGGGTTACTGGAAACGGATGCCTAAAAAAACACTTAATTAGAATTACCCAATCAGATTTTTTTGGGGTGCTGTTGTCTCCAGGCAGAGTTAAGGTTAGAACCGGTTCTCATTGGTTAGGACTTCATAGCAAGGACAGAAGGCAGCAGTGTGGGTTTATTTAGAATCGACGAATGATCTGCACTGGTTGGGACTAAAAGATCGTCTTGCGTGTCTGCGGCTACAGCAGTTGAGACTGATGTGGCTGTCTTAAAGGCATTGACTTTTTCAAGGCTGGCTTTAATGGAGAAGCTGTTTATAATGAAACAAGGAGGACCAGCTCTGTCATTACAACTGTCAGAGCTTTTCAAAAAGAACAATTATCAGTGTTACCCAAAAATGACTATCTGTGCTTATTTGTCTCAAATAACTGATCTAAATGGATTTTCTCAGCAGGCCAAACAAGTTGGGGAGACCACACACGTTTTAAAGTCATTTAAACCTAATATAACCTTAATATAACTAAAGCAAAAGTAACAATTAGTCTGTGTGTCGGTTGTGGGTGCCGTGTGGTGTGTCGATGGTAAAATGGAAAGAAACCGAATCGAAAGGCAGCTGCTGATCAGAGAAGAGCGAGAGAGAGAACGGAGGACCAGGTGGAAAACATCAGAATTAGCAGCTCCGCCCATCTCTACCTGCTGAAAGCCTGAAAGAAACCCCAAACCCTAGCAGTCTCTTACAGAAAAAAAAGACTAATTCTACTAATAATGGGGGTTGTTTGCTGCTGTCTGCTGGGGTCAACATGCTACAACTGTGCTGCTTTTTTGGTACCTTTTTTTTATGTTCTGGCTGAGCTGAAAGTCCCAGGCTTGATGGTCACAATTCACAGCTGATATTTGCTAACGTCAATCAAACTCCTGGTTTACGGTGTACTTTAGGTTCAAGTGGTACATCCCTTTAGATAATAAAAGTCAAAAATTCACATTTAAAATAGTAATTTATTTTCTTTCCCCATGTTAGGATTCTGTTCTGCTCCCAACATTCAATATAATAGCCCTAATAGACAGATAAGGGTGAGTGTTGCAGACAGGTTCGAGCCCCGTTAGCAAAGACAGGAGGCAGATAAGCAGAACAGCTGGCACCATAACACATTGGATAAAACGATGAAGATCAATGTGAGCACTTGGATAAAATACTGCGCTGAAGATACAAGCCGTGAATGAGTGGAGCAAACGCAGTGGCAGTGAGTTGGTGAAGGGAGCAGACATGCTGGAAGGTTGATGAGTAGATGGCCAGCAGGTGGGCAGGGTCAGCAGGTCTGGTAGGTAAGTAGTCACAGGCGGAGCTGAATGAATGCTGATTAAGCTGCACGGCGGCGGCAGAGTCAGCGAGCTCGGGTAAGAAATTCCCTCGTGCCTGTTTGTACCCATCATTTCTTATCAGCATCATTCAGACGCACGTCTTTTATAAATCGCTCATCGTTTTTCACTTTGATATTTATGAGGGTTGAGTGAAAGGTTCATGGCCCAAGGTAGGGGGAGTCCATTTTAGAAAAACCTCATGCATTCATTCCTCAGCCTGGTCCCCCTCCTACATTTACTCAAGTCCTGCGGAGCCATAGAACTCTTCTTTGTAGAAAACAGAGTCTTTGGACCTCCAGGAGGAGGGAGTCTCCGGCAATAAAGCATGTCTTCATCTCTCTGAAAATGGCGACCTATGAGCTTCTTCCTCATCTTGAGGAGGAGCCAAATTAGGTCGATGTCCTCCTGGACCGGCTTGGGCGATAGAGCCCTTTAGACGGAGGCCGAAGGTGATTGCACTAAGTGCGATTTTCTCAGTGCTGACTTGAAATTATTGCTAATGTCTGTATGGAAATATCAAATGTGTATGCATGAGAAGTAGGAGTTGGATTGAGGTCTGGAAATATCACAGCCCGCTACTGCTGGTCAGCATTGGTGCAGAGCCACTAGGAGGGTTTTATAACCCATTTCCACTCCAGTGAAATTGGCTCGGGAAGGCACTTAATGTGGTGGACCGTCTCCAAACGCTTAAAGTTCTCAGGCACTGTGTGTGATTTCTGGCAGAGAGCAGTTTTAAATTCATATTATATTTAATTCAATAAATGGAACACATCTCCTCCTGGATAACTTTGCAGATTTTTCTTGATTTAATCCTTGCAAACGGAGCGGAAATGGACGGGACGAAGGCGGTTTGTGAAACATCCAGAGAGAGAAGGAGAGGACCTCACGGGGACGGACAAAGGACGACGGCGAGTCCGAGACACTGACCCTGTGTCCTAGAGTCCTGACCATGATGTGGTCAAAGTTGCTGGATTGTGGAGGTGTACGTGAGTGTATGCGTGTTTGTAAGTAGAGGTCCTTGTGTATATGATATTCAGGCAATGATTGTTTTTGGAACATACTACCTCTGAAGAGAAGTATAGTAGAAGCACCTCTAGTAGGGATTTTCTTCTTGTTATTACATGACATTATGATGGTACACGCCTGAGTTTTTTGGTAATATTCCATTTCTTGTGGAGAATGTCCTCTCAGGTAAGGTTTTGTACATATCTTTCGTATACGTTCTTTTCTAATGTATATTTGTCTGTATCATATCTTTATAATACTTGTGCATTTATTTTTGTACATTTGTACAATTGTGTGCATACTGTGGAATGTTGTCATGGCTTGTCAGTGACCATGCTCAGGTCATAACAATGCGCCAGTATTTACAGGGTGTATCTCTAAACTTTTTCATATCTGAAGGGCTTAGGCCTGAAACTCCACTCCACAGGTAATTAAATATATTGGGTAACCAGCACATTTGTGAGGGTACCATGAATGTTGAGTGGCACATACAGCTGTTGGGGCGATATTGGCGGACAGGTAGATCATCTTTTAAGCCTTGCCTGTTTCAGCAAGTTAATACCAAACCACATTTTGCATTTGTTCTAACAGCATGGCTCTGTAGTACAGAAGTCCAGGTGATACACTGGCCTGTCTGCAGCCACGACTTGTCTCCCATTGAAAATGTTTGGTGCAGTATGAAAGGTGAAGTGCAACAAAGGAGACCCCAAGCTGATGTGCAGATGAAATCCTACACAGAATTTTCAAACCCCCAAAAAGGTTCCAACATATGATATGTTGTCCTTGTGCTATTTTCACATAAACATGAGGTTTCATCACATTGTGTTTTCATTTACATTTTACACACAGTTTCCCAATGCTTTTGGAAACATGACATTTATTCTTATTGCATTCTTAATATTTTTATACTATTTTTTTTGTCCATCTGTGTATTACTGAACCATGTTGAGCCGATCCAGAGATTTTTCTTTAAAAACATGTGTAACGTGAGTCTCCTGGGACCGTCGGGAAAGATGGCGGCACACTCGGAGAGCCCCAGACAACCATCTACTAATTAGATAATTTAGGAAACATACACTTCGTTTTTGAACATAATATTAGTGGCCTCTACTTAAGTGGGTTCATTGTTAGTAGTGGACCGACAGTTTGCAACTTCTCGGCGAAATGGCAAGCAATGCCAAAGCAAACTTTTTCCAAGGTGTGTCGACTAGAAGCAAGCTAGTTACGAAAGACAGTCCACCACCTGAGAACACCTCGCCTACGACAACACCAGAGAGCAGACCTCCGCCGAATAAATCTAAAGCGAGCGATCCTGGCGCTGGAAGGAATATCGATGAAAATATGTTTGAGGAAATACGAAAGCTAAGCGCTACTCTACAGGTGGTGGCAGGGGGATGTGGTCTCGATTAAAGAGACAATAAAAGAACTAAAAGACTCGGTGGATAACGTTCAAGAAATACTTGGAGAAGCAGAACAGCGGATATCGGATATGGAGGACATGTATGCAGGGATGGAGAAAAACATAGAGAAATGCGATAAGAGACCGGAAACACTGCGGACACGTGTGGAAGACCTCGAAAACCGAAGCAGGAGGAATAATATCAGGATTGTGGGACTGAAAGAAGGTAAAGAGGAGACAGGGAAAGTGGCGCAGTATGTAGAGAAGATTCTGTCGAAGGGGCTCGGTCTCACTGGTTCCGGTTTCGAGATAGAACGCACCCATAGGTCTCTCGCCCCCATGCCTAACCCAAACGAACCACCTAGGACCATTATGGTACGCTTCCTACGTTCATCAGCCCGAGACAGGGTGCTACATGTGGCGAAGGAGAAACGTGGAATCGAGTGGGAGGGCTGCAAGCTGTCTTTTTTTGAAGACCTGACGAGGGAGCTGGCAGAGAAAAGAAAGGCCTTTAACTCGCTGAAGAGACGCCTGCACGAGCAACACTCATCTTTACATGGAAGGGACAAAAGAAAACACTCCGAGACAGCAAGGAGGCAGAGAAGTTTATGCAAGATCCAAAATAGAGGACCACGGGACTTGATAATGAGAGCGTGACGAAGTGTGTGTTTGAATCTATGGAAATAAAGTAACTTTTATTTTGATGGATTTGTCGGGGCCGGATGGTCGGGTTGCCTGGGAAACCACTAACGCACCTCACAGACCAAGTTAAGTTTATTTAGTTCAGTCCATGTTCAGTCAGGACGGGAGGGGATTGCTTAGCAAGAATAAGATCTGGGTTGCTTTGCTTGAGGGTTCGTTGTTTTCGTTTATGTTTGTTTTATGTGTTAAGACAGT
>KV751321.1:4154537-4176382 GCA_001698575.1 Mola mola | reverse complement strand
TGCATCACGTCCATAACAGACATCGTGCGTGAAGCCCTCTGTGTCCAGCCTGTCTCGATTTTATGCAAAATAATTCTAATCTGTTCAGACAAGAAAGAAAATGCCTACTCGCTATTATGTCACTTCACTTCGTTGTCACTCAAGGAGGACAAACGCTCATAAATCAGATCTGTAATTTGAAAATGGTTCCATTCACGAGTTGTTTGGCACAGCTGCTCTCTCAGTTATTGTCCGCTCAGGCTTCTGAGCGGACAATAACGGCTTCAGTGTCCAAGTGCAAGTCAGATAAATGGCTCACGAGCATCTGCCGTTGAGTCGTCCTCCTGACCTTCTGTGGGTCAGGGACGTTCCCGCCGCTGCGTTCCTACAAACCGGTGAGAGGAATACGTACCACCGCATGCATACTTACATCACGTACAGATACACGCTCGAATGATGTGGATAACACAGGGCAGTTTGTCCGTGTCCTTCTATAAAACCAAGGACTCTCTTTGAGTTCGTCACATTGTCCGGAAGCGATTTGTCGGATTGACTCCACACTTGATTGGTGCGTAGCTGTTGTCATGACAATGTCAATTTTGAGCATTTCGAGACGTTTGCTTGTGTGCAACATCCGTTTTTATCAAAAATCCTGCCCATTTGATATCAGGGAGTTTAGTTCTCTGCTTCTGCCCTTCTGAGACAAAAAACACACGGCGCCAAACTGCCTTTGCAGGGCTCATTGTGGTCGAAGATGGGATCACGTCTGTTACGGGGTTAAAATGCACGTCCCAGGTCTTTCTTCTTGAACGTCTATTTGGACGATTTTTGCACACATTTAAGAGTCTACCTGTCAATTTTCAGTGGCGATCTCCTCCTTCCTGCCCCGCAAAAACATCCAAGCTGCATCAGGTTTGATGTATCGAGAAAGGAGCATATCAGCCAGGTGTGTCCAAACGTGGAAACTTTAATCATCACCTCCGCCAAGGGAAGAGGCTATATTTATATATTTACTTATTTTTTTGTGAGCAGGATAAATAAAAAGTCAGCTGCACTTGAATCCAACTTTTAAGAGAGGTTTGGACCAACAATAAATCGGTCTGGCTTACCTTTTGGATCCAGGAATTTTTATATATATTCTTCCTTATTCCGCCTATTTTTGAATTATACGGTCCTTAATAGCCTGTATTACATGCACCTACAACATAAACAGAAGGAACCCAGACTCAAAGATCAACCTCAGGTACACGTATAACAATTTAAAGGTGCAATTTTTAAAGTACGGCCAGTTATAAATGTGAAAAAACCCAAAAGAAAATGTAAAGATCATTGTTGATCTTATATGAAAGACGTTTATGTTTTGTGAACTGAAGTTAACAGTGTGACAGCTACTCAAAGGTAAAGCCAAAACATCTCAACCACATGTCTGGTGGTGGGACATAAACACAAACAGGCTCATCTCATGTAATGTATATATACTGAGGAAACATACCAGTGGCTGGAGAAGGATGGTCTCAGGGGCAGCACAGAGGCACTGATCATAGCAGCAAAAGAACAGGCCTTGAACACAAGAGCAATAGAAGCCAGGGTCTACCACACCAGACAGGTCCCAAGGTGCAGACTGTGCAAAGATACTTGGAGCATCACAACCAAATGGCTGGCATAGTATACAGAAACATCTGTGCCGAATATGGGCTGGAGGTTCCAGGATCAAAGTGGACAACACCTCCTAAGGTGATTGAGAACGACCGAGCTAAGATCCTGTGGGACCTCTAGATCCAGACGGATAAGATGCTGGTGGTTAATCAACCGGATATCGTGGTGTTCGACACGCAAGATAAGAAGGCAGTCGTTGTAGATGTAGCAGATCCAAGTGATAGCAACATCAGGGAGAAGGAACACGAGAAGCTCGAGAAATACCAAGGCCTGAAAGAGGAGCTGGAAAGGATGTGAGGAGTGAAGGCGTCAGTGGTACCAGTGGTGATAGGAGCACTCTGGGCTATAATCCCTAAACTGGGAGAGTGGCTCCAACAAATCCCAGGAATAACACCTGAGATCTCTGTCCAGAAGACCACAATCCTGGGAACACCTAAGATCCTGCTTAGAACCCTCAGGTTCGAAGGCCTCTGGTAGAGGATCCGAGTTTGAAGGAGACACGAGGCCGCACACAGAGGGCGAGTGGGGAATTTATATATATATCTTAAATGTTAGAGGTATTTTCTGCGTATCGATCTATTTTTGGGTCAGTATTTTGCCACACTGTTGCAAACAAGTGTGAAAACACCATTTTATATCCGTCTGCTTTGGCCTGATATTCCCCTGTGTCCTGTTACAGCAAATGGATGAAATATTTGTTGGCTTCTGGGGTTGGGGGTGCACCAGCAGACCTTTTTTGTTTCCACAGCCATCTTTCCAGGACAACAACATACTGAAGATCAGCGGCACAGTCCCTCAACGGCCAATCAGATCTCGCGAAACAAAAGGCGAGAGACGACAGGTATGATGACAGGCTCAGGCTGAGCAGAGTCCCTGGTGAGGCCTGAATTGGCAACACGGAGAGGACCGAGGGAGAGAAGAGGAGGATTAAAACACAGATTACCTGCATGGGTCAAATCTTGTTCCAATTACATATACATGTAAGCAATAACAGCAAAGAATTTAATTCGTAAAAGAAACTAAGAGAAAATAGAAATGCTGACTATCTAAATTTGTGTCTCTTTGATAAGTTCCATCAAAAGGAGCAGTGCTTGGCTGGTTTACGTTCTCAAATTTTGCTTGACTGCCTCTGGGGATCTCTGAACTCTGAGATCCTTTGCTGATTTTATCCATTTCCACTGAGCGGCCACTGATAGAGCACTTAAACACAGAAGTAATAACATAATGCCTTAGAGCCTGGCAAATAATACAAGATATTCTCATTTCCACGGTAAACGTTGCTTTTTTGCTGAAATGAATCACAGGGCCCGGAGCATACCGCACTGCGACTCACAAAAGTGTAAAGACAAGACGGAAAATAAGCAGGGCATGAATGTGGGCACAGTCTTTCTGTATTGGTGTTTGTCTTGGTTGTTTGGCAATGGTTCGTCATTGTTTTCTGTCCAACCTACCAACCCAAAGGTATTCCATAGCCTTGGAATGAATACCTTACTTGTACAAATCGTACCTTCAGATAGCCCCGTGGAGTTTCTGTTTTTATTCCGTGAAACATTTGTAGAAGGAAATTTTCTAAAACCTGCACTGTTTACTGTGTATCCACGTTTGTTTGCTGGCAGGCTGCCGCAATTTCATTTTGGCTCGTTAAGGTAAATCTTTCCTTGTTATTTTTGTTTCCATTTTTGATCTAAACTACAGTTTGTTTGTTTTGTTTGTTTTTCCTCCAAAGGTTTTTTTTCTAATTAAAGAGCATCCAAGCTTAACAAACCCTGGAGTTGTAGATATATCTTACGGATATCACAAACTTGCTCATCACATAAAAACACACAACACGTCCACATAAAAAGTGGCATTTTGAACCGATCTCGTGCCGCCTTTTTCGTTCAACGTGAACACGTTTTGATAATTGAGCGCTATGAAGGTTATTAATAAAATACATTACGGCAAAAAGCAGCATTGATGCTGACTGTAAAGCGTGTCTGTATGTATTTCACCTCTAAATTCACTCTCACGTCTGTGATTTTATGTCTAATGTGACGACTGCATGTTGCAACAAAATTTAAACTGATGCAGGAGATTCAAACATGTCCCATACTGAACACTTAAAATCCCAACTCAAAGTGAAAATGTCTTTAATAACTGAAGATTATCTGTGATTAATGCCAGTGGATGAATCGATTCTTATAAGCAGGGTTCTTTGGCTGCAGTAGCAGCAGTATGACTTGGACTTGGCAGCTCATCGGAAGCAGAAAACAGTCCACAGCGGTCGAAAGCTGCTGAGCCTTCATCACTCCTTTAATGTGTGGATATCTTAACATTATCTGAAAAAAACAAAGGAATGAATCATTTACTTCAGGACGGATGGCAGTGGACCAAAAGCCAGCATTATAAATGGACAAGAAGTTCAAATTGTGAACACTTACAAACATTTAGGAAAAGTGTTTGACTCTTAAATTTGATGCAAACACAGTCTGGATTGCTAAGCGTGGACAATAAAGAATCCACCTGATGTGGCAGCTGAGGTCTTTTAATGTGTGTGAAAATAGTTAAGTAACTTTTATCATTGTTTTGTGAAAGGCTTTTAAAACTCTCTTTTAAACTCTCTTTTTTTAAATTTAAAAATAGCAGGAAGAACCACAGAAGAGGTGTCCCTGACAGGTAGACGTGCAATAGATGTCACAAATACAGAGCACAACAATATGACAGTCATCAAATAATGAATGGATTAATGTGTTCTGCTGATGTATATTGAAATATTAGAGTTATTAGAGTCTGTGGATGCCAAAACATGAGAACTGAGTCCAGGAACCAGACAGTGATCCAGGTCAGGATTCCAGGCCACTCTGTCTTTTGCTGGGTAGGAAAGGTGAAGTTGATCATGATCCCAGACACAAGATCACATCTCCACTGGATAGCAGGTCGCTAGCAGAACTGTCACGCCCACGTCACCAGGTAGCTGAGAGACGATAAGGCAGAGGGACTCCAGGGAGAAACTCCCCGGGGTGAAGTTAGAAACACAAGAACTTGGACGTGACAGAGTAGAGAGTAGAAGAAGTAGGGAGAGAACGAGGTAGAAGGGCTCAGTGTATTATGGGAAATCCCCCATGATACACTATACCTATATACAGCATTGCTAAAGTCTGCTTTAAGATTATTGGAGTTCAGTTAAAAGACAAAAAGCAGCATTATAATCGCAGCATTATAATCCCTTTCCGTCCAGAGAGGGAAAGGGATTATTGGTCAACCGACCATGTTCTTTCTTGTGAACACCTCTGAGGAAACGAAACCACTACTCAAATTTGTTTATTCCTTTTGCTCTCAGACTGCTAAATGCAGAGTTGCAATAAAGATGGCGCATTTTGTTTTGTTTTTTTTAAAGTTGTCGTTTTCTTAAACTGGATTCTGTCTGAGCCAGCACGTGACTGGGATCATATGCTGGCCTGTTGTCACTGTTGGCATGTTGCCGCCGTACATTTTGTCTGTTTCGGGGATTATTCATTTTTGTGTGTCTTCTCATGACTGGGATCTGCTAACAGAACTGCCCCTTTTGGGAAAAATAAAGTTTTCTGAATCAGAATCTAAGAATAAATGAAAATGTTTCTCAGCACCAACAACATTTATGTTACCGCGGGGGAGAAAGAAACCCAACACAATGCATATTTGCACTATTGTAGCTAATTAGACCTGCAGCCCTTGTTTTGATGACAATGCTGTATGTACTGTCTGGCTCCTCATAGCCTTTAATTGTTTTTCTCCGGCCAGAATCTGTATTTCACAGAGAAATATTGAACAGGTTATGTTAGCAGCATGGGTTAACATGGTGAACTCACCAGGTCAAAAGAGTGCCCCCTTCCAGACAATGACGACCTCGGCGTTCTGCTCAACATACCTTGCTAAGACACTAATCTCACATTGTGGTACATCCCTCAGAAGCTCATCAGCCGTTAAACATTTACAAAACAATGCTCCACTCTAAAAACAAACCCCATTTGAAAACTTCACTATAGACCAGCACTGCATTTACATCCCATCTAAATTACGTTAAGTACATAGGATTACAGAAGCGACACAGGCAAAAACATTACGTTAAAACAACAAACATTTTCATATATCTGCATCCTACATAGTTTAGTACAATGTCTATCTCTTCATAAAACACATCTTAGATCCAGTTCAAAACCCTGCTGGGTGTAAAGTATCTAATTCAACAACCTACCTATTTTCTATTAGGAGAATCGAGGTGCATGTCTCCGCCTCTAAGTGGAGCCGCCACCACTTCAAGCCTTAGGTAAAGATGGTAAAGGTCGCCATCTTGATGACATCACTTGGAGCTGGACTGTGGCCAGTCGCAACCAGGCAGTGGAGCAGTGGCACTGAGTTCCCACCCAACCAATCGTGATTAGAGCTCAGCTGTCGATCACGACGTTTTAATAGCATCAAATGATTCATGGAACTAAACTGTATAGAAAATGAAAACATCAGCAACAAAAAGTACCTAAAACAACAGAAGTCAAATTTGGAAAAACTTAGTTTGAGTTGAGGCCTATTTCCTTCCTGGCATCATTGGGGAGGAGTTCATGGCCTATACTGAAACCAACCACCAGGGGCCAATTCGAGCCCATAAGATAAGATAAGATAATACAAGATAAGATAATGCCTCAGGGTAGTTATTAAAGTGTCCTTAAATGGATGACTCCTGGTTTTAACAGTAATTCTCTATTCCCTAAATAACCACATGGACATTTTAGCATGTAAATCACATATTAGGTGTTACACATATTTGTCCCCCTGACCCTATACGTCCTGTGTGAGGGTGATAGAACACAGACTTTATCATTACAGCTAACCCAGTTATTGTACCTGGAGTTTCTCTTAGGCCGAGCAGACAGGCAGTGTGTAGGATGATCTTGACCTAAATTGGCTTTCACCAAACTCTCCCCAAAGATCTTGGTGCATCTTTAAGTGGATGACCAGTGTCATATCGTTGAGTCTTTCTGGATTAAGGCTGCACATCGACACTCTCTTTCATAGAATGATCCACCGGGCCAAATAGACATTATTTTGGTGGGTGAGTACACTGGCACCTTAAACTTGGTGGTTAAAGCACAATAAAGAACCTCACTGTTCTGGAGAAACTGAATTGGAACTTTCAACCGGGAAGGACCGTGAACATCCCGCTCCTCAGCCTGGAGTTAAATTAATCCTTTTTGTCATCCCAGGAATGGAAGTAGTCCCAAGTACTGTGGGGCTTATACTTCTGCACACCCAAAATAACACCCAACAAATTCACAGAGTTGGCAACATTGGGGAGGGAAAAAAAAGTAGGATTCCTGCTTGTAAAAGGTCAGTTTCCAGTTTTGAGCAGCTGATCTAAATGTCACCCACTTCAAATGGTGCTCAAGAGGTAGTATTATTCTCCTCCCTGCACAGCAAAAGTTGATTGGGCTTTCGTGAGATGACATTTGTTTCGCAAAGTTGACTAAGTGGTCCTACCAGTTCTCCGAGTGTGGTGGCTGTATTAACCTACAACCAGTTGTCGTGCTTGCGGCGGGGTATTATCCTCCTCCTTTGTTGTCGTGCAGATGCGGCTCTTCGTTCGGCTTCCAATCCCTTGCTGATATCTGTATTTTCTTTAAAAGGGGAATGGAGAGAAACTCCTGGATAATGGACCCGACTACACTGACTGGAAAACTTTAGATTTAGCTCAAGCTAGCTTTGGAGTTTTTTTCTTAAACAAGATGAAAGGCATGAGCATTAAAAACACCAAAATGTGCTACTTTCCCGAGGATACGGTCTGTAACACAAGAAAAGGAATTGTGCTGCGGAGCGCACAGAGGGACTAATGAAACTGTGAAAAAGCAATTGGACGCAGTGAAACAAGACTCTCCTTGTTTACTGAACACACAGCTTTGATGTTGAGCTCTTTATCAGTGACCTCCAACTGCCAATCAGATATGAGAAGCTGAGCCATTCGATAGACTTTTGGCACCTCGCTCTCAACTGCGTGACCCTCCATACAGTGCACTTCATTGACCGTTTGAACTTTCTTATGTAGTCAATGATAATATCTTTAAAGGGGCAGGTGGAGTTTCTTCTTATGCACCTCTACTCTTGTTTCCTGTTACTCCCATATCTGCCCCCTCTGCCAAAGACAACAGAGGAGAGGAACCTAATCAAGCGCGACACAGCATGCCACACGTGGCACAATATAGTCTACTGTCTGTGTATGTACCTATATAAAATTCCACGATAAAGAACACTAAGATACGAAGAATAGCAAAACAGCATTCTCCTGTTTTGAATTTTGATTGTAGTACCTATTTTAAGCACTGGGTGTCAGGGTTACATATTGTTCCTTCAAAAATAGCTCTCGAGGAAATGTTCTGTTCATTGATTCACCTAGTGGAGAAGGAACATATCCGCTCTTGCCTTTGAGTATCACTCAACTTTGACCAAAAAGCTGTCAGTCATCCGAAGGCTGAAAGGGGTCTGTGTTGCCCATCTTCTGCTATTCCACAGAGCCCTGGGGAAGATTAGAGTTGTGTCATCTCCACTGAGCTCCTTCAGGCCAATTATTATACAGTAATGGCTGTCAAACACTGGGAGTTGGTAGCAGTGATAACATGGAAAAGCAGCAATGTGGCAAAATGTTTTGTAGGTAAAAGGCTGTAAACAGGAAAACTGTTTAATGATGAACACACTTTATTGGAATGACCTTACTACCAATAAAACAATATATTTAATTGCATGTTAGCCCGACGGGCACACTAAGTCAGGTCTGAATCTATTAGATTTAGCACAAAATGGTTAACAGCGTGTTTATTGGAAAGTCCCCTGTGGCTCAGATCAGTGCTGATTCATTTGAACTCATGACTCATGGCTTATTTAGATGAGTTTGATTGGAATGTGGCGGCATAGTGGTGCAGTGGTTAACACTTACTGCAAAAAGGTCCTGGGTTCGATTCCCGGGTCAGGGCCTTTCTGTGCGGAGTTTGCATGTTCTCCCTGTGCCTGCGTGGGTTCTCTCCGGGTACTCCGGCTTCCTCCCACAGTCCAAAAAACATGCAAACTGGGGGTTAGGTTAATTGGTTTCTCTAAATTGCCCGTAGGTTTGAATGTGAATGTGAGTGTGGGTGGTTGTTTGTCTCTATATGTCAGCTCTGCGATGAACTGGCGACTTGTCCAGGTTGACCCCGCCATCGCCCGATCATGCTGAGATATTCTCCAGGCCCCGCGACCCCTAACAGGATAAGCGGTAGAAAATGGATGGATGGATGGATGATTAGAATGCACAGAGACTTTGTGCAATATGTAGAATAGCACAGCACTATGGCGCTGCTGTGACCTGTAGAATACTACGGATATCAGATATGATATGTTGTAAAACAACCCTGCTGTACCCCATTCAAAACATAGATTTGAATCACCATCCCGGAACCACTCAGTGGCTCGATGAACCACGTGACCGGCTACGATTCTGACCCTCCACCAACGCAGCTCTTATCTTCTCTCCCCCCCGTCCCGTCACAGCGTGTCAGTCCTCTGAACTGTCTGATGTAGAGTGCCGTGGAAATTAACTTGTCTGTGTGGGACAAAGAAGTCTAAAAAGGAATCCTTATTTTAACCAATATGATTTAATTATTCATTTTTGTCCAGTTGGTTTTTAAATCAACTTTGGTCTGGTAATATGTGCAGGGAATAAATACATAACACACACACACACACACACACACACACACACACACACTGAGGTTGCATGTAACAATAATCACGTGCTCCCTGAGCTGTGTTTTTTTTTTTTCCAGCTGAAAACACCAGATGCTTGTCTGAAAATCCTTTGAGGCTCAGCATTTTTTTCTTTTTTTTAGCTAAGACACTTGGTTGCTATGATACTCTTACTGCTGTTTAGACCCACAGATCCCGTGGTGGGCAAAATGTTCATTATTTTTCATACTGATATATGGCCTCTCAGGGGATAACATCTGGTGCAGCCATGGTCGGACGTGTTCACAGACCAGCCGCAGCAGCACCGATTTGATTGGCGGAAGATAGGTCAAAATATATAACCATCAACGGCATCAGGCAATATCTGAGCACGTGCGGTGCCCATCCATGCGTGGCTGTTGTTACAGTTTTTCATACAGGTTGTCCGCTGTATGATGAAGGTTTTGCTGCACGGTAAATTCAAATATTCACAGGAATTAATGTGATATTCTACCAAATCTAAAGCACTCTATGCATTTTCAACCTTATCGTCTTTTTATTTTTTACTGAATTTCATTTTTAATCTTCAAGCTGTTCGATCGTATCCGTTCCATTCTGTGTAAGTAGAGGTGTAAATTATATTCAGTTTATCCGGTTATGCTATAAAATCCTGCCCTGGAAAAGAAACTACAATATAATTATAAGAAATTTCCTGCATTAGTGCACTTTATCTAACCTCATATGTGAAGTCAAGAGAGTGAGTGCATCACCTTATCTAGATTTGTAGATTAGATTGAGGGCACCAAGAATACATCAAGAACAATATAATTGCAAGGATCAGGGCTTTAAATGATCATTAGAAGAAGCTATTTCACATTTCAAAGCCCAGTTACTTTAAAAGAAAGCTTTATGTAGCCTTTATGTGTAAGGCTGCAACCTATATTCTCTCAGTCTGCTGTGGTCTGACGGAGTGAACAGACAGTAAATTAGTCTGAGAAATTAACAGTAATTGGACAAAATCACTGAAGGAAAGTAGTGCCAAAATATAAAGGAGCATGAACTGTAAGTATCTGCTGGCTAATTAGTCTGGTGTTAGGTGGTTGTAAACCCATAGAAAAGGTGAATATTGCAGTGATGCGAGGATCAGGTCTGATGTTATCCAAATTCACGCATCCAGGCTTTAAGCATAATTCTTCCGCCCCCGTAATGACCCCATTCAGAAGCCATGAATGTTTCCCTTCACCTCGACACAGGGAGTATTTGCTCCACGGTTCAGGCGCACGTCCATTAAATCCCCCGCCGCTAAAAGAGGGTCTCCACCCCAACGTGTTCGACTGGGAGGATTTACTTCTGTCTCTCCTTCAACTGAAGGTAGGAGACCTGGGTTTTACACAACAAAGGGAGTCAGTCAGACTTTCTTTGTGTGAACTGCCCCCAACAAACCCCAAAGCCTTTGTGAATGCCAGTTGAACCGTTCCTTGTTAATCCAGGAGTTCTGTTCAAGGCAAACCTGTGGAATTAAGGGTCCACATTGGACCACATTGGATCCACAGTACGAGTCTATTCAGCCGGTGAGGTGATATATTTCTATCATAACTGGACCACTGGTATATAGTGAGCATATTTATGGTTGAAATGTTAACACTTTATTTTTTAGATTTTCAATATCATGATGTCGGTGGTGTTGTTAAGAACAGCATTATTTTAGATCCCCTTGAAATAAACAATGCTGAGTTTTTCTGGCTGTTTTTGATTGCCTGTGATAGAACCTTTTCATATTGTGATTGCTCTGCTCTGACTTGTGGAAGATGCCTTTGAAACAGCAAGTTAATATTTCTCTATAAGCTATTTGTTGCAACAACTCTGAAGTTTGTCCCCCGCTGTGGTGGGGAGTTGGACACCCCTACTTTTAGGTTTTGTGCATCATGTAAATGTTCCTCTGCACGAAACAAACCGCCCACTTGTGTCAATAGAATTTCAAAATGGAGGACAAAACACAAGATCTCAAACTCCATCTGTGGAGAAAAGCAATTTAAAAATAGCTGATTGTATCAGTTTGCAATTTAATATTTTTTCCATGTTTTGTACGCTTCCCGATTGTTTCTAACTTGACTACTGTGAACATGTTATAGGTCTCAAGGGGGCAATTTGTAAGATTCAGCCAATACTTCACTTTAATTGGTATTTTAGCATTCAAAGAAATTAACTTGACTCCCTGGGAAGTCAAGGAGGATGGATCCTGGGAGGATGTAAACAATGCTGTGCCCAAAATGTCCATGACTGTATTGCAGAATTAGCATTCCAACCAACTAGCTGTGCCCTGTCCCTTCTTGTAATGCTGCATGTGCTTTAAGAGGCAAAAGAGAGTTACCGTGGCCTCCAGCGTGAATCATGAAGTCGAGTGGCCCTGAGGGATTCGCAATCACAAAGAAGTTATATCCCCGAGTTGTCATAGAAACCAAAACTACACGACTTTGATCAGCGTCCCAAATGGGAACCTTGACCAAATTTCACTTAAGTTACATCTAAATTTGGCTGTTTATCCAAACATATCTTGCCTGCAAGTAAAAACAAAAATCCTCCATCTAACACACTGTAATGCTTCGATGTGTGTTGTTAATGCTAAAATGGTGTAAAACCGAGCCGGCTGCAATGCTGAATAATAGCGCTCGGACCCCGTTGGTGGTCAGATGGTACTTATTCTTCCACTGCTCTCAGTTAGAAGTCACCTTTATTCACAACACTAGACATCAGTGTTATGAGATGAGAGATCTGAGGTTTGAAAAGTTCGCTGTACAGTTTTGAGGTCATTACATTGTTTATTCCACGTGTCAAAATGTCATTAACCAAGACTAGTTTCATTGGAAAGGGGTGAAATATTGCCCAATTATTCATTGTCTTTAAAGGTTTTATATCTGATTTTACCTTTTCCTTCCGCAGTCCAGGTGAATTGTGCAGCTTAGGTTGCCATGGTAATCAAGCTAGGTTAAAGGAGTGCACTTTAATGAAGAAAAAAAAAGAAATCTGCCTTTAGGCACAACTTACCTCACTTTCCCATTCATTTCACTTTGTAACTGGCCACTACTGGGACCAACCTTCCCCCCACAGTCCCCCTCCACTTCCTGTCTCATTGTTTTTCTGAGATATCCATGTCAGAAATGGAACCAGAACCCTGCTGCACTGGGCTAATTGTCAGCTGCTGCCAACAGGAAAACTCCACCGAATAGAATGATGTATTTTAATCAATCCACTTGTTGTTTTTTAAACTAAAATTGATATGCTAAAAGTTGCTCACGCCTGTCAGCAAAATCATGCCGCTGTTGTCAAAGAGACAACCCGAATCTTCTGTTTGGTGTGAAAAGTACGAAGGGAGAGTCACTCAGGAGAGAATAATGAGAAGAACATAAGAGAAGGAGAGAATCTGAAGAGGATCACACTAATTGTGAAGAGAAAAATAGACTTTGGCAGGAAGTGGAGCACCATGGGAAGCGGTCCATGCTGGTGATGAGGAATGAAGCTTAATGGACTCACGGCAGGGAAGTTCTGATTGGAGGCGGCCAGGAGTCCATGATGACAGGGTGACAACAGAGAGAGCGAGAGGGAGCACTTTTAACGACCACCTCCCATGAAAATCAAGTTTTTGACCTTGTTAACAAGTCCATGCTGTGTTTTTTTCTGTACTGTGACACATCATGACCAAAATTAACAGTCAGCATCATCACTGAGAATTTCTGCTTTTGTTCCGTTATCCGCAAATGACAGTCTCCAAAGCAAACTCTGGCAGCCCAGGCGTTCTATGTAGAAAACCTAAGGAACCAGTCCTGACAACCTCTGGGTGCGGAGCCTTTCGTTGTAGTGATTAATCTTACCATTCTGATGCATCAACTTGCAGGCGACCTCGAAGTAGCTCCTCCTCTTCTTCCTGCGAAGCCATGTCTTGTTTGAACAAGTGTGGCTGAATTACTCCACTGTCAGAACTTTACCCTGTGCGGCGTCTAGTAGACTAGTCTGAAAGCCAGAAGATGACAGCAGGTGAGCTCAGGCCTGCAGGGGAGGGCCAAAGCGGTGAGCAGAGATGGGACGGGTGTAAAGTAGAACTGTCCTAGATCCCCACAAACTAGATTAAAAAAAGGCAACAGATTCACCTCCAGCTCTGGACCACATGACCACACTGACCAGAGGTGGTCTGAGAGCTGAATTCAGTTTTTTGTGCTGCCTTGACTTTAACCTTGCAGCTGTTGCACACGAAATACTTAGGACAGACTGGACCAGTCTCTGATCAAGTTTGAAGGCAGCGGCTCTCAGATCATTACGACATGTTGAGTCCTCCCAGGTTTGATTCTTCACATTCATCCTGCAAGCTAAGGAAAAATCTAAATCTTCTCCCCTTTACTTTCAGTAAGTGCGAGATTCTTAGCAAGATTCCTAAGTTCAGCCCTCGCGACTGCTCCCATTACCTTTCATTACCTTTCTAATAAACCCTGCATTTTTCAAACTCCTGTTCTGTTTGTTTCCCTCACACTGCAAGCTGTGTTTCTTTCTCTTCCTCCTCCTCCTCCTCATTGTTTACATGTCCCATTCTGCCTCTCTCTCTCTGGATGCCCAGGAACCTCCTCTGTGCAGATGATGGATCTGGATATGGGGCCTCTGGGCCCCAACTATGGATTTTCTCTCACCACGTTTTTAAATAGACAGAAATTTGAGTTTCTGTCATTAATCTTTTGGATGTATTCCGACCCCTTGCTGAGCGGAGGTCTAATAGTAAACGCATCACATCCGGCTGCTCCATCGTCCTCCTGGTTTAACATTTATTTCATAATCCACTTTAATAAGAACTGATGTCTTTCATCTCTACATTATGCAACATATATTGCACAGATTCTTCCATTTTAGCCACCCTAATCAAGCTTCCAAGGACAGAGGACAACTTCCTCTGTACAGATTTGGATGCCCACTGAGGTATTGTAATATTTAACTCTGAGCTATAATATATAAAAATGAGCTGACTTCAGTAAAAAAAAAAAAAAAAAAGTTGCTGCTTTTTATAGTTTGGATTTAATCAGCTGCCAAGACACTAAAATTGAATTTCACATATATTCCAACAAGTGATAAAAAGGCAGGAGGGTGGACAGTAGGTGAGGTGACATAGAGGGGACCATCTGGTGTCATTTGTTCTGACAGCGCTGGCAGCAGATAATTAACCTTTGGTCTTCAAGTTCAAAGGTCAAGGTCACTGACAGGTACAAAAACAAATTTTTTTCAGCCATTTCCCCCAAATGAATTGGCATAGAGACGACATTTGGCATAACTGTGGATGATTCATGGATGATCATTGAAAAAAAACAACTTCAAACAATCATTTATTGCTGAGAAGAATGTGTTTAGCTGTAATGGTGGAGGTTTGCACTCTCTGAGTGCATTCTTTTTAGTTTATATAGCACCAATTTTGAACAAAAGTCATTTAATGAAACTTACACGCACGGTCGGGATCACACCTGATCGTTGGCGTCCTCGGTGCCGACCAGATGCAAATTAGATTCACTGTTTCATTTCTCAGCTGGGTCGGTTCGCATTCATGAAGGCGAATCTCAAGCGGACTATAAACTTGTAGACAAAAGCAACATGCAGGAACTCTGTTCAATAATTGGCCAGACAGTTAGACGGATAACGACTTCCACTGCAGCCTACATCAAGGAGCATCGATATTTGAGGCCATTTTTGTTTTAATTTTGTGACCATGTTACTGTGACACGTTCTAACATTTTGAGAAACACGCCGTGATTATCAACACAATAACAGTAAAATACTTGAATGATCGTAAAGGGTCCAAATTATATTGAATGTTCACTTTCCTGAAAGTAAAATTATTCTGTTCAAATTTTTTTCGAGCCCTTCAGCTCCACAGGTAAAGAGCTGTCACAGATGAGGGACTTTATTAGTGGCTCATTTCATCAGAATACAGTCGGCTGTGAGCGCTGCGGCGCTGCGAGTCTCCCAGACATTTAGCAGAACAGTCCATCTCCACAGGGGGCCGCCGAGACCTTTGGAATCTGTAATTGGCTTCTCAGTTTGGACACTTGCAATGCTGAGTGTTGCCAGATCTCGGCGGAGAAACGAGCAACCAGGTCGATGGAAACAAACCCAAAAGCCGCAACTTGGCTCTCCAACAAGGTAAAACAAAAACAACACAACATAAACAAACCGACAATGAAACGGGCAGGCTGACCCCAGTGAGACAGAGAGTATACAGACAGGTAATGTACTCAGTGCATCAATTTCAACTTTTACACACACAGTTTTACATGCTTTTATCTCATCACGCCTGGATCACTGCGACAGCCTTTTCACTCGCCTGTTCAGAGGCCCAGTCGCATCGCTCCTGTTTAATGTATTAACATGGCTCCCAGCATGTTTTACAATTCATTTGATTACTTTTAAGGAACTCCATGACCTCTCTCCAAGCCACAGCTGGTGCTGTTCGTGCCGGTATGGGATGAGCAGGGATCCCTGAGGGGACTTCTTTAGTAGTTTCTTTTTTTGTTTGCTTACTGGTTTCTGGACTCAGTAATTTTGGGGGTTTTGAAAGGACTATGGAAACACTCCATGCTTGCCTCTCCACCTGTGAGACTGCCTGTGTGTTAATAATAAATGCAACTGGACTGAATTCTGTCTGATTGTGTGGTCTGCATCTGGGCCCAAACCTTTCTCTCTCCCGTGTTTCTGGCGCCTGAACGTCACAGAAGCTGGAGTGTTGTTGTTGTTGTTGTTGTGTTTTTTTGTTAATGATACAAACATCTTTTTTTACCCACTGGATTGCAGCTTAGCAGAGTGTTACTGGTGTGATTGAATTTACACTTAAAGAAGCTACAAACTGTATCTTTTGGTTTTTTTCATCATTTATTAAAACTAAACTGCCTGTAGTTGTTAACGGTCGTTGTGACTAAATATCAGCCCTGCGATGAACTAGTAACTTGTCCAGGCTTTACCCCACCTTTACCTGATGACCCTGCATAAGATAAAATCATCGATTTTTCAGGAGAATCAGTTCGACTGACACCCACTGCCCACATCAGGACACGAGAATCCTGACGTGGATCCAAGACTGGATGGCCCATCATAACTCTGGATCCGTGGACTACAATGACTTCTGGACCAATAGTCTTCACATACCTCTGGATTTATATGTTTTGCTTACCCCTTGGACTCATGGTCATCATACACATTCTAATTAATCGGTTTTTGTCATGTTGTTGTGTTCCATACACGTGACATCGAATGCACATCTGTCCGTCCCAGGAAGAAGGATCCCTCCTCTGTGGTTCTTCCTGAGGTTTCCTAGTTTTCCCTGGCCGTAGTTTTTAAGTGTTTCCTCACTGGTTCGAGGGTCGAGGGTTAAGGGCTGAGGGGCAGAAGATGGCGCATGTGTTCAGTTTGCAAATTTGGTGCTACACAAATAAAGTTTGATTTGATTTGATTACTTTAAAACATGTTCTCACTCCCAAATCATCAAATGAAGCTGTAGCAAACAGTCCTCCTGACTGACTGATTCTTTGGCACAGACTTACACATGGTGCCATTGCCACTGTGGCTTTTAAAGTAATGCTGCATTTTCATCAAAAGTCAAAGGAACTTCTCTTCAAGGGCCAGTAATGTTCCTTTGGCCCATTGTTCTCTGGGTTTTTCCACCACAGTTTATAATCCCAGGTATATGTATCAAATTTGAGTCATGACTAAGGAAAAGCAATAAACGTAAACACCGGCATTGAAAAAAAATCCATATTGTGCCTCCCTATTGAAATTAAATTGTTGTAAGGGATCGATAGCAATTTCATCTGTAATACTCCACTACTTAATTATATAATCTAGATCCGCTAGCTACTAAGGGGCCAATAAAGTCATATTTTAATCAATACAATACCAGTATAGCCAAAACACACAGGAATTAATTAGGGTCACCGTTTCCAGTTCCGCCTGTCTCCAGTGACTCCATCTCGAAGTGCAACGATGAGACACTGAGTCTGCAGCTGCAGACTTTTAAACATGGTGGGTGACATAAACTCGGCCAGAAATGTTCAGCACCGCGGGCCAACTCTCAGAGTTCCTGAACCTTTGGAAAGTACAGCCCCTGAGCAGGGGCTTCTCTCGGGGTGGATTAGTTACTCTGGAACTAAATTTAGATCCTGGTTCCTCAAAAGGTTCCCAGTTCCGGGGAAAGTTCCTGCAATCAAACCGCACTATATATCTCTCTCCGTCTCTTCTTATTATTCTGAAGCCGACGAGCTGGTTGGCAGCAGGTTAGACGGGAGACCAGGTGCAAAAGCTGAGTGAAGCCATGCCCAACACGGATCAGAGACAGGCTGATCCGTGTAGATCCCTATCCTTATGGTTTCCCTTATAGAGGGAAACCATATGCGTGCAGGAGGGGGTGGCATGAACACACGGAGCATGGAAAAAATGCGCTGTGATTGCTGATTAATTGAATTATTTTCCCCCATTAACAGATGCAAAAAATCAAATTCGGTGGCAGTGGTGTAGCTCTGCAGAACCATATTAGCCATGTTATCTTCATCACGCTGCGTTTGATCACCGCCCTCCTTTCTCTCAAGCAGCCGGGAATTACACCGTGTCAATCCCCCGAGCAGGGCAACGGATCGACGGTCTAATTTCTACACTTTAAGTAACATTGATTTGATCACATTTCACACAGGTAGCATGTAATTACCAACACTAAATGCATGCGGGCAGAGCCAGAGTCACCATAACGGTCATTATATTAGCTGGGCAGTAGATTATAGAGTAGCTGAAGTACCAGATTGTTTGAACGCTCCCGTTTGAAATCTTTCATATTGCAAAGGCAGAGAAGACAATCTGACAACTCCGTGCTCACTCATGAGTCATTTCTAATCTGCTGTTCAGCTTTAATTGCATTTGTGTGTGATCTGAAGCACCGCAGCTGTTTGCATTCACAGCACAGGCGTCTAAATGCATAAAAACAGGGCGTCAGCAGTAGCAAGGAATTCACGAAAATGCGAGGGGAACGTGCAGCAGAGTAATAGAATAAATAATTGATTACTCAAAGTTGACTTTTAAACTGGGCTAACCGTTCAAAGCATGCAGAAGAGAAACAATGCTGACAAGTTTGCATTATTCATGGTACAGGCGCATACGCCGATGCAGAGGCTGGGAAAAGTCAAGGCGGAGAGCAGCTTTGTGTTATTCCTAAAGACGTGAAGTGGAAACGTGTGATGGATGATTAATGTGAACGACAAACGGCTAAGCCGTCACAAAGTTTTTATGCCATTTGGTGTCGTGTGTTTGTGTCTTTTGGGACACAAATAACAGAAATAACTGCTTCTAACAGAGCAACACAGGATATTATTACATGTGTTATTGACAGCAATTATTCTTGTATTGAAAATATATTATCTACTTATTATAATTGTACTGAGAAATCAATAAAGTCTCAGCTAAAATCCAACTGAAACGGCCCCTGACGCACTCAACTCAACAGAACAACTCTCTCAATGTGGCCGAGCCGACTCAAGCAGAGGGATGTTGGTGTTGCCGTGTTTGACAGCTTACCAGATGATGCAAATAATCAGACTGGTCAGTCAAAGCAATCGGACGTCCGTCCCCGCTGGCAATATTCCCGCCCGCTGGCGTTAAGTGTCAGGAAAACTCCCAGGACAGCGTCAGATTCAGAGCCCCAGAAATCACTCATGACAGCCTTAAAGAGCATTCTGGCAATGTGAAACGTCGACGGTCCTCAGTGTTTTATTCTGAATCAAGACTGTAAAGATAAATCTTGTTTTAGAGTCCCAGTCCACTCTGTTCGTGACGGGAACATTTAGAGCTGGGATTCGCTTCAGGGTCTCACTCTGAGTTCAATTTTGAAATTCATACAATATTCATCTTTAGTAATGAGGATTTACTGATACGTTGGACATGGATTTTTACATCGTTATGTTTCTCTTTACTGTATTAAATTTCTACAGAATTATGTCTTACTATAAATGTAATGTAAGGCAATCTCTAATAGTCCCTGAGAAACAAAATATGTAATTGATAATCAAACAGTTGGCATCTGAATATATAGATTTCCCTGCAGAATGACTCCAAATGAACATGCTAAAATTGTCCTCAACACGGTTAAGAAGAGGTCAGCTGGCAGTTTAACAATAAGAGTTAATGATATTAAGAGAATCTGTCAAGCAGCTGAAAGACAAGTGGAGGACAAATCGGCTCCCAGGTCACTTTGTTTAACAAAGCAATACGTCTGACCAGACGAGATTACTACACTGCAGAGAAAACCAGAATATTATTGTCCACTGTTCTCTGCATCAAACCACAATATTCGAGCTTTGCAAGTCAGCCGATCGTGGAGTGACCTGTGCTGACCCTTAAAGCAGTGTCTTTCACGTCTTTGCTTCGCGCCTTTAAAACAGCTCTTGCGACGGTCCATCCCTGTGCTCGGTGCTCGGTGCTCGGTTCAGTGGTGGCAGAAACTTAAAGTGAGCAGGAGTCTCCTGCGTCGCTTGTAATGTTTGATGACTTGTCCAACTCTCACGACGGCGTCCTGCTTCTCCCCCCCCATCAGTCGTTGATCCTCTTTTGGTGTGAATCGACTGATGGAGGGCAGTCCTGGTTAATTGGGAAACTGCCCGTCTGACAAAATAATCTAATCTTTAAAAGCCCAGTCGCTGGTCTTGATCACTAAAAGATGGAGATGGTGCTGTCACTCGGAAAACGTGGATAAAGGCACTGACACACATAAAATATTCTGTTTCTTTATGACATCTTTTAAGCAAAATCAATTCATAAACCTTTGTTTTGTCTCTTTTTGCTGTTGATAACGACGCGCACATTCACATTCAAGTGCAATAACTTCACTTCTATGCATGAAATCAGTAGATCAGAGTTGTGGCGAAACACTGTTGTTTTCCTCTATTAGCATTACTGGTGAGCACCAACATTCATCAGTATTAGGAAAGTAATTTAGATTTAGCTGTTGTGCGGCGCGTTCCTGTGCTCAAAGAATCGTTCTGAAGTTGGGCGGCTATTATTGTGTTTACATTCAGACCACAGATTGGACCTTTGGTTCAGATAATGAGCTTCTGTACTGCGGCTGCGGAATGGAGTCGTTCCTCCACGAGACAAAGGGATCCCCGTGGGGGGAACAAATCACAAAAAGACAAAGGATCTGTAAAAGCGAGGGCTTCTCATAAACATGAGATTAGCATTCTGAGCTCACGTCCAGAGGTTTTGGATTTATTAGTTCCACCAACGAACTTGATAGCGACTTGTGATGAGGTGGTTGGTAAAACCAGGGGGGCCTGCGGTCCGTGCGTGCCAGCTCATCTTTGCTCCACTGTGAGCGTTCCAGCTATCTTCCCTGTTTGTCCCTCGCGTTTTTTGATTGTTTTCGACCTCGTTCCAGCCCAGCGATTTGGATCCCTCTGCCTGATTGTTTTGACCGCCTGCGTACCGGAGCTTTTATGTATGAACAGCATTGAACTTTTCATCCTAATGAAACTAATGTTTCTGCTTCCCGTCGCTGAGGGAGTTCCACAGACACGATAACTCAATTCCAGAAGGGGGACTGTTCCCTTCTGTTTCTTAATGCAGGTATCTACTCCCTGTTATCAAACCCTGGCAATTAGAACCCGGCTTCAGGAGCAGAGTTCACGCTGATCGATCGGGCCTGGTCACACACCATGAGAGGCACAAGAGATGACGCCGCTGTCCGTGGTGCTGATTCTGGATAATTGTGCAGTAGATTTTCTCTGCTTGTGGATACTCAATAAGATACTCAGTGGGTTGTATTTCTGGTGCCTTGGCTTGTGCTGTGCCACTGCATTGTAGAGCTGTGTGGCACACTGAAAAAAAAACGTCCAATCCCAACCGTCCCGGTGGTCCACAGAATAGACTATTTGTTCTGGGCCGCTCCGGTTTGAGTAAACAGTGTGGATGTGCTCAGGCTGCTTCTACAAGAGAGGACATTGCTCTCAATGAAAGTGAAAAACATCAAAATACGTGCAGCATATTGAAAACAATGTCCAAACACTGAATTTGATTTTATGAGAAGTCCTCATCACAAGGATCACAAGTTGTTTTGAGACAACAGATAGTCGCCATCTTCGGGTAGCAGCTATAAGAATAAAGGCATGATTATAAACATGGATGAATTCCTTTCACCATTTCATTCTGCTAGCATATCCATTCACAGGGATGAAAAAGATAAACGTGAGGAGAAGAGAAGAGAAGGGAATTTGGGGAAATTGGATCAATACCAACATCATGTGTGCGATGTGTGTGTATGATGACTTAGCTTAGCACAACGACGTGGACACGGCTAACCCGGCCGTCTTCAGATTCTAACCCAGGCTAACCCTCGAGCCCGTTTAAAGGTCTTTAATTACTGCTGTGTATCTTTTTCAATCAATACAAAAACCGGAGGGCAAAATCAGCCAATTGTCATTTATCAAACTATTTCCAGGTCAGCACCAGTT
>KV751321.1:4137106-4152023 GCA_001698575.1 Mola mola | reverse complement strand
ATCGAGCTTCAATTTCTCTGTGAGGGATCCAGCCAGGTGGCAGCATGATTAGCATCTAGCCACAGATAGAGTCGTTTCGCACTGGGCAAATATGCCACTTCACAACGATAAGGTACAAAGTCGTATATATTTAACTACAGAAGTGAAGTAGAAATTTTCCCCTTTGAAAAAAATTAATTGATAAAAATGTGATCTTGATAAGGCCGATGCTACAAACACAGTTTCAAGTTTAATCGATTTCATATCTGTTGCAAGTAAAACCTCTTCTTCTGCTCCCTTATTCAGCAGTAGAAATGAAGGACAGAGCTAAGCAAATGATAAGGTTAATCACGTGTCACACGATCAATATATCCACAAAGGCACGTCTTGCTCTTTCTAGATTTCAGCGCAGGTTCCTACAGGGGCGGCTCCCCCCGCCAGCCGGCTCGGCGGCGGCAGCGGCCCCTACAGATGCAGCCTCGTGCGCTCCAGGGAGCGGCTTGTTTACAAAAGCACTGCCTCGCTGTTCCTTTGGAGTCGTTACGCCGAGATTCGATTTTTTTTATTGTTCAAAGAGGTCTGTTATTGCCATCAGGGTTTGTATCTCATCACAGAGAGACATCAAAGGGAGGCGAGGGATGCTGGTGAATCTTTAGAGGGCGCCTTCTGGAGGAAACTAGCCTCCCCTCTCGGGTGAGAGTGACTCCTGAAGTCCTCCTTCCTTTGTAGACCAGGTTTTTTGTTTTGTTTTTTATTATTGTTATTTGTCTTTGCCGTTTTTTTGGCGATAGCTCTCGTTTGATTTTGTTTGTGCTGTACCACTGTGTGCAGGGGAGAATACAAGCCGGAAAATGTTGCAGCGTGACGTGGCAACTACTCGTACTAATGTGCTCGTCGTGGAAAAATCACTCCAATTTTGATGGAAGGAAAGTGTCGTCTGGCAGCACGGAGTGAAAACAACCCAAACTCTAGTGAAGACGGAGGTGTTGGACCGTGACAGAAAGAGAAGGTGCAAAGGTTGTGACACAAAGATCTTTTTTTTTTTTTGCTGTGATCAATAATAGAAGAAAAAACAACAATTCCCAGAATCAGAACAGAGTACAAAGTATGTGTGACTGTAAAAGTTTTGTCCGATAACATAACTGACATTAAAGTTGTTGTTATATTTACTTTATTTATTAAATGCATGACTGAACGCCACAGGAAATCATTCCTGCCTGTGGCCATCAAACTGTACAACTCCTCCCTCTGAATGGCTCTTGGACTTTTTCACTCCCTCAGATCTTTCATCTATTTATACTGCAGTTCTCTTACACTATTTATTTTCTGTTGCACTTTTATTTATTTTATGCACTTTTATTTATTTTAACACGGAGCAACTGTAAAGTAACAATTTCCCTCGGGGATAAATAAAGTATTCTGAATCTGAATCTGAATCTGAATTTACGATAATCAACATTTTATTCATCTAAATGTACGTGTTCATTTACAAGTTTCCTCACTCGGCCAATACCAGTATTTTTAAACAGAACTGATTATATCCAGCATCCCTACTACATCCATCCATCCATCCATCCATTCATTTTCTACCGCTTATCCTGTTAGGGGTCGCGGGGGGGGCTGGAGCCTATCTCAGCATCTTCAGGCAAAGGCGGGGGTCACTCTGGACAAGTCGCCAGTTCATCGCAGGGCTGACATATAGAGACAAACAACCATCCACACTCACATGCACACCTACGGGCAATTTAGAGTGACCAATTGACCTACCCCCAGTTTTGCATGTTTTTGGAATGTGGGAGGAAGCCGGAGTACCCGGAGAAAACCCACGTAGGCACAGGGAGAACATGTAAACTCCACACAGAAAGGCGCTGAAATCAAACCCAGGACCTTCTTGCTTTGAGGCGACGATGCTAACCACTGCACCACTGTATCGCCCGCATCCCCACTCATTACTACGAAATATTACTGGCATTATTATTGTGAAGAATAAAGCCATTATCACAACCATCATATAAAATTCTACTAAAAAAAACCTCCACCACTTTTTGCTCCCGGGAAGATTACTGTGTTGTCCCGAGATGATGAGACCCCGCTGATACATATCAGACAGCAACTAATATGGTGAACGTGACACATGATAGCACTGATGGCAGCATTTATCTCAAAGTACATCACCATTGTGCAGGGATGGGAGAAATTAGACTTGAAGGCTTTTTGTCAAGCACTAGAAAACCCATAAAGCTTTCTGCCAGAAAGCCCTTTTTTTTCCCCCACACACTGCGAATATTACAAAGACTCAGCTGGAATCTGTGATGAGGAGACTGGGCATTGTGGCCAAGTGAGTCATGTGCTGCTCACGAGACTGGTGTTTGTACCGGAGGTGCGGACTCCAGTCATGTGACATGGACTCCGAGTCGCCACGAGGGTCTCAGCAGTGCTTGTTAAGCAAGTTTTCAGCCGTAGTGGCCTCATTCTGCGGCCACATCGCGTTACAGTGACTGACAGACTGCGAATGCAATGCAACGTAATGGTGTGACATAAGCTAAAACACTGTGAGTAAATGTTTATGCATATTTTATGTTTATTCAGCTGTTTTCTTTAATTCTCCTTTCTTCTCTCGACCTCCTCCTGGGAGATGTACTGTGATATAACATGACTGGGCCCTCGTTATTCAACGCAACAACGACCGGTGCTGGAATTGTAATGAGCAGAAATAACTGCAGCAGCTATGCTTTTACCACTATGAAACCTGACTTGTTTAATTTCATGCCAATAGTCATATTGTCTACGGATATTCTGGTCAAAATACCGCAAAAGTGGCGTAACTCATGACTCCACATGACAATAATAACGTGAAGAACCTATTTACTTCCAATCGCAGGCCACTATTAGATTGTAATATCTTACATTCTGAAAACTCGGTAAACGTTTGAATGGGAAACATGCAAGTTTATAACATTTAACACACGTTGCATTAACTTTTCTGGAAGAAAGCCGTCTTAACTTTTCCCATGTGCTCACTGCACCAACAGGCCCCTCCAATTGACTCACTGTGATCTGAGCAGTGCTCGCCAACAGACCAATGATGATACTAATGGTGCCTTATATTTACCTTGTAAGTCGACTGTTGCAGCTGGGAATGATGTCACTTCCACATTCCAGTCACAATTTGGACATGCAGCTACTGTTTTTGTTAGCATTGTTAGCCAATACCAGGCAATAACGACACACTACTGGGGAAAGCAGCATAACCACAGATAGAAGTTGCACAGCCATGTCAGGTTGTTTATGCTAAGTAGCTAATGACCCTGTAATGTACAGCTCTTATTTGTGTTGACGCACGCAGCAGCCATCTTGGTTTTCAAACTTTGGGGTTACTGTGAAGTTCTGAGTTCTGACCTCAGGGGGCGTTCCTGATGACGTACCTGATGACAGTGTTAAATGGACTGCACCATTATCTGATTCAGGTCAGACAGTGCTGTCATTGTGCATTCTGCCTACTGTAAATGGTACAGAACTTTAATTAATTAATATCATTAATAACACATTTTTTACCTGCTAATTCATATTAATATGGCTCCTGTGGGGGAAAAAGAAAAAAAAAAAACCAAAACAAAACAAAACACTCCATCGCTAGCAGGCACTGTGTTTGGATAGTGGTTCCCAGAACCAAAAATACTCAAGTCCTCTGAACACATCTGAACACATTCATTGTCAGGGTCTAATTAACGCTGCTGCCTCTGGGGACTGTTGGAGGAGGTCTGATTGTGGTCTGTGGTCTGCTTATCACTGGAAATGTTTCATTCTTTTAAGCCTGAGACCTCCGAGTGCAGTGGAAGCACCGGTTGTTGCTCCTTTTATTGCCTCTTTGCAGCTCATATGTTTGATCAAACTTCAGTCATGCTCAGGTTAGCTCCCCCTGTCTCTTAAATCATTCTCCATCTTCCTCGCACATATTGAAATCAGCGCTGACGTTCTTCCCTGTAATCAGGTAAACACCGTAGGAGAGCATTATGCAAACAGGGCACAGACTCGGAGATCGATAAACAAGTCTGGAGGAGAACAGAGGGCTTAGCAATCAAACCGTGACGTGGACTCGCAGACAAGTGAAGTCAATATGACACCCGGCTGTATCAGAACACCGGCAATAACCCCAACTTTGTTCTCGCCAGCGCCTGTGATCAATCACGCTGCTCTTTATCAACTGTGTGTTCGCAGATAAAAAATGCTTTACATTATATAAGAACAATGACCTCATTCTTGACTCGATCGACGTTGTCTTGCTCTCGTCTGCCACCGTCAAGCACTGAAAATGGACGCGTATCCGCTCTCAGGTATGTTGTGTAAAGGTAACTCGGATGATCCTCGCGGTTCGTGCTTGGCTATTTCTTCCCAAAAAACGGGACGCGGACAGAGACAGGAAGTCAATGATGCTGTTGGTTAGCGTACAATCACACTGGAGCTTAACCTGCCACATCGCGGCGCCACACATTTACAGTCGGCTCCATTCCTGGCGGGGATGAGCTTTGCCTTCTCCAGCGTTAACAAGTTGCAGGAGGCGAGGCATCAGATTAGAGACGCCCTCAGGCAAACAAAACACACATTAATCCCGTAACGCTGAACACCATTATTTTTAAGACGACACGGAGCAAAAAAAAAAGTTGTCAAAGTGTCTTCCAGCTCCATCAACTGATGAAAATCTGAAATGTCACCTCTGACTGGCACAACTTGGGCCGCGCGGATCACAAAGATTTGCCTTCGAATTGACGTCAGAACACAAACACGACGAGATAAAACGTTTCGCACCAATTACGCAACCTTTTCAATCTGAACCTCGGCGGTGCTGACAGCCAACCAAGGGGAACTATCGCCAAGAAACGAATCAGCACTTTCAATTGAAAATTAGAGCGCCACCAAAAGTCAATTACTTCTCCGGCGTGTCTTATTATTAACCCGCCGGTGTTGATGAACTTAACAGAATCATTACAGAGTGTTTTCCTGAAAGAAACAAAAGACAATTTCCTCCTCCTCGGCCTGGAATGGAGGAGTCACAGGATGGAAGCTGACGGGGGGGAGAGTTTCGGGTGTGGACTGCATCCTTTGAGTCTGACACATGCAGGAAATGACAACGCACGTGACTTTTGTCGTGTGATATCTGTTATAGCATTCTCGCTACAGAACACAGCAGCTATATGAAGAGGCCCCCCTGTGTGACTGCAGATGGCAATTAAAAAAAAGAGGCTGGATGAGTATCACAGCCCTGTTCTGTCGTTCCACCTCGTTGACGCACTACATTTATACAGACATCGATATTTTTTTTTATTTTTTTTACTACCTCCACTGTTGTCTGAGAGGGTGAACAGTTTTGACCCCCCTATTATGCCTCTGCAATGTTTATACAGATGGCGTGGTGCATCAGAATCGTAACAGGCTCATTCTGAACTGGCTGTGTAAAGAGGGGCTTCAGTCACATGACCTACAGGGGCAGTCTGGTTAGGTTTGAGCTTTAAAAAAATCTTTACTAGCGCTTTTCATTAATTGGCATCACTTTACATTACGTTAGGGTGGTGTTAGCTGGCAAATAATATGATAATAAAGAGGGAATAACATATGGAAATGTAATAACTATGTAATAACGTGGCAATAGTTGATAATAATAATGTGTGTATCTAACGGATCATATTGAACCGCAATTTATGTAACTTTGCAATAATGGTGAAAACTCTAAGGTTGATAATAAGTAAACAAATTTGAAGATGTTAATGTATAAGGTAAAGTATTGTAATACTTTGGATACATGTTAACAATAAAATTGTTACATCAGTGCAATTTTTGGATTCAAATATGGTGATATAAATATTGTACTAAAAGTATAATAACGCGGTAATACATACCCATTTTTTTTCAGTTTTATAGGCTACTGCCGGCGTAATACATGACATTTGTTGGAAGTCAAACTTGGTAAATACCATATATTAATGCTGCAATTCATCCAACCCTTATGCTCCAGATATTTTCTCTTATTTCAAGGTAACACTGTACAAATGATATGTTTGATCATGTGACTTCTTACATGGAAAAGCTTCTGGTAGTTTCAGTGTAAAAACTATGAATCAGTGCTGCAAAATGTAAAACCACCGGGTTCCATCTAATTTCACAGCAACATTAGAGTAAACCAAACACCCGGAGGTGCAGAGATTAAACACCGGAGGTAGTTCCAGTCTAGATCATGCAAACTCTGGTCTCCTGGTTCAAGGTCCATTACTTGCCTGGCCTCTTCCAAGAAAAAAACTTTCACATTCTTTATATTACATCATATTACATTATTTTCTCCATCAAAATAAAAATGCTTTTTGAACAATAACACTAGTCTGTTGCTCATATCTTTCATCTACCTAACCCACTTTTCCTCTCTGGTTCTCATACTCTAACAAGAGTTATTATTCATCAAAATTGTTCCCTCAAAAGTGTCTTGCTGATTGTGTTGACTGTGTGGTGCTGATGCTAAAATATCAGCCACAAAACCATTTCAACAAACCAAGTTTCAGAGTGAAGCCACGGAGGATATTTTCCCCAGATCACCCGTGAAGCTCGTAAAGACAGCAATGAATGAGCACCTGGCTGCGCGCAGAAACACAAACAAACATAATGGTTGTGATTAGGGCGGTTATTGCATTTCTGGGAGAGTTTACACCCTATGTCTGCCATGCCGTTCCAGCGATTTTCAACTTCCAGAAGTATCTTTCATGCCTGTCATTTCGCAGTAAGTCCGATCTTGATCAAATTCCTGATCTTAAGGTTCCTCTCTTGATCTTCTCCTGTTTCCTTGTACATTGGTTTGAATCCATCGTCTGCTCATGTTGAAATGGGACATGATTCAGGTCACTCCTGAAACTGAGCGACTCCAGGAGGGAGAGGACACAGTCTCATCTGGAATCTGCACAATGGCCCACTGAGCTGCTATCTCCGAGTCATCAAGCTGTGCAGAACAACACTTCCTGAGACTGGCATCTGTGGATTTTAATTAAGCGTGCCATCGACAAAAGAAGAGAGGAAGTTCTGCGGGGCCGTGCCGAGAACAGAGCGATGGGACCAGTAAAAGGCCTTCAAGGTCGAGGCTGAAAAGATGAGCGACATCAGCTGACACTGATGAATAAAAAATTGTGACTGAACTTCAGTGGCTCAAACACATTTGTTCCTTGTCAGACTGAAGGTTTCACAACATTATGTGATGACTGGCACAGAAAAACTAGCATAAAAGTTTAAATCTTTTTCCCATTACCTGTACAATAAACCGCAAATGATGAAAAAAAAAAGATTTTAAATGCAGAGTCTGGCAATGACTGGATGACAGTTATGGTTGCCATTAAACATTGTTTTGTTTTGGTAAGGTTTTCAGCCAGACAGGTCTTTCAATCTTCACTTCACTCACGCCTCTGTCCTTTAAATGTCTATTCATCTAGACATGGATCTTTAGTTTTATCCAATTCATTATTACTATAACTGATGCGCCGGAGTTTCTCTTTGTTTTTTTTCCTAAAAAAAACAAAGACAACAACAACCTTTCATAAAAACTGACTTTGGGATAGAAATATACCAATTTCAAAAAAGACAATGCGCAGCAGTTCCTGCTCATTGGGGAATAATTATGGTGGTGATGAGAATCTCATTGTACTTAAAATCAGTTTTTTGTTTTGTATCAGCAAAAACGGAGCGCCAGTTATGATGAGGTGGTATGATTTGCCCGTGTCAGCTTGCTTTGCTGTGGAATCCCCAGTTGGGAACTAAGCCACTCTCAATTAAATCCACAACCGAGCACTTTGATGGTGGAGGGCTATGCTGTGAATTAGCCTCTGTGTGACGCTTTTGTGTCTCTGCCACTGGCTGAGTGCACTCACCCTGACCTCCTTCCTGTCCTCAAGCAGACACTGACAAAATTATAATGAGAAGGCGGCGGTGCCACGGCGAAAGATTTTATTATACATCTCTGTGACAATACACTTGAAAAATGATGTAAATTATGAATTCCATCAAAAACATCAGGAGGTGGAAGCGTGAGTACCATTCTGAGCGACTTAGTACAACCTGTGCACATGTTATTTAGATTTGAAAAATGCTTTAGGAATCTGGATTTAATCTGCAGCTCGTCTAATGTAAAAAAAAAAAAAAAGCAAAAACAATAAAAACAAAACAAAAGATTCCAGCCAATATGGACCCTCACCACTTTGTTTAAGAGCTAACATGCCAATGTCTTGACATGCTTTATGTACTGAAAAATAGTTTCCCAATGGGCCGAAAATAAAGTACCTTCCTACCAAACAGATCCCCAGAGGATCTGGACTCCGTGCAGTCTGCATACATCTTGACAATAACAACATCTAAATCACAAAACAAGTTTGTGAACTTTGTGGATGTAACTGTAAGGAAACAGTTACAGTACCTCAGTCTATGACTGGATAGCGCATGCAAAAAAAAAAAAAAAAAAAAGAAAGACAGTTCAGATTGGCAGTGACACCTCCTCCTATTTGATATTGAATTCTGGAGTCCCCCAGGGCTGTGAGCTCGGTCCCCTCCTTTTTACACTTGTGTACCCACGACATGGAGAAAACATAAAGACAACAATCTGCTGTTGAACGTCAACAAAACTAAGGAGCTGATTGTTGGCCACAGCCTTTTCACGCTGCTGCAATCTGGCATACAGGAGCATCTGCTGGCACACCACCAAGACAGTTTTGTTCCTTAAAAAGTGAGATGAATTCAATCTTCACACTTGACCTTAAAGCTTTTCCATGGTTTTAAAATGTAATAATTTCGGTCTGAGCCAGAGAGGGATGGATTTTTCTTAAAACATATATATTAGAGCAAATTCTGCTTCAATTTCACTGCTTTCTCCGACCCACAACCATATTTAAGGTCCTGTTAGGGTTAGGAAAATATATTCCTAATATACCAGGTTTTGGGGCCACAAACTTGTCTGGATAATACACAAGTATTTTGGGATTTCATTCAAAGTCTGGGGTTTTGGCTCCTAAAAAACGGCTACAAAATGTCCCTGTGGTGGATAAAACAAACCGGATGCTGGTCAGTGTTGATTTCTTGGCAAATCAGGTCCTAAACTGTACATCTAATGTGAATGAGAGTTCGTTAACGCCGCCAATGTGTCTAAAATTTCATGAGTTATATTCATGAAAGGAATGACACTTCTGAAGCTTCACATACAGCAGGTTTGATTTGTGACTGAATATTCACCACTCGGCTTAAAGTTAGAGGTTAATTGCAGAGAGCTAATAAATATTTATGATATGGTTTTTGATACGGCTTTTGTGTTTGTTTATTGTCCATCAGTTACAATCAAAGAGAATTGGCTCAGAATATTGTGTCAGTGCTGAACAATAACACAGGGACAAACTAAAGAGAATGTGTAAATAGGCCAGAACACAATGCAACCCAACTGTTTCTTCTTCTTTCTTTTTTTTTTAGTTAGTTTGTTTGTTTTTGCCAGTGTAGACAGTGAATGCTCCACAGTGACAATACTGCTCTTGCCAAGCAGAAGTAGACGTAGAGAAAGTCAAGCGTCCTTTAAAACTAGCGGCTCGACTGTGCTTACGACGTTCCTCTTTGACATTGACGTTTAACAATGGAACTGTTATTACTGCAGAACGACTGCGTATCAGAAAGGGGCCGGACATAAATGAAGCATCGTGTACAATTTATAGTTCTCTGTTCGTTACATTGGGATCATCGTCACAGACACTTTAATGCACATTAATTGTGTCAGAGTATATGGAGGAGGATACATAGATAGCACTTAGAATAATCAGAATAATTGTACACATGGCTTTAGATCATAAGATTGCTTACTGTGATCAGCAGAACGACAGTTCAGCTTTTGAAATGCTGTGGTTGGTCCATTCATTTTCACTCTACAAACAGAGTGTTACAAAGTGAGATGAACGGCTGGACGCCGTGTGTTGAGCCAATAAAGTTTTCAGCATCACCAAGATGGTTCTGGGAAGGGAGACCTGCTCCTGCGTAAATCTAAATGTATTTCTAAGATTACATACAATCTACGGTTTTTGGTGGTGATCACTAATTTTAACATAGTTATGTTTACAAATAGTACATCTTAAATTCTGCACACTGGACCTTTAAAGTTGATTTGTGATTGCACATCAGCTCGACACATAGCTTACGCCTGCGCCCTCCGGCCATCATCAGCGCGCTTCTGTGCTTCCTTATTACACCAGTAAAATGCACTTCTGCGTTAGTGCAGAGAGCTGCTTTTTCCTCCATGCACTTGTTCCTGTCCTTGTAAAAAATAGTGAGTAAAGTTCGGCACATACATTTTTGGAGTTAATAAATGTTGAAAACATGCAACAGATGTTCTTCCGTCTCTTTGACACCTCGAGGGCACCCAGACTGATGTTTGAGGGAATTTCCTTCCACAAATTTGCTGCCATCTGGCAGTCTGCTGCCATGCTGCGAGACGAACAAAGCTCATACTTGCTGATGTCAGCCCTGACTCGATTCGGTCCCTGTTTTGTCCCACAGCACCAGGACATTTAAGGAGATATGAAGGAGGAAATGCACAGCAGCCAAATGGACGAATTACAGCTGTCGTGGTCTGCGGAGGTCCATGTCAAGGTGTGGGTAGAGTGCATGGCCATGCAGAAACTAGGGCGTAGATCCAGTGCACAAATATAAATCCATCTTTACGCTCAACACATAACCATGAGGCTCCTGAGGAATTTTAACATTTTTTAAAGTACAGTATTGCCATCAAATGATGGAGCACAAATATAAATCCATCTTTACGCTCAACACATAACCATGAGGATCCTGAGGAATTTTAACATTTTTTTAAAGTACAGTATTGCCATCAAATGATGGAGCGTAAATACAGCAGTGCAAATCATAGGCAACTTGTGATTTTGCTAAATATATCTAATATATTTTCCTTTTTCTTAAAAAATCTAGACTAGATTTTTGACATATTAGGCTTTATACACTAAACAAATGAGGAAGTCACAGCAGAACACTTCGGATAATGTTTTTAACGCTAGTTGCTTGAAGCTAATTGTCTTCCGAGTCCGCTCAAACGGTTGGGACTGCAGCAAGAAGAAGACTGCTGACGGAAAAATTATTCATATTTATCTCAGACAATATTCAATCAAAATTAAAAAATCATTTCTCCTGGATGTGGCGATTTCCTTGCATAAAAGCAGAATGGAGTTTAAATCTGTCGTATCGAGTTAAAGTTTAAGAGCCGGGGTTTTAAGTTTGTCCATCCAGCTCCCACAAAGAGCGCCTGGCTCTGTTGAACGTCCTTCAACCACTAAGGATTTGATTGGAACTAAATCTCATTTTATGGCCATTACAAAATTGCACAGGGTTCAATGTGCATTGGTCAGTAAATCAAGTTTATCTGTGGACTAAATCTTCCTCCTCCATTCTCCCTTCCCGTGTGTATTCTCAGTCTGTGAGCTAGCTGCTAACTCATAAGTAATGGACGTGTTTTCCAACTATCACTCTGAATAAAACTATTAGCTAAGTTCTCTATACATTAAGTTTACCGTCGGCAGTTTTACAGGAATAATTTGTCACCTTTGCGTCTTTATGGTGAGATTACAGCAGCTAATTCACCTTGTTTTTCTTTTCTCTTTTTCCCCTTCACAACCTGTGCACCACACGCACACATTCATTTACACACAAACATTTAGTGACACCGGCTGAAATGGATGCAACGTGTTCGGCTTTGTGATTTCCAGTCGAGGTCCATCCACACTCCTCCCTCTCCCGCGACGTTAAATGGTGCGGGCCCGAATATGACGGAGAGCGTATGTCTCCGTGTTTGACAGGGTGACCCAGTGGGCGAGGAGACGATTCTGCTACTGGGGGAACGCATCTGGCCGACTTGGTATTATGACAAATCTCCCTCAAAATGAGAGGATGCTTGCGATATATTACAATGCTGGATGGGAGCCCTGTGGTCCCGAATGATTCCACCCACCTCCTCCATTATCTTCTTTAGCAAATGACACCTTGTCACACTGAACAGTGACAGTATGAATATCTCTCTCTCTCTCTCTCTCTCTCTCTCTCTCTACTTTTTGTTAGTGGAATAAAAGATGACCCTGGAGTGTTGCTGCAGATACCTTGCTGTTTCGGTATTTAACTGTGCTGAACGCTGTCCTCTGGCCAACATGACAGCTTGCTGCTCCCTATAAAAGTCAAACTAAAAAGGTGAAATTGAATTTAAACCAAGTTTGTTATCATTTGTGAACTTTATTAAGGAGCAGTGGAGGTCGGATCTGGTTACCTTTTGGACTGAAAATGACAAAGTAATGAGGGGTTTAGGCACCTTAACAAAATTGATTTTTGAATTTTTGGAAAATTTACTGTAGTAGCTAGTTTTGTCATTTGGTTCAGTGAGCTGAAACTGGTAACCGATGTCTGTAGGTATAAATTCATGGATGACTTATTCCTGTTAGTAAAATTACTTTGTTTTGGTTTTTTTTGTTTTTCTCATGAAAAAAAATCCTTATATGGCCTTAAAATCTGTTGGAGGTAATTCTACACCTTTTACTTTGTCTGCGGTCGGTTGTGGGGATCTATGAATGAATGAATTTTAGCCCCACCCCGTCTCTGCTCAGACAAGCTGGACCTTACCTGCTCTTTCATCTTCCGACTTTTAAACTACTCTACTCTACACTGCACAGTAAGCTATGAACACACTGTTACATTTTAACTAACAAAAAAAAAAAAAGCTAATTTTATTTTATTGCTGAAATGTTTCAGACAATTAAATGACAAACAATCTTTTTAGCAAATATGAGAGAATAAAACTCAGAAGTTTAAAGTAGACAGTCACTCCCAGTCTGTTAGTTCTTTGCATTGTTTGGAGAGAAAGGACGTGGACAAGGGTGGAAACTGTGGTAAAGGAATGAGGGTGAAGATTCAAAATAAAGGCATATATTAACCAGCGATATTGATAAATTATTTTGCCTTCAACCAGTTTGATTAGATTGTTGGTCAGCCAATCAATGTATCAATCTACACAGATTCTCAGGAAGAAGAGGAGGAGCTCCTGGTACAAGATCACCTACAGATCACCTATTAGAATGGTACGTTTTATTCTACAATGTTAAGCCCCACCCCTGCAAGTCGTCAGGATTGGTTCCTTCGGTTTTCTATGTAGAAGACCAGAATCAGAATCGGAATCAGAAACCTTTTTCTGGGGACTGTCATTGGACGGTTGCAGGACGGTATATCCATTCTGTTTACTAGAGCTGCTCATGTGTTGATAGTTAAATTTGAACCTTTGAGGAGCCAACACATCGTGGAAACAGCACAGAAAGGAGTTTTAAAAACTGGGGGAAAAAAACTGTTTAAATACATTCTATCTATATCACTTTTTTCTCCAGTTTTACTTTATCATAAGGTTTATAATCGGTGTTGATAGTGTGACAGCACTGGAGTAAAAGGAGTAAAAGGAACCTTGAGCCCTTCTCTGGGCTTCTACCACTGACACAGAATCAAGGTGGTTGAAATTAGGAATTTACCGCAGGTATATATTCTACGGTGATGTGATTTATTCAAGTTTTTAGTCTGAAAAATAAGTGATCTTATCTCGAAGCCTGTTCGAGCCCTTCGCTGCTGCTTATGAGATATGGAAGCGATGCATGTATCTGAAACTGCTACGATTCCAGGCCAAAGAACCAGAAAATATATGTTTATTAATGGCAGATGTTTTGTTTCTTTGTAAATCCTTTCTCGCGATTTTGTAAGCAGTAAGTCCTACGCTTTCCCCTGCAAATACCAGATAATGGAAAACAAAAGCCAGAGAAGAAGATAGTTTGAAGGGAAAAGAGTCATTGACGAGTGGCACTTAATGTGAGCCGAACAGGAGTTGAGAAATGTCATTTCCACAACAGTGGTGAAATTCCGTTCCATTAAAATAAAAGCCATGTGTGGCCTGTTAAATGAGTTGCTTTGTGAGGACGCTGCTGTCATTTTATGTGCAGTATAAACCTTTTTTATTTACCAGACCAAACACTTTACTGGCAACAATTCTTACTTATAGTTCATTTTAGAAAAGAATGGGATGAGAACTGAAGAGGGAAACGCAAATGCAGCATGAGACTGCGGGAAGCAAACTGCTAAATATGATTCTCCCGCCACGGACGGCAACATTTCGCCTTACCGGGAAGCGAAAAACCTTGGTGGCAGCAGCAGCAGGTGCTAAAGGTGGTTATTATGTTTGCTCAGCCCGTTCTCATGACATACGTACCCATTGTACAGTCCATGTTTTAAAACCCATGCTTTACTTCTTCTCATTTCATTTCACTACATTTCCCGTAAGCGAGTAATACTTCTACATTACTGAGGAGCAGATTTCACAAACAATATTCAAGTCATTTTGAGATGCTCGAAGTTGATTAAACACATGCGGCGATTGTTGACATCGCTGTGATTTAACACTTTCTCTGACACTCGGCTGATGATCGGAGGACTTTCAACTGAACCTGAACCCCACGCTGTTAAAAAGGAGGTTCTGATTGTGTAACGTCTGTCCAACGTTCAGTCTTGTCATTTTATTACGTCGTGTACTGAACTGCCTCTGTAGTTACTGTGTGCTATTATTGTGACTTGGTTTGGTTTGTCAAACCCTTCCAGAGGCAATTTTTCTACTGTCCCTGTTTTTGTAGTTGATATTGTCTCCCCCAGGGAGCAGAATTGAGGAGTTCTGTCAGGTTGTCAGCGCCACGTGAATCAGCCCGTATTGTCCGAGTTTTAAAACAGCTCGAATTTTTGGTAATTTTTTCATCTGTGGGTTTTGTGGGAAAGACAGATTGTTCTGCTTACCTCAGGTCACTGCCAGTAATGACAACCATTTCCACATTCCCTTTGTGAGTATTTTTTTTCTTGGAGGGGTGAA
>KV751321.1:4094105-4110866 GCA_001698575.1 Mola mola | reverse complement strand
GTGTTGCAGCGGTAACTCTAATCACGGGGGTTTGATCCGCCCGGAGTGGTTCGACCTTATCTCTACTGCACGTTCTATTTTTAGGAAATCCCTTTGGCAGCCTTTTCATACACAACTGTTTGTATATATTTCATGCGACTTGATATCCAGGAGGAAACTCTGGTTTCCTCATATATGGCGAGCCGTGTTTATCGGTGCGCGGCCTGAAGCCGTTTTCAGGTGCGACCGTGCCCCTCTGCAACTACAGCTAAAGATGCCCATCCCACACCTGCTCCAAATGGCACTTTTCTAGCAATAATTGAGTTTGATTTCTTTGTGGAGCAGCATCATTTGTGCACTTGGGTGGGGACGGGTTTGCTAATGAACAGTGGAGAGTGCCGGGGAAAAAAAGGGCTATATGTTCAGTAGGGCCGAGTCAATGCCGAGGCTGAGGAGGTAGTTTCATGAAAGCTGGAGCCAAACACTATTTATCTCTCACCTTTCAGTGTGACGGCCGCACTTGAATTCAAAAGAATATTTCTATCACATTTAATTAGTTTCTTCATTCCACACGCCCTGGATTTTGAGAGCGAGATGTGATTTTGATAAGCATCTCCGTTGCTTAATGTGTGGAATGAAAGGATAGTGAACGGTGGGGGGGATATTACACCCAAGGATGAGACTGGCAGAACGTAGTATTTTTCACGAGGCAAGAAATCCCATCAAAATCAACAGAAATGTGATCCTGCTAATAAATACTGTCTGTGTAACCTGCAGCATATTCTTCTGTGGCAAAATGAAAGAGCTTTATTGTAAACTGATGTCACATACGTGTTCATACAGCACCAAATGTGGATTAATACACAGCTGAATGGAGTCCTCCACATTCATCTCCCATATGCCTTATTTTGAGTGTGTTTGCTCAACTAAACACATACATTTTGGGAAATGACACTTTATTATTATAAAACTTTGTGTGTGTGGGATTATATTGAGTATTTATGTCATTAGAAGGAACCAAAGAGTCTGCAGGATGCAAATCCAACAGGCTGATACGTACCTTTGTATTTACTTTATATCTTAATAAATGGCTCACCAACACCAAAAGACAAATCGCAAGAATATATCAAAATCACAAGCTTTATTTAGATTTTGACACATTTCAGCCGTGGCTTCGTCAGGTTCACCCAGTTCAATTACACGAGCAACCACAGGTGTGTCAAATCCAGTGAGTCACATGACAGGCAGGGCCCGGTAAACATGGCATTTAATACTGCATAACACCATTACGCAATTCTACCCCATTAAAAGCTACCCCAGCTGCAAGCGGCTCGTGCTGCTATTAAAAGACGGTATAATCTTGCTTTTCTCTTTTTATTCAGCCTATTGCAGATGACAGTTTGTTTTGATGGAATAAAACGATGGTGGAATGGTGTATTTGTAACATCCATCGGGAGCTGATAGCTGCCGTCAACAACCCAGCTCAGACTTGTAGAGGTAGTTAAGCTACCAGCTCCAATGCAAACAGTGGGTCTTGGTAGTCGGCAACCAGTTTGATATGTTTTTAACGTGGCCATGAGTTCACATTTAATGACTCTTGTTAGCTTGTCTTGTGCTATTCAACTCAAAGTCATTAGAGTGACTCGGGGGTTAATTTTGAGGACGGCGTTTTTAGCGAGCTCAAGCTTGACCTGTGGAGGCAGGTGCTGCTCTCGGCCGCCAGTTATTTTTATGGCAAACACAATCGGGGATAACCTCTGGTGTGCCGCCAGCCCGGGAGTGTCAACACGACTCCTCGGTGCCTCCTCGCTGTTGGTCAGCACTTCTGAGACTGAAGCAGGCGTGGGTATACTTATGATTTCAAGAGAGATTAAGTGTTCCCGCTCTGCAGGCGGTTGTGTGTATGTGCGTGTGTTCGGAATGTATGTCCGGGTTCATTTGGCTGTAAGAATCAAGCCTCTGAGCCCCGTGCAGAGATTGTGAGGCAGCCTCAGAGGATTTTCCAGTTATCCCACAGGCCAAGGAGCAGCTTTGCGGACAAATCTTCCGTCCATAAGTCTTCCTGAGTGACTGCCGGGATGTTTCTCTCAAGACAGTATCGGTAAACAACAACAGGGTCTCTAAGAGGCACATTTCCCGCATGGAAAAAGTTTCTCTGCACTCAGCTGTCAATCCCAGAGCGTTACGTGTGATACCATCAGAGCGGGCATTGTTTCATCTTTGTCAAGCCGTCAAGATCTGGCTGATGTAAATGGTCTTGAAACGGGTGGATTGAGTGAAGGAGCAGCGCATTAGTCCAGGCCTTTTGATGTGTGCCGTGATTCCAGTGAGGTTTTGTCGGCTCTTTAAGCGGAGCTGCACCGTGCAAGAAAGGGGATTGAATGCAGATTAAAGATGAGATAGAGAGGGTGAGATTTTTTTTTTCTAATCCTTCAGGAATCAAAAGTCGGATCCTGAAGGATCCTGAAGACATTTGATGGATTAAGAGTGCTGTGCTTGCATAATAACCCCAGTTGTGGCAGCGGCGTGTCAAGATGACATGCCACTGCTCTCATTTCCCCAATGAACATCTGCAACTGCATTGCAGCTCAGCCATAATTTGAGTCTTGGACAAAACAGCTTGATCCACTTTAGTCACACTTGAAATCGGGATTAGGGAAATCTCTTGGCAAGCGATCTGAGAGCAGTCAAATCAGGTCAGTAAAAATTCGGTGGGACGCCCTGAAAGCAGAGCGAGATCACGCTGTCAGCTCCGCTGCGCTCTTGTCTACTAGACGGATGGCCAATTGCCACTGCAGATGTGCTCAGAATCCATCCGAACTCTGAGCAGAATGGCATTCAAAAACAAAAAGCCTCTCGCGCTCCGGGGAGCGTATTGCGCGCTGATGTAGAGAGCACGGGGATAATTGTAATCAGGATGGTGCCAGTTTTCATTACGCTCTCCGGGCCTTAATGCAGCTCTGCACTCAAGCGGAGAGAGCACAGAGGTTGTTGCCGTGCAACTCGCTGCTCTTACTGTGGCGGGTTTGGGGCGGATGGCAGGAAGATGAGAGTGACAAGTTGAGATCACTGGACTCTTAATCTGTTCCTGCCTCGTGGACGTGATGTAAGCGCTCGCTGTGGGATTAAAAAGGAAAGAGCACACACATGCACACAATAGGAGCGTTTTCTTTGCTGTTTTCAAGGGTCACTGCATGGGTTAATATACTGTGAGGTGTCTGAGGACTGGATAAGCGAGGCAGCCCTGTTATTTTCCCCCAGTTCTTGCTTTTAAACTCAACCATTCAGAGGCAAAAATGCATGTGTTTTTCTACCAACCGACTCTATTTCTGCTCTATTTGTCAGCTGAATAAATCTGCAGCAGAGAATCTTCAATATTTAAATGCAAATACATTATGTGGGACAACTTGTCAGAAACAGAGAAGGGTTTTGGCATCAGGATCACGTCTGAAATATCTGTGTTTTGTGTCTGATTTCTTCCGCAGATAATTGCAACGGTCCTCTGGTATCCGCGTTGCCCCACTCGTCCTTTCAGAGCTCCTCTCAGTCCTTGGCCAGTTACGCTGCCTACAACGCCAAGCTCAACAGACGAGACGGTGAGGATCCGCCATTCCCACACGCTTCAGACTACCCCGCCTGTTAGCTGTGAACCTTCACCGTAAAGGGAGCAGATCTGACGCACACACAAATATTTTTGTTTTCAATATATGTAATGGAAATCCACAAATATACGTATGTAAAATTATTTGCAACTTTCATCTAAAATGTATGTTAGGGTTTTTTATATACAAACTGTTGGATCTGCATTTACGAACTCTTCATGGTTCGTTTTTGAGGCTCATCTGATGTGACTCGTTGTTTTTCGGTAAGAAAATCTGACTTGATCATTTATTCAACATACAGTATCTTTACATAGCAAAAAGGTTTCCTTGGGGCTTTATTAAAGGCTAAAATGTGTAACATAGTTGTTGTTTAGTTTAATTCCAAGGTTGTCAAATACTGACGCGTTGGGTTAGCAGCTGACAGGAGCTACAGACTCATAAGTCAGTATTTAATAACCCAGCAAAGGCTTTGCAATGGGACTTTACTTTTGCAACTGGAACAGAGAATATGTTGTTGGGGTCAATACATGCCGACCAACTGTCACTTTTACTGAAAACGTGGCAACAGAGGTTCGTCCACCTCCAGACTGCTGTTTGTGGAAATGTCTAGCCTTCTGGCAGCCTTTGTAATGCTGTGACGAAAGGTCGTACGGATGCAGGTATTGTCAGACCTCCTCGGCTTGTTCAGGCAGCCTCCGTGTTTGTCCCACAGCAGCAGGAAATGAAACCGAATGAGAGGCAGGAAATGCGTAGTGAAAAAGCAGCCCAATCACAGCTGTTGGGGTCTGTGTCGCTGTGACATACAGCTAAATGTCTGTCAGGCTAAAGCACAGGGTACCGTGTAGGGTACAGGTCGACCCAGTACCCACAGTTTAAAAGCACAAGCACGAATCCAGCTTACATGTTGCTCCTTCAGTGTTCCAAACAGCATATATTTAACCTTTAAAATGGGCCCTCGCCAATAACGCAGCCCAGTTGACTCGAGGGAGGGAATTAACTGCATTAAAGCGGGGCCACGGCGGGATCCAGGGTCGCTGTCACATGAACACCATCCTCTCTCGGACCCTTCTGAGAGTCATCTGGCCCGATCGCTTCACTGTTGCTATTTCCAACCAGCAACAAGGAGACACGGACAGACTGCGTTGATTGGATTCCTAAAGTGCTGTGAAACAGTGAACAGTATTGTCATCAGCTCGCTCCTCCGCCGCCTCCTCAGCTCGCTCCTCGGAGCCTCCCGGGTCGACGGGAAACGGCGGGCGACAACTTCAACTCCTACGAGCTTCGGACACGCGCGCCATCAGAACCTAATTGGCGCTGCGGTTGGTGAATGCTAACAGTGCAATCACTTTCATGCTGCAGGCAGCAGTAAAACGTTCCTAGCATCCGTGGGTGGTTTGTGATATGAACAGCGAGGCCCACACAGACTAATGGTACCGACACTTAATAACAATGTGGACTCCATTTTGGCAGCGTCGAGCTTGTCGAGCTACGAGGATTCTGCTCTCGATAAGCTCTAAAGCCGGAGTGTACACATTTCAAAATGAAACGGCTTTCCTCGGCTGCAGGGTACCGTCATCTCGAAGCCTTTCACGTACACGCACACACACACACACACACGTGGACCCTACACGTTCTCGCAGCCCAGTCACGACTGAGCTCGAACCACAGCTGATCAATGTTTAATGAACCCACCCTACCTGTATATCCCCACCCCCTCCCCCGCCTCAGGGGCCGGAGGCTGGTCTCCCATGGTGACCGACCAAGATCCCTGGCTCCAGGTGGATCTCAAGGAGCAGATGGAGGTGACGGCTGTGGCCACGCAGGGACGGTATGACAGCTGGGACTGGGTCAGCAGTTACCTGCTGCTCTACAGTGACACGGGCCGGGTCTGGAAGCAGTACAGGCACGAGGACGGCGTCGGGGTGAGTCTCCGTGCCGATGTTTATTTGGTCAGCTCTCTGGTTCTTTTTGCTGTGTTGAACGCAAAAGTCAGTATTATTTTTCTGGGTGTATTATTGTTATTTTTAATGAAAGAAACTCAACAAGGCTGTGTGTTGGTACGCAGCTTTTTGGAGCACTTCTATGACTCAGATCATTAATATTTAGCGTCTCTCCTGCACAAGGTATCACTTCTTCATGTGCTGGTCTGCAGCGGATAAATGGAAGATGGGGTTGCAGGTCAGGGTGCGTTAACACCAACTCTCACCTTTATTTTTTTTTTTTGACACATTTCAAGGTGTGGGAAGTGTCTGGTGTCTGCACAGTCATTAGACTGTCTCTTTGTCCTCTATGTGATGTCAGAACTTGTTACTCCAGCCCGTATAAGAACACAAGGCCTAAAAATTAGCCTTATGTTGGCACATGTTGTTAATTCTTTATTGTGTTTGTCCCAGTTATGTCACAGCGGGCTCCAAGATGTTAAATTGTTTTTCTGGGACTGTTTCTTCGTGGCACTCCAATTAGTCGAGCGTGTAGTTGCCCCCTGCTGCCACGCAGGCTTTTTTATTTTTTACTTTTTTGCTTCGTTTGAATTAGAGGAGCACGGAAATGTCGCGGCGAACATCATGTCGGGTGTGTTGCTTTAATAATTTACCTTCCGTCGTCTTTTGAAAAATGCATCATCTACTGGAGAAGAGAAAGAGAAATTAGTCTTTATTTGACATTATGATGTCAAATAAAGGGTGAATACATGAAATGAAATAGACTTGTTTTTTTCCTTTTCACATGTCATTCAATACCGTCAAAATTAGACTTTTCGCACTAAAGTATGATAGAGAAAACACCACCAGAGACGACCGTGACTGAAATTTGTGTCCTGTGTAAAGCCTGACCAATATTATCAGCCAATATTGGACTGTCATGGATATATCAGTAATGACATATATACATATTATCAATACAGGCTGATTTTTAAAAAATTGGCTTTAAAGTAAACAATGCAGAAAGCTACTTGGTGATTTATTATCATTAAAATTTCAGTGAAGGTTACTGTTTCACTGCACTGCTGTCATTTAGGACAATAAAAGTTCATTGTTAATCTGTAAAATATCTGTTCTGTTACTAATATTTGATAATCTCATTTCTCATTTTACTCCCTAATATCAGTATTGGCCCTGAAAATTGCATTTCGTTCAGGCTGTAGTTCTGTGTGACACTCCATAAGTGCTGTTACGTAACGTTTTGAACTTAAATCACATAAGTAACATAATGAGCGTAACTGAACGGATTTTAACCAGATATCCTCCTGAACAATGACACCACATTACAAACCATGTGAATGGTATGAAATGCTGCACACTGAGTGGGTGTGATTCCCCGCACCCAACACCAATAATAACACAGTATTGAGGACTGTTGTTCGTCCATGTCAACGCAGTTAAACACTAGATAAATCCATAAATGTCCCAATTGCACCTTATTTAGCTTAATATGTTCAATACAGAATTTGAGATTTCGAGTGTATCGTCTGGGCAAAGCTAGTTTTCTCCTGATTTCTCTGTCTGGAAAACGCTATTTTAGTGTCAAAATGTTTAAAATATATATGGATTGCAAAAGAAATGGTTCAAATTTTTACTTGCTGAAGGAATCAACCTCAGACTGTGATGACATCATTTCTCCCATATGAATGAATAGACTCAGAACTGCTGCTAAAGGGGCGTGGCCCCGACAAGGTCACATGACACAGGTACAGGAAACAACTCTGCAGTGATGTGGCTTGTTTCCTGTCTTTAATTTCACCCAAACCTCAACCTAATGCCTAAGCTTAATCCATTCATTTATTTATTTTACTGTCAGTTTATCTGCTATGACCGGTTTTATTTGTTTGTCAATTACTTTGTTATATTATTAAGAAAGGTACTGCTTAAAAAAGTGTTTTCAAGTGTATTATCATTGCTATTATTATTATTACATATTGTAACATATTAGTATAGGTTACCTGATGAATGTCTCTTCTTCATGTATAAAACTCGTCAAATTACCGTCAAATTACCTATTGATACTGCATCAGATCTAGTTGAAGGAATACACTATAGTTCTATATACAATATTTACGTATTAGAGAGAACACGATCGATTGCAGCGAATATTTTCTTGTCTTTCATAGAAGATTGAAGTATAGTAGGAGGTTCTCATATGGAAATTGGCCATTTTAGTGGACTCTGATGGGTCTCACTCTCAGTCTGCTGATGATGGGATTCTGAATGTCAAGTACTTCCTGTATCATCCCAAAAAACTTCTTTTTTTTTCTTTTTTTGGGGGGGGGGTTATTATAGGTGTCTAAGAGAAAATAAAACAAATTTCTCATGTCGTACCTAAAAAATATGCACAAAGTGACCAGTTGCCTGCGTGTATGAAATAAACCAGTGACTGACTTGCTAAAATATCCCGTTAAACAGCTGACTGCCACACGCTGTCAGCTCTCATCTACAGTGAGAGGAGAGACATGACGCAGGGCTGTAGATTTTCCCAACATGACCCTTTGTAAGCGACTTATGGGAGAAGAGTCCAAAAAAAGAGGGCACATGATTATATTTCGAACATTAAATTTCATATGGCTCTCAACCTGCTTACAGGGCCGTATCAAAGCAGACAGAACAGTTATCATCCTCTGAAGCGTTTAATCCAGGCTTACACAGCTGTGGGCATTCACTGGTGTGTGTTAAATGCACATTCTCAGCCACACCTTCCTGTTCATGTGGACTTGAAGATGTTAGAGGATGAATGGCAGCCAATTAGTGTGAATTGGCTAATGTAGCCCAAACCCAGCTGACTGACTCACACGTTCGCCACGACCTTGTTGATGGCAGCTCACATCCGCCTGGCATTTTAACAAGTGGAGCTCAAAGGTAACGACTGACTGCCAGAAACTGAACTCAGGCGGACTAATGAGGCAGCAGCAGCTGCTGATATCGCTGCTAGCTCTCAGAACTCGCAGCTAATGCCGAGCCAGATTAGCTCCATGGAAAAATTAGCTCTTTAATGAACCGGGCTAAAGATCAGCAATCCTACTGGCATCTCCGAGATGTTTAAAGACAAAACGGTCGGTGTGCGACCATCAAAGTTCAAACGTACGGGGAAAAAAACACAATATGAAGCTCATTGTGTTTTAACAATTAGAGAAAGGACAATGGGTTCACTGTACTGAGTGTGGGAAAGGATTTTATTCTTGGATTGATATATTTTCTGTGCAAATACTTTATTTATTTATTTATTTTAACTCTCATGATGACTGGAGAAATTAAAGACTGACCAAAGTCGATTGCAGCCATCTTCTGAGTATCATTGATATCCAAATTAAAGGAGAATCCAGGCTGCATTGATAGACATATCTGACATTTGTATCGTGGAGTCCCATCACTGGGTATTCACAAACAGGCTTTAAGACACAGTTCAACATACAAACACTATGCAAACAGACTGTTTGTTGTGTGAAAAGAGCATTCATGGGAAATAACGATGAACTCCACTACGAGCTGATGATAACATAACAAGACTGAAAGCGGTTTACATCTGTTGAATGAATGCAATCTAACATTGGGCTCAGGTTCCCTTTTTTATTCCCTGCGAAGCCTTGTGTGAGAATCCCTCTCTTCCTTAATTCAGCTGCGAATGGGTCTGTTCCTTAAGGCAAAACTTTAAACACTGATTAGCATGCCTGTTCGCAGGTGGAAGGGACTCTAACGACGAGGAAAACATGTTTGCTCGGGAGATAATTGGTGTCTTATCTGCTCATTTTTCCTCTTTCCAGTGTCATTTCTTCGAGGGTTGTAGTCTATGTCACGTTGGTCTCTGGGTCCTCCACCTTTGTCCAGATGAAAATATGTCACCTACTTAACAACGCAGCAAACACACTCCCTCGACTTTTTGCACGTTCAAGGTCCCCAAAGGTCGCATTTTAACAACTTTGGTGTGGCGGGCCAAATTCTCATGCAGCACTGCACTCACATTAAGCCTCCCCAGTCATTTTGTTTATGAGCAAATATCTGCAGAACTAATGGCCGTCTGCAAATGGTCCAGAACGCCACTGCGAGGCTGCTGACCAGAACCAGAAGCAGGATGACTCGCATAACACCAGTCATATATTATTTACATTGGCTTCCCATTAGGATTCCTTTTAAAGTTCTCTTTAAGTGACCTTACATCACAAGTTATGGTGAGCTGACCATTTCCATTTACAGTCAGTACAGGGTTCTGTTGTTTTTTTATTGCATATTATTTCCTTGAATTATTGTTTCTTTTTGCTGTTCTTCTCTTTGTTTTAAAGAAATTTTACCCTTTTGAAGCACCCTGTGTTATGTTACACTTTACTTACATTCAACTGTCAGCGCAGGCTGGACTTTTGTGTAAAAGTGTCACGGTTTTGTGCCAGAAACACTCTGAAGGAACTTGGACCCAGATGCAGACACTGCAAGCAGTGCAGGTCCAGTTTCATGATTTATTCGACAATGGGAAACTCGCAGGTCAAAGCCAAGAATCAGTTCAATCAAATTGGTAAACAAATGTAATGACAGGATCAAAAATCACAAACAAAAGCAGTTTAGAAAACAGAGGGATAAAAAATACTGGGAACGCTGGGGTGTAGGCATACTATGGAGCATGAAAAATGCGTGAAGACAAAGGGGAACACACTAACAGATGATTTTCTAAGCTGATATTTTTTCACTTGGTCACTGAAGGGTCAAAAAGCATGTTTTTGTTCCATAACCCCAGAAAGAACTGAACATAGAGTGGTCCAGTTCGGCCACAGATGATTCACTTTTGGCCTTTCAAGGTCAAATATTTAAAAAAAGATACACGGTTTGATGTACAAAAGGCACAAATGTACAATAAAATGTTTGTTTTGCAAATGATGTGCGGACAGGTTCTTAAATACGGTAGCTACATAAGGAAGCCATTTTTTAAAACAAACTAGAAGGAAAATAGACTAGAAACTAAAAACCAGAACAAAAGAAAACAACGTGATTCATGAAAAAAGTAAAAAAAAAAAAGGATGATGGACACTGGCTTTACATCAGCGAGGTAAAGATGAAATAAACATGTGGAATAGCAGCGTTTAATGGGTGATGAGGATGGTCAGGCAGGCTGCGGCGGGTCGAGCCCACCGGTGCCACTGCCGCGGACAACCCAGGACACCTCCAGACTCAGCGGTCGCCACTGAAAGCGGCTCTGCACCTGAGCAAAGCCTCACAGGGCCGTAGGCGTGACCACAACCTCAAAACTTCGCCCAACCACGAATTAACTTCACCGGTGTAGTCATCTTTTTCTGAACGTCGAAGACTCTCTGCTATTGGAGAGTTCGCTCCATCGTGGTCAGGTGACTCCTGGCGATCAGGGACTGCAGCAGTATTTCCAATCATGGCAAGGTCACGTATGCTCCTCTTTTCTCTTTGTGCTCCCTTAGGCTGTTTAGCTGGCCAATGACCTTTCTGTGTGCACTGTATCGTCTTTGTTGCCGGCAGCAGGATTTATCCCCCAGTGAACTGATTAAAATAAACGTATGTGCCTGGGCCGCATGCGGCGGAAAGGAAAGCTGACTCTGGGGAGCTCATCACTGGAGAGGAAGAGTAAAGAGTCTTAATAAATGAGGAGCAAGACTGTTTCGCTGTGGCAGGAACATAAATAGAAATAATGAAGTCGTTGCGGGGTTTGGAGTGTTTATGAGGATAAGGACCCAGCCAGGTCCCCTGGACCTCTGCAGAATCTTCTGCACCCTCAGGCCTTTATTCTGCTTTACTTCATCTCCCAGCTGGAACACACAGGGTGTTCTGGGTTTTTCTGAAGTAAAAAAACAATGGTCCTGGCTTAGCACAGTGTACCCCAGTGGTGTGCTTGCTGCCGTATTGCTCTTGAATACTAATGATTCACGTCTGCGTTTTGTTAGCTAATGGATAGTTCGACCGATGTGGCCCCAGAGTTCATTTGGTTCATTAGGTTTTCCACACGTTCAGCTGGGAGTCGAGTGGAAAGAAGGGGTTAATGATAACGACAGAAATGAGGAGCACACCTTCAGAAACCTACATCAGCCACGCAGTAGCATATACCTCGATTCTGATTATCGTCGAGAGCTAGATTTACTTTGGGGTCTGACATGAGGCATTTCACCCGACTGATTTTGTTTCTCCGCTTTCCTCATCACGCTGTTTGAACTGGGCGAAGCGCAGACAAGCAACACGTAAATCAAGAGTGCGAGACAGTTTGTTTGGTGCAAGCTCAGTCCGGAGGAAACCTCCTCGCGCCTGATGAATTGCATGAACCAAGTTTTTGACCAATAAATTATGACCAGCTTTTATTGCTTTCTTCTCCAGTCTTGATTATGTTATGATAAAAGTCATATTTTCAGCTTTGGATGACAGCGTATGAGTGGAGAGCAACCACACACCTTCTACCGCCTCCCTCGAAGCCTGAAAACGACAAGGTCATGGCTGGAGCCCTGTTTGACAGGCAGCACGCTTTCATCAGCCTGTTTCCCTACTCAACACTGCCCACTGCCTTCCATTTCTATTTTGACTGAAAGCATTTTTAAAATTCAACTCTTATGAATGTTTGTCTTATTAATTAATTTATTTTTTTAAGTTTCCAGGCTGAGGTCTTTTATTTCAGTCTAAAAGCTGTTTGCAGTGCCAAAGAAATTCACCAAATGTGCAACCCCGGTGCCACGTGTTAATCCCTCCTGTGCACATTTGAATTACCCTGCATGTGTAAATAAGTCTGGCGTGTATGTGTGTTAAGATTCAGCCACAAGGCCGCGCTCAGTTAAGTGGCTCACAACGGGGAGAGGGCTGCATAAATCACGGTAAGAGCCTTAACGGTCGCACGGTCTCCTTGATTATCTACCGGGAGGCAGCATCCCCGGTGCATTCAGTGTCGCTCTGTGCTTTTCGGCGTTGGAAAAAGCACCGAAAGGTCATTTGCGCCACCGGTCATTCCGCTGCTGCTCTTGCGGAAACCTGAGTTATTGGCCTTGTCCGACTGTGCTGACCCGTCCACAAAAGCCCGGAGCTCCGCCATGGGTGATCTATACTTTCTCTTCTCCATTCGAGGGGTACTTATTGATCTGATATGTCACATCATGCCTAAAATCATTTATGAAGAAGGAGGCAATCACTCATATGAGATGAGAGGTTGTTTTCTGCCGCCGTCTCTCTCTTTGTTTATGTCCTCTGGCTTTGTCTTTGTGCAGACTGACAATGAAAGTGGGGTGTGAGAGAAGAAGAGTGATGACACGTCGAGGTTTTTAGCTCTGCACTGTGAAAGCACAGCACAAGAGCCCTTATTTTGCCCCCGGCTGCCTCGCTGGTGCATTTTCCTTCCCCTCGCGCAGACTTGGAACGGATATTCTCTTATTTCTAGACCACACAATGATTCTTATCACTTTAGATCAAATAGTTGTGTGCAGGGCCAGGAGGAAGACATTGCCCTTGGGTTTGCTTTGTCAGCAATCTGTTCTTTTTTGTGCTATTCAAGGATCTGGATTTTTTTTTTTTTATTCCGCTCATATTTCTGCTAAAACCCACAGTTTTTGTACTCCCTGGTGCAAAATTATTGCTACTCACTTGCGATGTGTGTTTTGCTCCTTTGCATCACCGTTTTACAACCTTCGTCCCTGTGTGATCCCGCAGAAGCTTGTGGGGAATGTAAATTCGGAGGCCGTGGTCCAGAACAGGCTGTCCCACCCCGTGAGGACACGTTTCCTGCGCTTCGTCCCTCGCGACTGGAACCCCAGCGGCTGGATGGGCCTCAGGGTGGAGGTGTACGGCTGCTCCTACAGTGAGTAACACACACACACACACACACACACACACACACACACCCTGGATTTAAGACCACACTCTGAAAGCACTCAGTCTGCACATCAAGCCTCTGAAGTTACACCGCCCAGAAGGATTTGTTCATTTTGTGCATCCGGATCCGCAGCTATGCCCGCTTGATGGGGAGTAATGAGAACTATTTCCTCTTCACTTGGTTTCAACACGCTCTTTGAAGCTCGGCAGACAGCACTGAAAATGAGGGATCCAGAAACCTAAAAGCCAAGGTTTGCAACATACAGCATATATATACATATGTATATATGTACAATAAATACATATATGTCAAAAAAAAAAATGTGAAAATTAGATCACAAGCACCTCAAGATGAATGTTGGAACATCTGGTGACTCCTGGTTTCAGTTTTTACAAAAATACTCTTTCAATTTACATCAGCATCATCTTTTTCACAGCAAGAGGGACAATTATTTCCAACAAGCGGGGTGGAAACATGCATGCAGGAGAAACAGGAGAAAAACTAAAAACACTTTAAACAAGTTATACCCCTTTCCTTAGTTTTTCTTCTGACAGATGATAGCAGGAAACCAGTCTGGGCAGTGTGACTGGAGATAATATCACAATTTAGGCCATATCACGATACACAGTGGATCTCATGATGGTTCTCCTCAAAGGCTCTTCATAAAAGTTAGAACTGAACAACAGAACTCCTTGATATTGATGTATTTTAGAGATGACTATCGGTACTTGGACAAAGTGTTAATACACTTTTGATGCATAATCATCAGTGATATAGATTAAATGACTGAAGTAGATGAAGGCAAATATTGGAACAAGAAAAGCTTTCTCAGTTGCATAATTTTAGTGTAATCCAGCCTTCAAAACCAGGAAAAGGTTGGATGGATGGATGGAAGGATAGATAGGTAGATAGATAGATAGATAGATAGATAGATGGATGGATGGTGTCCATTCATCGAGCTGAAGAGCCGTACGGCCTGTGGTAGGAAAAACGTCCTCAGTCTGCCATGTTATGATATCTAAACAGACGATATATATTCTCATATGACAATAACAATATATATCGTGATATTGCTCAGCTCTAGGGAAACCTGATTGGCCTGTTTTTTTTTCTCAGGCAGATACTGATCAGTTCTGCTGAGGCAGTTATGTTTGCTAGCAAATTCTACTGGATGGGTTTGCATTAGAGTGCAGTCTTGATCCAATTTAGATCAATTTTGGCAGCAAACCGGATTGGGATTGGGAATTTTTTGCCCTTCTATGACATTGGAAGGATGCTTTGGTTTAGGTTTTCGGTCTATACCTTCCGGTTCCATACTAAGTGCATTTCACTGGTTTTGTAACTGTACTCTGACAATAAAACCTAATCTATTCAAATCTAATCTAGTTTAATAGCTTTAAAAATGTGCAAAAACCATAAGTACAAAAAAAAATAGGGTAAACCACCACATTATCTCTCCCACAGGATGAAATTTTGATGAGATATTTCGTCTCAAATCAAGAATGGCCCCATTAAGGACTTTTTTTTTATTCGATCTATTTAAACATCAATAATTTTGGGCTGGAAGCCTTTTTGTGCAAAGTGATGAAAATTTTGGGGGGATTGTTGTTGACTGGAGCTGATTTTCATAGTAAAAAATTATTGCAATGTAGGGAATGAATTGTAAGAACCAGGAAGGCACACGGAAACCTGAGGTGGAGACAGAACATGTGCAAGCACGCTTAAAGCAGCTTGGGTTGATACTAATGCAGCAGCAGTTACAGCTGTGACACTCTCAAGCCAATTATTACCAAGTTCATTATCTAGTTTGCGTGTTTGTCTTTTCCCATTATTTCTTAATTATCTCCCCGTCTCAATGAGTTGCTGTCTTTCTGAGATAAATGCCTCATTATCTCAGGATGCTTTCATACTTCTGGTACAAAAACGCTCTCCGCGTGGGGTTTCATCACTGACTCATTGTTCTCCGTCATGAGAGCAAGAAGGGTGTCGCACGTGACAAAGGCATAACCAAGTAGGCCTGATCAGGCGGTACAACGAGACACCGGCTGGCTTCAGGCAGAGGAAACAGTCATGGTACAGTAGCTGGGATGTGCCAACCCTGGGAGGGTAAAAAAATTGCTGTTTTTTCCGTAGTATCAGCTCATGACGGCCCATGTCTGAGAACCTGTGGTGGGTGGGCTCGTGCAGCAAACGTCTGCAGGTGTTTAAGTGATCATCACATCCCTCCCTCATGTCTGTCTATGAATCATCTTAAGATATGTCTTTTTCTTATTGCTCCTGTTCTTGATTTTAATTCTCCGAATTCGAGAATAATTATTAATCATAAAGTGATAACGAGCTCGACCACTGTGACTGCACAGTGGTTAATAAAACAAATGCAGCCATGAGACACAGTAACATTTATATCCCGAGCAATTCGCAATAAAACACATGTAACGGGGATTCACTCTCCCACGCATTGACTGCGGGAGCCAGTGAATTAATGCACCGTGAAAGACAGTCGGAATGTGCCACAGAGATCAGTTTCATCAGCCAAACCAGCTCACAGTGGCCAAGTGTTTTAATGTCGGGTATCACTCCCTGCTCCGCCATTGCGCGGTGTATTTTTGCATTCACGCGTTTACACAGTAAAGCGCTGAAAATACCACATTTGCCGGTGATAGAAACTGCTAATCTGCCATCAGGCTGAGAAAGAGACACAGGCAGCTTCCATTGGGTTTCATTAGAGTGTAATCGACACAGGAGAGCCTCCGTGAAGGAGGAGAGGTGACACTGAGACTCCCCACCCCTCCCATACAATTAACTGATTACCATCAGTTTTGATCTTAATTAGGACTTGTACCACACAAGGCATTATTTAGAAACCATGGTTTGACGTGGGAATGATCTTATCTCTGAGCAAAGTGATTTTTCTTGCTGATCTGCGGTTTTACAATTTGCAGATGTGTCTTATGAAGGAGTCCTAGAGAGATCCTTTTAAGTAGGTGTAGAGAACAAAGTATGTTTACAATACGATTGGGATCCTTGCAGTTATATGTTTTTGACTTGGAAGGTCACTATCTCTTACGATTTCAAAAGCACAGTTGTGAATGTCGAAATAGGAACGTTCCTTCAAATGAGCCCCTGGTGTGAAGGAAGGAAATCTAGTGAGGCGAAGCAGTGAGAGTCCCAGGAGACCGAAGATGTCTCCAGCAGAAGCACTTATTGAAGCTTGATGCATCAAGGAGAATCACACATGACAAACATTTGGCGAGGGAAACGTCTTCATGAAAAAGGTCCTGCTTACGTTACCGAGTGCAAAATGTCTAATACATCAATCTGATATACAGATCAGCACGCTGGAGTTTGACCTGCATAACAAACTCTGGTCTACAGTGTGAAGGACATTTGTCTCTGT
>KV751321.1:4074600-4089120 GCA_001698575.1 Mola mola | reverse complement strand
ACACTGGCACTCCGTCCACGTAGAGCGCTTCAACAAGCAGGTTAACCTCACGGTGGACGCCCACACACAGCACTTCCACACCAAAGGAGAGGGGAACTCGCTGGAGGTGGACTACGAGGTGAGTTCCTGCGATGATTGGCTTACATAAATCGGAGGCGAGATGTCGGAGGAGAGCACTTTAAATGAATTCATACAGCGAGGGCCACACAGCCCTATCATTACTAACACGGTGATGAGCCGTGGAGTTGAGCCATATTAAACAGTGTAGTGTAAGTAAGAAAGCCCTGGGGAAGGGCCATGTTTTGAAATAACACCTGCAAGTTGTTTTTGTTGTCTCAGAGGATTAACAGACTGCCAAGCAGACTGACAGCCTCTGAAACATGGCATAATTATTTTTGTTCCATATTCTAACAAAATGAGATTATGAGAGATCCCCTGTTGAATCATTTAATGTCAGTGGTTGTGATTGGGTTCCGGGGGATCAGCATGGGCACCATGTAATGTATTTTCACTATGATTTCCTCTTTAAGTAGCACATTGATAAAATGTGTGGTTATTTTTGATCATTTGCATCACACACTCTCTGTAATCAGCAATGTTATGATGATTTAAAATGTTAAAATTCGAACTTTTATTGATAAGCCCAGATGGAACTTGACGGCTATACTGGTTTTAACCATTAGGTGTCACTAATGTTTAAGTCACTCCTTAGTAGAACATAGCAAAAGATGGTTAATGGCACCAAAACACCATCAAACTATGACACATTGTATTTTCCTTGTCAAAACATTCAACTTTTAACTTATTAAGTTTAACATCAAAATGGCTAACAAATAACTAGACCTAAAACTATTTGAGAGCGTTGTTTTCCGCAATACTTTCCTGCCAATAATTCTCAGTAAAAAGCCTTGAAATGGAAGGTTTCTGTCCACTGAGAAGCTAAAAAATGCCAGTTTAGAAAATGAGAATTTATATTCATAGAATGATGTAGCAACTCTAACAGGGTAAATGGAGTGAATCAAAACGTGCTGAAGAAAGAGCGTGGAACGTAACATTAGCCTGCATAACCGGCAACAACTCTGCTATTGTTGAGAGTTCCATCTTGTCAGTGCAGTAGTGTAGCTGCGCTATGTGCGCAACTCCGGTAACACTGCAGCACAACAGGGAGGCAGCACGTCATCGCACTGAGCTAATTGGCTATCCTGGGCTCCTGCTAACAAGCCATATGTTGCTATCTCTGTCCATCTACACCTGGCAGACACGGGAAATGACTGATAATCTAAATGCAATAAAATGAGATGTAATTTTTAGCCAATGCACAGTTTTAGCTGATAACTGATAACTAGCAGTAACAACAACCTGTTTCTTGTGACTGATACTGATTCCTTTCGGACCCTGTAGTTTCTGCAGTGAGCCATCGATGTAGTGAACAAAGATGGGTGATTTAATATTTCATAGCTTGGCTCTTTAGTCATTTAGTTCTTCTCTGTTAATTTGCAGAGTGTAAGCCAATTTTAAAGCAGTTTGGCTTTGCATGATCAACCTTATTTTCTGGCTTGGAGTTTCTATATGATACATTTCCCATTTAATTTATCATTTTGATACAGTGTGTGTGTCACACATCTCTAATATGAAGGAAAAACCAGTATCAGCTTGAGTCTCTGGTCAAATTGCTGTCATTTCAGGTGTCATTGACATGAACCACTTATTTAGATTAATTGATCATTTGATTGTGGACTAAACCCCCTCCTCCAGAGAGCCGGGGGCGGAGCTTAAGATCTTTTCTTAAAAATGTTACCCAAAAAATATACCCTCAAAGATGCACGACGGAACCCAAAGTTGAAAACCGCACACACACGCAGACTTACTGCTGGATTAAATGTGTGTGTGCAGCCTAACATTACACTCTGTGACGGACAGCAGTGATATCCCAACACTAATCTGCTGCCTTCACAGCCTCCACTCCTCTGGGAGAGCTTTCAAAACGACTTTGCAGGGAGTCAGAGACAAAAGCATTATAGTGAGGACCAACACTGAAGTGGGGCGATGAGACCTGGCTCTCAGTCAGTCCCAGTTCATCCCAGAGGATGTTTGATAGGGTTGAGGTCAGGGCCAAGTTCTCCCACAGCAAAGTCAGAAATAGAGTTTCTTTAAACTCCTTTCGTCAGAAATGTGTTTGTCCTCTTGAGCCTTGCTAGAATGATGTATCTGCAAAGTTTGACTCCATACAGGCGATGGTGCCGAAAGTTTAAATTATCTCTGCGCTCGTTTAATCAATGGTTGCACCTGGACTTTTAAAAGAGATCCGTATTCTCATATATTGGAATTTGTAATTAGGGAGAAGGAGAGCTGGCAAAAATCAAGAGACGGTTAAGATCACTTTTTTATGTTTTTGTGTTATTACAGGTGTGTATACTACCCTTTGCGAATGGGGGAGTGGTCAATTTTGGAGGCTAAATTTGTGATTTTGATGTGTAGATAAATTAAACAACTGGAGTTTTGTATGTGAATTATTGTTGGGGTAAAGGCAGCTGATTGTCGTGATGTGACATCGGTCTGTGTTGAAAAAGGGTTGGAAACAGGGTGATTGAATGGGATCAGCTTGTCTTTATTAGGAAAACAAAGCTGTCCAAATTCTTTGGTTTGTAGCCACCCAGCTTTTTGAAAGCTGAGTGAGCCACATTTTATTTATTTTTTTAGTTGTCAAGTGTTCTTTTAGAGTTGATGTTTGCCCTTGTAAATCATCTGGTAAGAGCAGCTTATTTTTCATTACTTTGGATAAAAAGACAACATACCACAGTGAAATGACAACAGAAAATAAATCTGACAAAAGACAGAAATCTGAGGACTCTCGAGTGCTGTTTCAGCACGTTGACCCAGTTGCATTCCAAAGGGACAAGAGGGGATAAAACAGATTGTGTGAAAGTCGTGTCTTTAGACACAAACTGCTGCAGCATTCGGAGTTCCATTTGTTAGAACAGAAGGACGTACGCTGAAATATGAAAATAAGCCCCAGACCTGAGGCATGTTCTAAATACTGTGCCCATGTTGTCACTCTTCAGTGTATGTTTAGATCCACTGTTATTTTCCCACTTGCTGCATCACTGCTCAGCTGCTCGTGACATTAACTGTGAGAATGTGTGTGTGAGTGTGTTCAGGTATTTTTATTATGTGTTTACGGTTGTGCTAAATGCCATTTATTACGCTGCTGTAGAGAGTGGGTTTCTGCATCAAGTGGCCAGGTGTTTTACTCCTCTGTTCTCTCTTCATCGAAGCTGAGCTTCGGAGGCATCCCACTGCCGGGTAAACCTGGCACCTTTCTGAGGAAGAACTTCCACGGCTGCATGGAGAACCTCTACTACAACGGAATCAACATCATAGACCTGGCAAAGAGGCGCAAGCCACAGATACACAGCGTGGTGAGTTGCACAGACTTTTTGGCTTGTGCCATATTTAAAGACCTGTCCTGGAGAGTTGGATTTAGATGGAAAGAGACATGTTGGTTGGGTTTGGTACATTCACATTTGACCTGTTACCCAGTACCTGGAAATTGGTACCGGTATGAACGGCACCTTTTTTCAGTACTTTACTGTTTGCCAGTGACAGAAACAACGAAAAAAGTTCAATCTTCTCATCGTCGGTATTGTTTATTCAGAACCATTTTGTTTTTAAAACATTGTGCTAATGCTGTACGCCTACTAATGGTTCATGGTAGGGTTTTGGACATCCTATGAAACAGTTTTAGCACGTTTTCAGACAAAGCCAGTGGTTGCCTGTTGAAAAACTAGTTCTGTTTTAAAGCCAAGTTAACCTCAAACAAGACGTTCCCCATTATCGATGCGAGGCATCGTTTTTAAAGTTTCCTCGCTTCAGGTAGATATGATGACGGAGCCGTTATTAAAGGTGTGTCGTCCACTTCTTCAGCGCTGGCCGTCGGTGTGCTAACATTAGCTCCAGCTGCTGCACGTAACAATAGCTTTCAGGCTATCTACTATTGTGAACTCATCAGCTTTAAAATATATTTTTGTTTGACAAGGAGTTTCCTCAGGTTCCTCAGATGCACGTTGCGTCATAGGTATTACATTATATGCATCGAGTTTAGAATAGTGCCACATTTGCGACTTCTTTCGACTCATCATTGTTCCTGTGTGGCCTGAGCACAAGCTGCTGGATCAATGAGATTACATAATGTCGTTATCCCTTCAGGCCACGAAATTTGGCTCTGTTTTATTTTATCTGTATATCAGTCGGTACCCCGAAGTACCACGTTCCGTAACTAACCCCGACGGATTCTGGTTTTCAGATAAAGATAGAAATATTTGCGTTTAAAAAATCACCGACAAGTAAAATGATTACCAATGCAATATTCATCAGGATGTTTGGCACGTACCACCAACCTCAACATGATTGCAGACCAAGTAGCATGATGTTCCCCGGGAGTTTATAATGTGACTAATCCAGGTAAATACGTGAAGAAAAATCTTCACGTTCACTTGTAGAACCAAGTTGAGTCTGTGCAAATCACTTATTGGAACAGATTTTCTGCTTAGAAAATTAGAGAGCTTAGAACATTTTACCATTTGAAAGGTTTTTTGACAGCTGATGGAAATGGATTAAATGATATCTGAAGAGAGAATATGGGAGAGCACTTTGAAAGGAGACAAGTGATACTGGATAAAAAAGATTCAGACGTGATCTTTCATAGTGGGGAACTTCAGCCTGACCTTCCTTGTGAATGACTGAAACTTTCAAGGATGCCTCTTTCATACCCAATCACACCCATTTCGCATTGCAGAACCTTTTTCAAAGTGACCTGGACCTTTATTTCACTGTATAATTGGTCATATTTTAGAACAAAGCTTCATTTTAAATGAAATGAAGTTGCCGCTTTTTGTCTGTAATACCAATCTATATCTGTTAGAAATTGTAAGTCCGCTTTTCTTTGAGCTGGTAGAAACTAACCATTTTAACAAGGATTTATTGTGAAACATTTGCACATACCAAGAGCCAGAAAGTTAAAACTGGTGACAGAGATTATTTGTGCATGTTTAGAAGATATAGTTATTAATTACAATGATGGATGTGACACTTCTGCTAGCTGTCCTCTTGCATTATTATCCAAAATGTAATGAATGGATTTAATCTCAAACAATTCTTTATTACTTAAAACGTCGATCTTTTGTAAAATAGCTTACCAGCTCATAACTTTAAGGCATCAAACAGTATGTGATTACTCTTTTTATTTTTGGAAAGACTTGTCTTTGTAGCTTACATCCAGTCACCTTAAGTGTCAATTTAATGAAACATGTGATGTATCACAGCAGCTGCATCCCACAAAACCTCTGTTGTGGTGCTGCAGAGCGCCGTGTTTTTGATGGAGTTAATTAATTTGAACACTTTCAAAATGTGTTTGCGTAAAAGGAATTTTTATGGGGAGGAGCATTGTCGACTGCATTTTACACACGCAGGGTTCAATTTAAATGAATCAGTGTCTTTGTTATTGGTACTATTGCTTTATATTATTTAAAGAAGATACCTGAGCACAAAAAAACATGAAAAGAAGAGGCAGGTTTTGCCTACATAAGAATGAAACTAGCATGCTAGCAGCCCAGTCAGGCTGTACTTGCTGTATGTTAACATCAGATAATTAGCACAAGACACAAACCACAAGTGAGGCTGATGATAATGTCATTCATTTTGCAAGCAGTTAGCCTTAAACCCAAGAGGAAAACCAATGGAAAATGTTGACCTTATGACAGCTAGGTCAACTGAAAAGTGAGCTCACCACCCAAGTTATTGCAATTCATGCAGAGAGGGACGCGAATGTGTGCAGCAAATGTCTTCCACTCAGTAGTCTGGACTAAAATGGTGGACTAACAACAGATTACTGTACTACCATTTCTCTTTGCTATGTGGTTTCACATTTTTCCTCTCTGATCAGTCAGATTTAAAGCGTTCTGCTGAGAAAGTGAAAGGGGCGGACGACTTGAAGACAATCACGACATTCTTTGTGGTCCTAGCTACCATATCATTAAATCCAAGTGTATGGACGGATTTATTCATTTGGATAGTCGACCTCCCACACAAATCAGATTGGTCGGCCAAAGAGCCACAAGACACATCTCATCGGAGCCGTCGCCTGCCTTTTAACGTCTGATTGCTGCGTTAAAAGGCCTTTACCGACAACAGAGGCAGAGAGGCGGACGGAGACTGTCATGATGGGAGCTGTAATGGAATTTCAATGGGTCTATCTCCCCGAGGTTGATGGGAGGAAATCACATTGAGAGTCAAAGAGCTCTGATTGCTCAGTTCTGCCCTGCAGGCACCGGGACTGATGGAGCCGTGACCTCAGCTGACATGACCAGTCTGTGTTTGAATGTACCCAACGAAACCTCTGCACTATACAGCTTTAAACTGAAATGTAAACATAAATGTGTTTTTTTAATACATTCTTTTTTTTTTTTTTTATCTGGCTGCTCTACAGTATTGGCTCAGAGCAAATACATTTCATGGATTCATCTCATATCTGTTGCCTATTTTCAACAGTTTCTGCTTACTTTGGAGTTCAGACGGGCTCCAGACCACGCTGACTTTATCGCGGTCGCAGGGAAAACGGGTCTTTAGATTGCAGGGAAGTGCTAAATGACAATAATGGAAAAATAGTTTAGATATATTTTGTCAATTAATTTCCTCCACTGGGGGTTCTTAAAAGGAATTAAGTGAGAAAATTGATACGGCTCCCATATCTGGATGGAAAATATAAAGCTGGTGAAGGAGAAATGGGTCTGGCTGAAAGCGAACCTCTCCTACCAGCGCTGATAATACACTTGAGTCCAGTGATGTCATGTTTCATGATATGATGTTGAGTCTCCAAACACTGAGACATGATTTTATTTTTTCATTACGTAAAGCAAATTGTGTGTGTTTGGACACATGTGTGCAACAAGTACAATTGTCTTTTGAAAGGGTCCTTTTTTGGGGGTTTTTTTTCATTTTTTGAGCTGTCACTCGCAAAAAGGATCCAAATCGACACCAATTCCCCACAGTGCAGATTCCATGCTTCCTCCCCTCCCAGGAATGGTTTAATTGGACTAAACCATTACCTGCGGGGGGGAAATAAACCAGTCACCTAATCCCAACAGGACATTAATGGCTCATTCTAAGTAAATCAGAATAGATTAAATGATTAAAGATGAACACATTTAATGACTGCACCAGATGAGGGATCACATGACTTATCTGGCCAACTGAACGCACCAACTCTCCTAAAAACACTCATGAGAGCACGGTACAAAGTACCCGGTCAGGTTTTGGGACAGGGTTGATATGGTCCCACTTGTGTCGGGAGAAGTCCGTTGTCTCCCTACACTTGGCGGTTCTGTTCCACGTAGAGCAGGGGTCTGCTTCGAGGTTTCTCCCTGTTCAAAGACAGTTTTTCCTCTCTGTGGCGATGTCTAAATCTTTGAGTTAGGTCTTGATGAAAAACTTTTACAGCTCAGTAAGCTGGTGCGCTGGTAACAGAACAGTCATGATCTTCTTGGAGTCCTGTTGAACTTGAATCTACCAGCGGAATATCGATTCTGACCAGCAACAGTCGAACATCGTGATGCTCGTAACACGTGTAATTCAGTGTTTTCAGCCTGCTTTCTCAGCTGTATGACTGGGGGAGACCACTTATTCTGTTGCCAAAGTACACGCAGCTCTTTGATGATGTCTGATATAAAAGGGTCTTTACAAACCAAACTGACTCGACTTGACCAGAATGGGGCAGATGGACTCGGCACAATGGCGAAGCCTTGAAAAAAACTGTCTAAATCCGTAAATTGCTCCCCGGTTTAAGCGTCAGGACACCGGTTGCTGTATTGGAACGTGGAGAATCTGCACACAGCACTGCAGCTCAAACGACAGTGAAACTTTTCATCAGTCATTGGCAAAATGTCTACTGCAAATAAGCGGTTTTTGAAGCATGAATTTCTAGTTAAGATCGATTATTAAGGGTGTTTCAGCGATTGACTCTCAGCCAGCATAGCTTCAAGCCGCACGTTTGCACAAACTCAAAAACCACAGGCCTACGATATAATAAGTCAAAAGTAGAAGGACAGACAGAGACTGGTTACTAAAATAGAAATAGATTTTTACACCTGTATCCTGATTCCTTCTTTTTATTTATTCTTTACATTGTCGCCAATACACAGCCCTGCTGCTTCACATAGGGTCACATGTTACTGGAGATATGTTCATTAATGAGCTGTAGTGGTGCTGAGGCTGATTTTCACACTGTGTGGCTGTCCAGTCTAGCCCTCATTTCCATCCTTTAAAGCCTCTCCTGGACAGTGGATCTACTTTATGTCATAGATATGACTGGTGGTATTGATTCAATTTCTGACACCCAAAAATGGGTTTCCCAAAATGTCAAACTCTTTTTGGCTCTCTACTTGAAGACACCTCATTGATTACATGAGTATTATGCAGTGCAGTTTATCTCTAACTGTCATTTATTTTCATCCAAACTGATTCCTTTTCTTGGTGACATAAAACCTGAAAGCCATCAATATGAATTAATATTTTTTCTTTGTATCTTAATTGGTTGTTTTTTTTAATTTAGTTAGTTTAACACATTAAAAGTTAAAGTTCTTTAACCATCTGCTCACTTCATCTGCGTATCAGCATTTACTTCCAGGAGGGTCACTGTGAAATCGCCATGAGATCAGCTTGTAGCTGGAGCAGCGCTTGAATCCGTGTCCTCTGTCGTCCTCCAGGGCAACGTGACCTTCTCGTGCTCGCAGCCCCAGCTGATGGCCTGCACCTTTCTGAGCTCCGCCAGCAGCTTCCTGTCGGTTCCGTCAGCGGCGCCCGCCACCGGGGGTTTCTCTGTGCGCTTCCAGTTCAGGACGTGGAACCCAGAGGGGCTGCTGCTGTCCGTGCGGCTGAACCCTGAACCGCAGAGACTGGAGCTGCGGATCAGCAGCAGCCAGCTCTACCTGAGCCTCCACAACGCGGGGCGACAGAAATCAGAGGTCACGGCTGGTGAGTCCCTCGATTCACACACAAATCACTTGAAAAGCAGACACTGAAACAAGTGCGTAGTATGTTTCAGTTTCCATTTTGTTTGATATGCACACGCACACATGCAGGACATAATACACACAGTAGTTCTGCTGATAGCTTTGCTCCAGCTCGGATTTAGGTGGCAGATACACGCAAAGGTATGTATAGAGGTATTATTGGGAAGGAAGTGTTTTCAGTTGAATTCATTGAATTCAACAATCACGTTGGGGCTGTAAACTGCACAGGACCTCTTTTAGGCCACGATTATTTTAAATCATCACCCACAACTTCCACAAGGAGAAGAGAAATGATTACTGTCCTCGCACTGTCACTGACACAGTTTTTGGTGATTTTGAAGAGTCCACGTGGTGTGTTTCAGGTTTAGTATGTTTGGCGAGGTTTTCCTGCCTCTGAAGTGCATGAAATGCCTCATGGGTCGTGTCACTGTATCACCTGACACTGAGCCGGGCCTGCCGCTCAGCGTTTCCGTTGAGGCGTCAACACGTCGAAGAAAAGTTGCGTTTTTCACTGCAAATTCTTCAATTCCCTTTGTACAAACGATGCCATCGTTGCCATAGCTACAACAGCGTTTTCAGCTTCTCAGGCAGCTTCAGGTAACGTGGGTAACGTTTGACACACGCAATTGACCAATCACAATTAAGGCAAATGTCAAACGGACCATAAACAACGTCATGTGCATGGAATTCTGTCCAATAATTGGTCAGAAGGGTTGGTGAGGAAAAAGTGACACTTTCTACTGCAGCCGACGTCATGGAGCATCTGAAGGTTATTTTCCTGCTGGTCTTGATCCGGAGGGCATATCAGCAGATTTTAGTGGATGGTGGATATGAAGGTATATATTAACAATTTGTACACTTCATGAATGACGTTCTGCAAAAAGGAGAATGTGCCACCGGAGACGGCTGCCTCATCAAGGGTCTAGTGTGAAAAATATTGTTTTTAATATAAGAAGATCTGGCACTTTAATGCAGTACCTCGTGTATTGTTGTGCTGCTCAAAAACTTCAGTTCAATCCACTCTGCTTCATTCTCTCGCTGAAGATTCTGAACACCTCCGAGTTCTTCTGTACTTTTCCAACAGTTGTGTTTAGGTTCACGCCAGTGATGATCAGCTCGAGGGCGATTCTCGCTCCTCGGTTGGGTTCAGTTGGACTGAACGAGGCTGGTGTGAACGCGACCTTAGATAGAAGGGGAACCGGGTGGACGGTACGAGTTGGAGAGTGTTTTTCTTGAACATTAAAGCTTGCAAAGGTATTCTGCAAATGTATAGTGAAAAGAACTATACAAATACATTAGGAACGGTCTGTTGTTAAATGTTAAACACGTCGATCTGCAATATGTACAGCTATCAGTTGTCAGCCTCTCGACCTCGTGTTAGATACATTAAGATATCTATTAATATAATCGCATTTTTTCCCACTGTAACGTTTGCTCCTCGTTGTTCTCAGCAGTAGAAGCTGTGTATCTGAATATATTGTGAGACGTCAGAAGTATGCTTGCCCCAGTTTGCCAGGGCACTGGCTGAATAGTCTGTTGTGTCTGATGTGAGTTATCGAGACGAATTGCAGCCTCAGCAAGCGTCACTTCGGAGATAGAAAAGGTCATCCTGGGCTCAAATTGAAGCTTATGAACCGGGGAAGTTTTCTGCGTACGAGTGAGCCGGTGATGTTCGCCATAAAGAGCTGGAGAATAATACGTATTTTTTAAGACAATTTGTCATGCTGACAGTAATTTGTTTGTCTGTTTGTGGCTGATATTTTAAAATAGAGCGGCCGAGAGCCCCTGAGTCATGTTTCTGTGAATTTCCCATTCGTATCAGGCCTCTCTCCGCCACGTCTCTTGTACTACTTTACATACCGCGCAGCTTAACATGTACGTGATTTTGACAGAAATATTTGATAGAAATATGAGGATTGGACCTCACGAGATCCCATGATTGTGTAGCCTTGACCTTAGAGTTTTCAGGCATTTTTTTTTTCTTCCGTTGTGCTGTTGTGCCAACCCCTAAATTTGCACTCCGCCTGACTCCCTGCTTCCGTGCATGTGTCAGTCCACTGAGAGAAAGTCTTTTCATACAAATGCCATTATCACGTTTGTGCTCAATAAATCTGAAATATGAAAAAAAAAGTTTATTTTCTTTGAATTACTTTGAGAACAATAGGATTCAATCCCCCGTATGGGATTCCTTAGCAAAGATAATGGAGATAACCGTGATTGTTTGGGGAAGGCAGATTTCCAGCAGATGGTGGGCTGCAGGGAAATATAGATGGAGAAGAAAATCTGAGGGACAATATTCCCTTCTATATGATTTATCTCACGCTGCATTAAATTTCCCTTCTGCGGTAGGAAGTGTGAACCGCAGAGCTGCAGCACACGTGCTGACCTGGAGTCCTTTTGCTGCTTTCATATGAACTGACTTCACAGTAATTTGGGTTATTTATGTGTTTATTTGCCCTCCGTCCTCCTTGGGTGGCTTTGAGGGAGGTCGCAGCTGAAATTATCACTGGAGACGAGCTCTGATAGCATCTAGCGAACAAGTTCAGAGGGGCTCATGTAGCTACTCAGCACATTTGAATTTCTCAGAGAGGTAATCCTTGGGATCTAGTCTGTAAAATCCAGATTTATCCTCCCTAAATGTGCTGCATCACACACACACACACACACACACGCAGGGTTGAGGGGGGGCGCAAATCCCTTAATTTCATTAGGACACCAAAGCAATGCTGGTCCTGTGAGAAATGGGTGCCTGATAGTGGGGGCAGCTGGGAGTTATCTCCGTGGTGGATGTGCTTAATCATCACCGAACAGTGAGAAAAATGGACTTGGCGCTGATAAACGCTCCCTGCGGTGCGTGAAGATCAGCCGGGTCAACAAACATGAGTGTGCTGTGCAGAACCCGAGTTATTTTTAGTGAATTGTTGCCACTGTTCAGAACCTTTCTATGGTGCGACGGATAATGAGTAACATGAAATTGCTGTAGCAGTTAGAAAATGTCAAGGGCAATTTAAAATGAGTTCATGCATTTAAGAGGATTCTCACCTTTTGTCCAACACTCCTCCTGTGATAGCGCAGGATCAATACCTCAGATACGTGATATGTAGCATGAAGTGGTGTCATTAAACAGCAACTCAGAGCTTCTCACAATTGCTGAACATCTTTTTTTTTTTCCTAAGTTTTACCAGTTTCAAATGGCGTATTTTTCCACTCTGGAAAGTAGAGATGGAGGACTATCTCAGGTGCCTGAGTGCTGGACTCAAGCTTATTGCACAAGACTTTTAATGTGGAAAGAGAATTGATCCGCATCTTGCTCACCTCAGGCTGCCTTTCATCTTTGTCTCGCTCAGACCAGGAGACGTTCCCCTCTCCGTGCATCCGCTGCCGGTCGGGGTCGCCTCGGACTCGAGGCAGCTGCCGCCGCATTTCCTGAGGCAGCGCTGGGGCTCAGAGATGTACTGTCAGTCAGAGGAAGAATAAGCTAATGTTTTATTTTTCTTATCACTCCAGCAACTGTCACACAGCCGACTGATGTGATCCAAGTAAAACATTATAACTGTCTGCAAGATAGTACTTCATGCTTGGCCAGCAGCAGGACAACAAGGAGATGATGAGATAGGAGCTGAATGGCGGGAGGGGGGTGTTGGCTCCTACTGATGCTCGCCAGCATTCCCTTGCGGGCGACTCTGCTTCTTCAATGGGGTGGAGAGAAAAACGCCCGTGGCACTCACAGTCTTCGGGGATGAAAGATTGTGCTGTGAGCAACAGGCAACATTGGTTTGTAAGTGAAATTCTGCAGTTCTCCCTGGACGGCCCCACAGACGGCTGATTTTAGCTAAGAAAAACTCCCATGGTGCACTCTGCGTGACCATCTTGAACTCCCAAACTGCCGCACGGCTCAGTCTGAATGCTAATTTAGGTTGTGACCCAGAGCGGAGGCGTGGATCAGTAATTTCCATTCACGGCTGCCGTTATCCTCTTGAAGGCCCTCGTCCTCTTGGATGAGCTGTCAATTTAAAAGAAACATTTTCGAGCTGAGTTGGTTTATTGCCCATCGTTTGGGTTTTTAATAGTTTTTTTTTTTTTTTTTTTAAGGGATTGAATGGGTTTAAGCTGATTTTCAGTTGGGCTTTTATTCCAAGCAAATGGTCAGTTTTTTTTTTAAAAAAAAAAAAAAAAAAAAAAGAGGCCAATTATCATTTTTCAAATGAAAGGGCGGATGAAAGAGTAACGGTTTGAGCCAGATTTATAGAAGAAGGGGGAAAAAAGAGGACAAGAGTTCAGGGTTGAATTAGCAATGATGAAATAAATTCCCGCAAGTGTTTCACTCAAAACCTTATTAATGTATTTAATTATTAACAGCAAATGGGCTAAAGTATGAAAAATTAATGCACTCAAATGTTCATGTTGTCAGTTTTTCACAATTCTATCTGACTGTTACAAGCTAAGTTTCATCTCCAGGTGCGACTAACTCAACTACTCACCTAAAATTCAGATCAAAGAAGGGGCGACCGATTAACTAAGTGTCAGAGGCAGTTATGGTTTATTAAAAGGAACTAATTACCAGAAGAATAATGGAAGCAAATTAAAAGGGGCTTCAGGTCTCTGAGGCCAAAATTACAACTAATTTAACATTTGTCCAGTGAAACTTACTGAAATTTAAGGACCTGGCTGATGATTCATACTATACGCAAAGCAAAAAAAAGGACAATTGGCACAAAATATCCAGAGGTTGTTTAAAATGAAGTACAGCCAATACAGTCTGAGAGGAAAATTCACATTTACAAAACCAAACATGCAAACAGAGATTAAAGGACCAATAAAAAACCCTGACACCCAGTGTTTAAAATAGGTACTGCAGTCCAAATTCAAATCTCTCGAAGCTCTCCTCCTACAGTATGATTTGATAAGATAATTTTCACTTGGAATGCTTCCGTCGCTGCAACACCATCCAAAACGATCCTGTGGGAGTGGCTCAAAACCGCCTACCTGGTCTTGTCAAAACAAAAACAGACCATCCTGCACTGTAATCAAAACTTATGGAGGAGGAAGTACTGTTTGCTGTGTTATTGTCAGAGGTGCTGGTATTTCAGCGTGTATTTACAGTGCGTTTCCTCTTTTGATTCTGCGATGCTTGTTCGCGTAACACTGGAGCGGCTTAGAGCCGGCGCTGCTCGGTTCCATGTAAAGTAACATAATCACTAATTAATTTTGTGCGCATAGCATAAACTTGCAAATCACAATTTGTCTCAGATGGCTTTTACAAACTCGTGAGGAAAGACCCTTGAAAACCCTGAACAGGGAAAAAAAAAATAAGAATCCTCAGGACGAACAGATGTGCAACAGATGTTACATGTTCGGAACACAACAACACAACAAAAACAAATGAATGAGAATGTTGCTGATACATGTTGAAATATAGAAAACATGTTATTGATTTATAGTAGCTTTAGTATAT
>KV751321.1:4046661-4064446 GCA_001698575.1 Mola mola | reverse complement strand
AATAATCTACTTTTATAAGGTCACATAGACATATAAAAAGGCCACTAAGTGGAAATGACAATTTGTAAACAGGTCATAAGTGCTCATGTACAGCGTACAACACACAACTGCACAACTCCAGAGTCAGCAGAGGCTGATGATCCAAAACAAGGAAAGAACAGGAAAGAGCCACGAAAAGCACAGACACGAGGTAGGATGAAGGCGCAGCGTGAACGGTGGGAGCAAGGTTGGGGCAAAATGCAGATCGTACCAGCAGAGAGCAGTCAGTCTATGTTTATTAAAGAATTTTAAATTGCGAGTTGTAGGAAAAGTGGAGGTCAGTCCAATCCTAAACAAACAGAAGCAACAGAAGAAAATGTTATAATCAAAACACAGTCCAGAAAACTCAATAAGGAAGATATAAACCAGAAACTCAAGGAAGAAACACACCAAAGACACAAGGAGGGAGGAGATAATGAGACACAAGTTCAGCACATCAGAGCGGAGAAAACAATCGCAAAGGAAGAAAACTTGACAACTGTGACGCAACAAAACTCACCACTAAAATAAGACAGGAAGCGGGCGGAGAAAACAATCGCAAAGGAAGAAAACTTGACAACTGTGGGGAAAAAGACATGAGACGCAACAAAACTCACCACTAAAATAAGACAGGAAGCGACAACAACAGGAATTTCAGAATATTAAATAACTAAAATCATTCACGCTGAAATAACGAACTCAAATTCATAATACAAGAAATAAAACATTTTAACGATAACAACGATAACGACCTACAACAAACAAGAAATAACCTCAACAAAAAAATCATCTAGTAAACTGGCAAAGAAAGGGAACTATAAGGTTTATTATAAGACAAAATTAACCTGGGACGTACAAAACATCACAAGAAATAAACTAGAAACTTAAAAGTACAAAGAAATTAACAAACACATTAACGATTAACGATATACCCAACAGGATGACTTCGATAACCTGTAAAACAACAACAACATCTCAGATAATTTGCTCAATAGCAGTAATCAATACCTTTAACAAGTGATGTAACAACTCAGTGAATTCCCAGCTCAGCTTATTCATGATTCCATGCTCACAAATCGCAGTTTTCTCCTGGTTTTTATTTTTATTATTATTATTATATTTTACTGTGGAACGAGATTCATGAGATTTTATTATTTTTCAGACATAAAGGACCAAATACTGTGACAGGTAATCGAGTGGATAAATCGCATTTAATTGGCTCGCAGTGCATCGTTCCATCCCTGCCTTTGAGTAATTGACACGCAACATCTACAGGTTCAGCTTGAAATATCCAGTTGCAATTGTTAAAATCCACAAAATCCCAAAACAATCCACTCTTTGAACGAGGGCAACATGCAAGGTATTCTAATTTTAGAAACAAATGTGCACTTTCTATTATCTTGCATGAACCACAGGCCACTGTGGCTACATCAGTTGTCCCCTGACTGGAGGATTGTGGGTTAAATCCTTATTCTGAGTCCGCCCACTGAAGCATCCTTGGGAAAGCTACTGAACCCCAAACTGCTCCCAAAGCCATTGCAATCAATGGGTGAATGGTTATTGCTCCTGATGAGCAGGTGTTCCAGCTACCCGTATGGGAATGTAACTGTACTGTCAACTGTAGAGCGCCATTAATATCAGACATTCTCATATAATGACTAGTCTACGGTCCTACAATCACCAATCCAGTCAGCCGCTCTGTGAGCTAGAAAAGCTGTCAAACCGTCAAAGCTTCGACAGGAATAGGACCAGAAGAAGTCCTCACTCTGCAATCACTGCTGTGATCCACCGTTAGCATTTTTTATCTGCTAATCACAGAACATTGAGGTGTGTTTGATATGTGCCAGTTAGCGTGTGCGCCAGGTGACGCATTAAATCTGTGAGTGATTGAGACGGATTAAGCACCTTTTATCACTTTACATCTGCCCAAATTCAAGGGTGGTGCTGAAAAGTTGAGGGAGTAAAAGAAGAAGTCCCTCCAGGCATGTGCACAAACTTGCTCATCATTCTATTCTTCACTATACTATTACCACGGACATACAGCTGTGTGTATTGGTAATGAATCTGTTACATCTGTAGGCAACGGTAAACTGGGCGGAGCAGCTTTGACAGGCTATATGAACCTTGTAGATGATCTCTTTTTGGCACACCGGCAGTGCCAACAGGAGCAGCAACGTGAACATGGCAGCACGCAAATCAAAACAGATCCCAAGCAGAGCACCAGGGGAATATTCCTGTCAAAGCCTGATGGTTAGTCTTATTTAGCCAGCCTCTTCCGTCTAAACATCAAACAAGTGAGTCTCTTTCTGCAGCGATAAACAAAAAAAATGTGTTGGTGTATTGCTTCTTTTTTTCAATCATTATACCCTATTTTGCAAGCAGATAGAGATTAGTGCTCACATTTTATTTTTTGGGGGGGAGGAGGGGGTGATTTTAGGCGTTTGGGGCGTTTTAGGGAGTTTTTTGCCTCAACTTTGTACAAAACTGTGGTAGCCAAAAAGGAGCGTTTGCTGTACCATCACATGCATCTAAGCAAATATCTTATAAAAGCAAGAGAAACATATGTCACCAAGAAAAACAACAACTAATAAAAAATTTCATAAATAAAGATGCTGTGCAGTCGGTTGAGACAGGTGGTAAGAAGTCGCTGGAGCGTGGGCTGATTCTCGGAGGAATAACTGATTTTTGTTGCCACTCTGCTTCTTCCAGCCATCTACGAGTCGTCTTGCGAGGCCTACAAGCTGATTGGCAGCTCCTCGGGCTTCTACTCCATTGATCCGGATGGGAGTGGTCCCCTGGGGCCCACACAGGTGTACTGCAACATGACAGGTGAGATCATTGTAGTTCACATGTTGTCACCTTTGCTCTTTTTGAGTTCCTTTGAGAGCTGGCGGCAGGCTCAGCATAAAGAGTCCACTCACGTAGAGCTCGCACCGTATCGATCCGCAGCCGGGCTTTCTGACGGTTAACCATCCAGTAATAAATCATTACAGACTTTCGGGGCAGCTCCTGAGAGTTTAGAACATATCTGTGAGAAGTCGATATTGCGCGCAAATGTCGATGTGGTTGCGCCGCGACAATCCAGCGTGTCGAGAGAGCTTTCACACCTGACCTGCTTGGTTCGGTTGAATCGAACCCCCAGTGTGGACCAAAGAATCTCCGCTTGAAGAGCAGGGTCTGGTTCGAAGAATCAATCTGTGTGTAATTGATGTTTATGTTTCTGACGTATGTGCTGGCGGAAGTGCGCAGGTAACCACGGTGTCTGCGTTGAGCGTGGGGATTTTCCCTGGTCGATGATGACGGTTAAAGGCAGTTAAAACAGCGGCACGTTGGGCTCTACCCGACTCTGTGCCGGTTCGTTAGGTCCATCAAAAAGTATTTCTCTGCATGGCACGATTTTGTCATTATTCATAACATGCGGCCAATTCGCAGTACAATAATCCTCATACTGCTCACCATCAGTTAATTCTTTGTCAGCTCAATGTGACAACAGAGAGCATAAATGGGCCCATCGGAAGCACTGAAGTGCTGCAATACATCTGTCAGTCACCGGAATTTGATTTCCCCACATGGCTCCTGATGATCGAGTCACCTGTCAGCCTGGATAACTTAATGATTTCCCCTCTTCTTTCATTCTCACACAGTCAGTGTCAACTAGGGATGCAGAAAAAAGATTGTTTGAGGATCAATGTGTTGATTATTTTCCCAGCTAATTGGTTAATCTGTCTATAAAATGGCAAAAAAATGAAGAAAGTGTTTACCTAAAGTGTGAATAAAACAAAAAAAGAAAGAATAAAACTGATTAATTATCAAAATAGTTGGCATTGATGTGAACAGTAAGCTTCAGTCTGGATCAAATGAACCAAATGGCTGATGTGAAAGCACCCTTAGATAGTCATTTACCAGTAATCTATTATTGGGTCCTAAACTCTCAATTTCTTGACGTGAGCGACAGCAACGCCCGAGCTGAAGCGTGACAAGTCATTATGTTTACACAACACCCTTCCTCAACCCCTCATCCAGGTCTTGAAACTATAATTAAATGGGAAAAAGTTATCAATGTCCAAAACAGATATCCCTTTGGGCCACAAAGAAGCATCCTGTTCTGCTTAGCTTTCACTCAAATCATGAGACGTCTACGCTTCTCAAATTAAAAAGTGTCAGACCAGATTACAATTTAACAAGCTTTCAAGGCTTAAGCGGCACTAGTGACCTCTAGGGGGCTGCAATTTTCATTAGAGCGTGGGGTCATTGAAGTCAGGGTTAATCCTCCAGGGAGCACTAATGTGCTCAGTAAATTTTATGGCGGTCTACTGTTGAATTGTGACGTATTTTGTGTGCACGATGGACATTTTCGACCTAGGTGTCCAAAATGGAAATTCTTGTCTGTATAAACAGCTGGATGGTCTAGTGTAGATTTTAAGGATTCATCTCCATATACTGTATATCCAAATGCTCCCATTTCTGACATGTATGTGTTGCACATGGAGAAACAACTGACCTTATTCATCTGGATTGTTTTGTTGCCGGCTGAGTTGACATTATGCCCAAGTTGAATATAAGTGAACTAAATCACACTGTGCTTGTGGTGTTCACCAAAACACACCAAAAAAGTACATCTGAATCCACAGACCCTGTTGTGGGAAATTTCACGTGGGAACTGTTTTCTTTCCGTACCTTTTCAAGGACGAGACGCTCGTGCTCCTGACAGTGTGGCCAGTAACTAAAGCCGCCGTCCTCGGCGAAGCTGGCAGATGGGAGAAATTAGCCATGAAGGCTTTTTGTCAGGCAGCTCCTGGGCAGCTTTCTGACAGAAAGCCCACAGAGCTTTCGTGCAGTAAGAGAGCTTTCTTACAGAAAGTTTGTCAGTCTTCCCGACAGTACAGTAAATGAAGATGGATGACGTTTCCGCTCACTGAAGGAAAAGGAAACCAAACCAGTCGGGAATGTCATTTGGAACCAGAGTATGTCCAGATTCGCCTGGGAAGCAGCGCATCGGTATCGAGTCCGTGAGCCCCCAGCAGAGTTCGGCTGTCAATCCAGTAACTAATTCAAACTGGTTAGAGAAATGAACACCTGAACATATGTCAGCGTCAGAAAAACTGATTTTACATAAAATAGTTTGTCTTTTGTGTACTTCGGAAAGAAGTGCCTCTCTGGCATTTGACCAGTTGTGTCTGGGGTGCACTGTCAGCAATAGGAGGTAGAGAAAAACAGACTGTAAAGGAAAAAAACATTTGTTTTATACCAAATCTTTACAGTTACCGAGTCAGAAAAACACAGATGTTTCACTGTAGGTATCAACTCCGTGCTACCAGACACTTCGCAATACCTTTTGGAGCATAAAAGCTGTTTCCTGCCAATGTTTTGACTTTGTCAGCTTTGTCTTTCATTTTCAAAAATGGAGGATTTTGTGAAATTAATCAGAAAATAGGGCTTAGGTTGAAAAATATCGACGTCCTCCTCCAAGAGATCATGCTTTGTTTCAAAAATATCCCCTTTTACAACGTTACCAACTGTTTTTACAGAAACGTTCCTACCAGCCTCTCATCCATGAGAAGGTGCACAGTTTCTTCTGAGCTTTGACAGTTCCTACATGAAGCTGCTCACAACAAGCTCTGTAGGATTATTTTGAGTGACCAGGTCACGATTTCTGCAAAGAGACATTGCGGTTGTCAAATGTAGGGGCTGTTATATGTGATAGAAGACAGACACCTCTACGGCTGATATTTCCAAAACGTGTCACCAAAACAGTCCAGATGGATAAACAGCACTACAGGTAAGTGGACTATACATATATGTTTATGTATAGTGTGTTCATCAGAACGTTTTGGAGGAACAGCTGGATTTTCTGAAGCTCAAACTGTAGAAATTGTCATTTTAAATCTGTGCCAACTGTGGGATTTGTGAATAAAGAACCAAAAGGGAAATGGTGTGCACCGTCTCACCTGAACCGTCGCCTGAGATGTGACATTTGACAGACGGGGAGAGGGAAACAGCCTGAGCCACAGACCTCATGACAATATAACACAAAATATATTCAGTTACCTGACGCCGCGGGGACAGTATTCATGACGGAGCTGTCACAACTTCCTCCGTTACTTTGTCCTTTGCAAGGTTAATGTGGCGGTGATGTTGCAGAGGAAAGTGCTGCCACTTCCTGCTGTCTGGCTCGTGGTGTCTTTTGCTTTCATTCCTCCCCTCGCAAATCTGAATTATGCGGCAGGAGATATGCCTCAACTTGACCTCAATTAAAGAATCTATTAGAAATGTAAATAACTATCAGCCTGACGAACTGTGGTGAACGATCACAGAGTGGAGAGGGGATTTTCTGTATGGCAGAGTAAACAGGAAAGGCACATAATGAAAACAGGGCGGGGGGATTTGGAAATAGGAGGGATTCCTCATCCAATTTTACTGTACAAACACATGACTTTTTGTACATTTATGAAATTGTCGCTTTACAGTAAGCAGGCATTCTCAGATTCAAGGGTCTCACGTTGTAAGCATCCATTGCAACAAAGCCCTATTAAGAGATTGTGACATGTGAAACTGTAAAACCTGGAATGTCTGTTTCCAGGATGATAGTGAAATGTTGCATGGAAGAAAAAAATGAGCGCTTTCATTAGACTTTCAGTCATACCGAACGGCGCAGATTTGTGAAATGGCACCAGAAACAGCTCTGATTCAGCCAACGGTAGACAGTACAGTAGTGTGATGCGACGACCAAGTGGGTGAAAGCAAAATGCCACATGATGAATCAAAACACTTACTGTAACGCAACACAATTTAATTTTATCATCCGGTTTATTCTCTGTCTATTTGTGAACTTAAAAGCTGCTCTATTCCTACCCATTTATAATACATTTAGTCTTTAATTTGCTTCCCTTTCACAGTTTAATCCCATTTTAACTCAATTTACCTGAATGAATAAATGAATAACTTCTTTTAAAAAAGACAATTTTCTACCATCTTTGGACATGAAATATAAGTCCAAAATTTCAATTATGTTGGTAGTTCATGATTATTTCAGACTCACTTACCTACTGATTGAAATCTTCTTTTGAGTTCACGCTAACACATTTTTCTTTTTACAGGTAATGTTTATTAAGTAACCGTGGCATAAATGAGACTAAAAGTGTTTGAAGCGGGCTGACAGACTTATTTTTTTTTTTTTGCAGAGGAGAAAGTGTGGACGGTGTTGACACACAGCAGCCAGGCTCCGGTCACCGTCCAGGGCTCCTCGCTTCACAAGCCGCACATCATGACGTTCAACTACAGCGCCTCAGCCGAGCAACTTCGAGCCATCGTAACAGGGTCAGAGCAGTGCCAGCAGGAAGTGATTTACAGCTGCAAGAAGTCACGACTCTTTAATGCAAAAGGTGAGTTTTATTTGCTTCTGAATGCCAAACCACAGTTTACAACTACTTATGGGTAGAGGGAGCATGAGAGTATTCACATCCAGATTGGAGGAAAGGTTAAGAAACTGCAGCTTCTTTTGAAATATGCAAAACTGACTCAAAGGTTGTTTTTACACTGAAAGATGTGGTTATATTCTTTTCTTTTTCAATCAATGTGGCATGAGCGTTTGGAAGCTGTTGCACCCACGTCGTGTACTCAAAAGAAGCCTCAGTGCAAGTGAACAATAGATCCTTAGATTTCAAAACGGAGAAAAATCAATCATAGAATGGCAAAAATACACATGGATGGATCGCTGGAACAAGGCAAAGAGTTCCAGATATCTGCAGCAGACAGCGGTCGTTTGTTGCAACATCCTGGTAACAAAAAAACATTTTCCGGGGGGCTGTAAGATCTCTGTCGAGAGAAGAAATCCGAAGAACTGTCCAATTCTGAGCTCAGCCTGTACCAGAATGACGGGAAGTAAAAAAAACAACAGCTTCTCGGAGCAGCTCTGAGGCACAGCACTCTGTGAAACAGGGTGCAGGCTGTGCACCAGCGATCACAGCCTCCGGTGGCACCGGTTCATGACTGTTTATTGATGAGCCGTAAAAACAACAACAGAAGCTGGAAAGATTGATATGCCGTCCGCTCGCGTTCAGCCAAACTCGGCAGAGTTGATTGGGCGGCGCCTCAAAAGTACTCATGGAAAATGGCGCAAGTCATTCTGCGACAGCTTTCCGCAGTGACTGAGGCAATCACCCAATCTCAAGCCGATGGAGCATCCATCTGATTGGTTCTACCGCTTCGTGTACGATCCTGATCATAACCTGACTTCAGTCACCAGAGGCGACCCCAGCGGCTGAAAACACCACGGTTGCTACAGCAACAATGGCATTGGTTGCAGTGTTGAATTTCCTCATTGACGCGGCCGTGCTTAACACTAAACTGTTCCTGATCTGGGGGTGCTAAGCTGCGCCCAAGGACGTGCCAGGCTAGCTGTGATGTGTGCATCATGGGATGTGTGACGCTGTGATGTAACAAAGCCGCAGGAGAAAGAGCTAAACTGCTGGTGAGGCATTTGGCCTGTTCTACCTAGCAGACCTTGTGCAAGCATAACAAAGGTATGAAACGCACCAGAAGCTGCAAAAGGCAGAAAATGGTCACTTTTGAAAAGAACAGTTTTTTTTTATGTTTATGTTGTTATATTCAATGACAGTTGGGTCCATGGAAATCGGGGTTTCGTATGTTTCAGTTTGACTCCACGGGGGTGGTGCGCAGTGTCAGTGGGAAAAAAAATAGCTGAGGAGTACTTTTAGTTCTTAGTTTCACCGTGAAATAAAGGAGGAGGCACATCTCGATACTCCGCTTCTGCATGCTGATATGGGAAAAACAACTAATTCTGAACAGGGTCTAGGGATTTTTCTCAAGTATTTCACATCACTTCTTCATGCAGCAAAGGCAAAGTAATTATATTTGACAGAAATATGGTCACAGCGAGTTGAGCACAACTTGTGCCAAAAGTCTATAGTTTGATAAAAAAAAAAAAAATGTTCTTTCTTGAGACACGAAAAAATGTTTATTCAGTCTCGTGTGTTTCTAATACACTGTGTGCACAATTATTAGGCAAGTGAGTATTTTGACCATATCATCATTTTATGCATATTTTCCAACTCCAAGCTGTATAAAGTTGAATGTTCATTGGATTTAAGCATATCAAGTGAAGTGAATTTGGGTAATGTGCATAGGTATTAGGCAGCTTCTTTTCCTCGGGCAAAATGGTCCAAAAAAGAGATTTAACTGACTGAAAAGTCAAAAATTGTAAAATGTCTTTAAGAGGGATGCAGCATTATTGAAATTGCGAAAATTATGGGGCGTGATCACAGAACCACACAAACGTTTTGTTGCATATAGTCAACAGGGTCGCAAGAAATGTATTGAGAGAAAAAGACGCAAATTAACTGTCAGAGATTTGAGAAGAATCGAACATGAAGCTACCAGGAGCCCATTATCCTCCAGTGCTGTCATATTGCAGTTCCCAGAAGTACAAGGTGTTCAGTGCTCAGAGACACGGCCAGGGTAAGGAGGGCTGAAACCCGACCACCACTGAACAAGACACATACGTTGAAACGTCAAGACTAGGCCAAGAAATATCAGCAGACAGATTTCTCAAAGGTGTTATGGACAGATGAGATAAGAGTGACTCTTGACGGACCAGATGGATGGGCCCATTCCTGGATCAGTAACGAGCACAGAGCTCCACTTCGACTCAGACGCCAGCAAGGTGGAGGTTGAGTACTGGTATGGGCTGGTGTTATTAAAGACGAGCTAGTTGGACCTTTTGGGGTTGAAAATGGACTCAAAATCAACTCCCAAACCTACTGCCAGTTTTCAGAAGACACTTTCCTCAAGCAGTGGTAGAGCAAAAACCATGCAGGAAAATGCTATATCGCACGCATTAAAGTACTCCCCTGCCTGACTAGCTAGTAAAGGCCTTAAAGATGAAAGAATAATGACATGGTCGCCTTCCTCCCCGGACCTAAACTCCATTCAGAACTTGTGGGCCCTTCTTAAACGGGAGATATAGGGTGAGGTAAAAGAGTGGACCTCTCCGAACAGTGTTTGTGAGGCTGAGCTTGCTGCTGCACAAAAAGATGATTGTCAACGGATCGAGAAAACTTGACAGACTCCATGAATGGAAGGCTTCTGACTGTTATTGAAAAGAAGGGGTGGCTATAGTGGTCTATTTTTTTTTAAACGTCAGAAATGTTTATTTGTAAACACAAATTGCCTAATAATTGTGAACACACCATTTATGACTTCGATCAAGGAGATATGTTTTGCTAGCATTTTTTAGTTTATTTGTTTGTAAATAGGATAGCTCAAAAGGTTAAAGGCAGATTTTGGTGAAAGTTGTTTCTTTGCCTATCCTACTGATGATAAGATTTTGGTGGTGAAAGGTCAAGGTTAGTGAAAAGTCAAATAGTATGCTTTTTCCATACTCCAGACAGAATTGATAGGGAGAGGTCCAACTAGTGTCATTTTGTAGCTGGCTGCAGAACATTAACTTTGGGGCTTTCAAGGTTAGAGGTCAAGGTAACTACTGAATGAATTGATATTGGGAGGTCCAATTGTTGTCATTTGGCACTGGCTACAGATGATTAGCTTCTGGTGTTTGTACATCAAACTTCAAGGTCACTCAAAGGTCAAACATGTTTTTGACAATATCCCCAGTAGGAATTGACATAGAGAGGTGTAAATGGTGTCATTTTGCAGCTAATCCTGGGATCCATCACATTGCCATGCTGTTCACACAAAAAAAAAAACTCTGTAATTTTGGAATGGCCAACACAAAAACGAATACCACAGTCTGGCAGAAAGCTGACATATGAGCAGATCTACATACATGTTGGAGAGGATTTACTTGGCCTTGTGGAGGTCTGCACTCTGTGCTTTTTATAGTTTCTACTCATTTATCACGTTGTGGCGACTGAAAGGTAGAAGTAAGCCGTTCTAGGCGAAAGTTCTCCATCAGGAATAAATGTTTCTGAGTGCTTGTTTGGTCAGCGAGGCCCTTTGCCAGGGACAGTTGCACTGTGTTGGGGTTCAAGCCTTTTGCTGGCAAACCCTGCATTTGTTTTCGCAGGAGCCTTGTGCATTGGCAGCCGTGTCAGTCCTGGGTTTTCTCCTGCTGCCATCGAGTGGAAGTCGTGGCCTGAGCATGGTCATCATTTGCCTGGAATGTTCTGTGCTTTGCAACATCAAGGGAGTGTTTGTTTCCACATTGGGAACCAACAGTCAGGCTGCCTGTGTGTCATCGCAGAAGCAGCCCCATCGACATCCCACCTTCTGCCTCGCTCCTCTTGCATCCTCAGTGCCACTAGAAAGGCGGCCCGCAGTCTTCTTGTGTGCATTGTACTTGAACTTCTCCGGCGTCCACGGTGGCCCAAACCCCGTAAATCATGAAACATTCATGAATCCCAGATTTGCTCATTCCCTGGGTGCCACGCATGTGAAAACAAACAAGTTTGTTATCACACAAGACATCAAAGAAAGCTGGAAAACAGGCAATTTTATAGCCGCTCGGACACCGTGAGCCAGTCTTAATGTTTTGATGGCGGCTCAGACGCCTCCCATGGAAGAAGGTAAATGGGCACGCCGCATTTCACTTTTCCCGAGCAAGCACACACAAACAATATCCCCTCTTTGACAGCAAACATACTTCACAGCGCCTTCAATTTAATTATTGGACTAAAATGCACTTACCATGCTAATTTACAGGGGAAAAAAGTCCACCACAGCTGTTCGAAGCTGTCTGCTGGGATTACAGACACAGGCGTGTGCCAAGAGCCTCTGAAGTTCACCTCCAGTTTTGGAGTTAAGCTTCACAACGCGTCTCCTCACTGCCATCTTTCCTGTCAGGCGCTGCTCGGTTACTGTCTCTTAGAACACAGATGTTCTGCCATTTAATGCGCTTTGTAATGCTGTTCAACCGTGGCCTGATATGCATTTTTAAAGTTTTTTTTTTTTCCTTTTTTTTTCTTATTTAACGCTGTAAATGAATAAAGTTTGTGGAGAATTGAGGAATTTGTGCCGCTTTTAGCATGAACATCCAAAACAGAAATTAGTGTCCTTCCTGTTCCTCAGTCTTGCTTGTTGTTGTTACATTCTTGGTTCGATCTATAGCTGTATTTTCCCAGCCTGGGTGTATTTATTTATGTATACCGTGTGAGGCAGCTTGACATTTAGAAAAACCTTCGTTAAAGCCTACAACACATCTTCATCCACCCTGACGGTCCTGGTTGTTGTGACTCATACAAACGAGAAAAGAGAGTGGTGATGTTGGCCCCTCGGAGCAGCAGCTCCACTCTTGTTTCTTTTGTGTGTTGTTTTTTTTTTTGAGTTCTTATATGAACCAGATGTCTGTGATATTTTATTTTTATTTTGACTTAAGCATTTTGTTTAAAATGCTTCGGACATTTTCGTAAATGAACATTATACACTGTAAAACAAACTAGTTGTCTTAATTTTAAAGAAATGTGTCTGGGTTGCCTTTAACTTTTCCACATTTCCCAATGTTTCAGGCTCTAAAATTCCAGGGGCGTTGCCATGACTACTTACATTGACAATGCTAGAAAATGCAACTGAATTGGGCAAGTCAAAACATTGAAATTAAATCATTTTTTCATCATTTTTATAATACTAACTTGTTTAATATGATTAAAATGTATAATTATGTTGGAGAGCTTCTGCCAACACAGTGGCTCAGTTCAAGTTATGAAATTGTTTTATTAAAGTTTATATTATAGATGAGAGTTTCAAAAACATTACACTCTTTTATTCTCACACTAAATATTCTTGCTCCTGCTCTGGCAGTTTGAATGTCTCCTTGGAATTTGTGGTGTAATATTTGAAAAAACGGTGAAAGTTCACAGTAATTTTAGCGCACTGCACATGTGGAGCTGACCACATTTACGGTCTGAACTAACTGCTTTACAATTTGATTGGTTAAAAAATCAGTACTGCATATTTTTGATGAGTAATCATCTGTAATGGGGATTTGATAACTGAAGCTGGCACACATGAGAACAGGTAGAACAATTTGGCGGGTTCATAAAATTACATTTTACTGTACTGCAGCATTTAAAACCAGGAAAAGACGACATTTATGCCTTATCAAGATAAACCGATACCAAAATCTCAATATATGCTCATATCACAATAACAATATTTATTGGATATATTGGGAAGACCTACAACAACATTAAATTATCCCAAGTCCTTTGTACTGTGCCTGCTTTTGAGGTCGTCATGAAGCAGTCGGCAAAAACGTGTGTCCCCGTTCATTTGGCTTGAGGAGACCGAGCTCCATTTGCTTTCTCGCTGCAAAACAACTTCTGTCAATATTGAGGCAATTTGGGGTGAAGAGAGAGAGAGAGACATCCCTCCTCCAGGAAGTATCGATTGTTGCCTTTCTTATTTGTGTACCCGGTCGGTGTGTGACAAGCGCCTCAGCAGAATAAACGGGCAGGTGGATGTGTGAAAGGACGGGGATGGAGCTTTGTGATGCAAATGTCGGCCCGTGTTGCTCAAATCGTCTCTCTTGCCTGAGTTTCACCGGCAATGTTGGCCCTTCCTTTTTTGTTAAGACTGGAATTTGACTTTTAGTCACAGGCTAGGTCACCATTTCCTGTTTGCAGGAGATTTGCAGCAGTATTATCTGTAAAAGAGCAGATTTTCACACGGGCACACACAGCGATGGATATGGGATACTCTCTCTTAGACCCACATGGTGACTTAGACCAATATGACACATGCACCCATGCATACAAAGCTTGCCTAATGCAGCCGTAATGTATGCAGGCCAAGAAGAAAGCACCATAGCATGTGACGCTTGATTTTGTATTGTGACATGTAGCTTAATGGGCTTTTCCCCGCTCGCTGGCCTCATCTCCGATGCGGGGTCAAGCTGTATGACGGATGATTGAAGCCGAACCACTTAACCCCGTAGTTGTGGCGACGGCCTCGCTGACAGTCGAAGGGGACGTGTCAGAAAATGCCAGCAGACAATCAAAACAAATAAATGTAACCTTTTTGGTTAAAGTCAGAAGTGACAATTCACGAGGAAATTAAGTGTTTTGACTGGAAGCTAAAGCTCTTTTGTGATTTTTGTTTGTTTTTTTTCTGCCATTTCTCAGTTCTTTACTTCCGTCGTCCCCCATTTTGTTTCCTCTCTCTGTGCTGTAATTGTCTTTCTATTCCTTATTATATTTATTTTGTAATGTGTTTATCTCAGTTTGCGTTTTGCAGAACGGTCTCCACGGACTTATAATCCCTCAGCTCCCACCACAAGTTCTTTATATATTCATTTTCATGTTTGTGTATTGAAGAGAAGCCAGAGAGATAAACATTGTTACATGCAAATAAGCAATGCAGGGCAGACTTGCAGCCTCCATCCCCGCTTATAAATCTAAGTTAAAACAGCAGAATAAAGGAGGCGATCAGGGTGGATAAAGCTGACTGTTTTCATACTAAATATTGACTGTAAAAGTGAAAATGAGGTGTAAGAGTATTTACATGTTTATATGTTTAAACATCTCACAATATTAGAATATTTCACTGTAGCTGTAGACACCATAATCATCTAAATTAAAAGCTTGAAATATTTCACATTACATGTAATTAATGTAGAAAAAAAATGAAAGCTTTTCTAACTTCTCCATGATACTCCAATTTATTTGAGCTCCGCTGCTGTGTTTTGTCTTTTGTTTGTTTCTCTTCTCTTCACTTTAATAACTAGAATCAAAATGCACTTTGTGAGGTTTTATTACCTTCATTGCTGCGTTTTATCCTCCTTATTACAGTGTGCCTCACATTATGCAAGCCTCTCAGCACTGCTGCCTCTGGCAGAGCAGGATTTCCTGCAGCAGGCTAATTTATAAATCTTAAATTTTTCTTTATCTCTAAGTGCACTCCAGTATATCTGTTGTTTTGCATTACAAGTCGAGGGCAAGTGATGCAAAACAATGCAGCCCTCCAAATTTAACTCGCGACCGTGACCTGCAGAGCCGTTTCCGCAGCCGTTCCTGACCGTCCTGGTGCTTCGTTGCAGATGGCAGCCCGATGTCCTGGTGGCTCGACCGGGAAGGAGAGAGACGGAGCTACTGGGGAGGTTTCCTGCCCGGAGTTCAGCAGTGCTCCTGCAGCCTCGAGGAGAACTGCGTGGACATGAACTACTTCTGCAACTGTGACGCCGACACAGACACCTGGTACATACAGCACACGCAACTGTTTTACAGTGTGTTCTTACTGGAAGAGATGCTTCTGTAGCAAAACAGTTGAAGAGCAACACATTCTGCAGTAAAACACAGTTAAACGCACCCTGAACTAAAACACGAGGTGTACGGAGGCTTTTTGGGTTTTTTTTAAATGCCGTTATCTCAAGTTTTCGAGTTAATTGTGTAGTTATCCCGAGAAAATGAGTTTGTTATCTAAAGATGACAAGATAATCAGTCTGTTATCGCCAGAAAACAGAAGGTCGTTCCCCTCTTATTACTTATGTTTATCGGGGATCAGCAGCGGCGTGCCAGAGATGGCACCTCTGACAACCGCAGCGAGTTGAACTCGCAGCTTGAACTCAAGCTGAGAATGTCAGATGAAGGATTACCTGTCATTGATCGAGGCATCTGACTGTACTCCGATGAAGGTCCGACGGAAATTTGCATTGTGTCTGAACGTTGGAGATAACGTTCAGATCGGTCGGCATCGGCCGCAGCTTCACAGGCCGATCGCCCGGGGTCACGCAACCGTACGGTGAAGTTACGATTACTGCCCGACTGTGGTGACAGTGATGTGAAGTCTGACGTCTGGAGTCGTCGTACCATCAATATTTAGTGTTCTATAGAAAACTTGGGAAGAGAAGAATCAACATTAACAGGGATCCGTCACAGTCATTCTGCAGTATACTGTCTTTGCGCTATCACCCCGATGTAATCCATAAAAGCACCACGGATAAACAACTCTCTTGTATCTAATTAGTCCACTCATTGATCAGGCGTTCTGCAAAAATCAAGTCACAGAGAATTAATTCCTGAAACCTCTGATGGAGCAGCTGAGGGTCCAAAATCTGTTCAATTTTTCAACGATCCCATCTACCACTGTTTATCCCAAATGACAAATCACAGCCCCGCACACAATATTTCAGTTATGATGGAACAAATCATCTGAAGGAAGAGACAAAGGCCGTATTATGGTTTTAGTGTATTAGAAGCTCCGAGTTGATTTGTTTCAGTATGTTAATCCACTGCGAAGCTCCTCTCCATTCAGCTCCGCTTGCATTTTTCCAGCGGCGGTTGTCTGAGCTGTGATGTATTGCTCCATTTTTAATGTGTTTACTCTGCGTTCTGCGCTAATGCAGAAGAATGGATGCCTTCATCTGGACCCCCATTAAGGCATCCAGCCTCCCGGGCCCTGCCTCGCTCCTCACTTATTTCTTTCCTTGTCTGCCGCAGGGCTAATGACACGGGAGTCCTCTCCTATAAAGACCACCTACCTGTGAGCCAGATAGTGATCGGGGACACCAACAGGACGGGCTCGCGGGCCGTCTACCACGTGGGCCCTCTGCGTTGTTATGGAGACAGTAGGTGATCACCCCAGCGCTGAAGCTACGGCGCCAGATTTGTCTGCAGATGGAGGCTTTGATTCCCAGGTTTAGCGATTAGACGCAAACTATCCAGAGTGAAACTTCAGCTGTTCCGAGCCTGGCAGCCGATGGAGCTGCCAGCAGGTCCATATTTACCAACCCGGGCGGGGGGGCGCCAGAACGGCGGCTCTGGAACACAAGAGATGGGCACAGACCAGGAGATTCTCAGCAGCTCCTCCGCAGTCAAATGTAGTTTATTTCAAACCCACACATCAACATTTAAGGCAGTCAATGAGTGGTTGGCAAAAGTATCAAAATATTGATTCTTTGATACCACATGCTTAGAGAAATTCGATATCTGCATTGTATCAAATGTACCCGAGCAATAGATTTTCATCTCATGGCGACACACATTAAAGGTCCCATATCTTCACATTTACACTGCTTGTGTGTGTCTGTAACCACAGAAACTCACCGGGTGCTGTGGGATCCGAATTTGACTGCAGGCAAAAATCGATGAGCCCTCACCAGTTTGAGCCTGGGATCGTTGGAATGGATCCTTCTTTCAACATTAATTTGGATACATCGCTGCACAGTATACAGCCTTTTATTTTCAACCCGCTCCTGTGCAAAATAAGCTGTGCCAACCTGAAAAGACTGACGGATGATTCATGATATGGGACTTTTAACTGTACTACAGATGTACAAGTGCATCTCCGACTTTCATATATTCTTACCTTTTATTGTTTTAATTTTGATGATTATGGGAGTTACAGTGACTTATTCTAATATTTTGGGTTATTTTGGCTGTATGCCTTGATTATCAAAATTAAAACAGCAAAATGCTCAAAACATTTTAGTTCACATGAGTCTAGTTTATATTAAATGTTCTCTTGTGTGGCAGGAGAAAAGAACTCACGATCATGATGCTGTAGCGTTGGTGAAAATTTAAAACAAAAATTGTAACAAAATGCTACCCTTAGGGGGCGCCAAAAATCACGGGCTTTGTTCATTCTGAGGTTAAATTTTCACTTTGAGTAAAGTTATAATAACACATTTGCTGGACAGCGTCAACAAATATCTGTAGTAAAGCTATTCAGAAAAATAACTTTTTTTGTCCACATTTAAAAGTAATGATTTTGATATGAATCTTTTAGAGTGTGTGTGTGTGTGTGTGTGTGTGTGTGTGTGTGTGTGTGTGTGTGTGTGTGTGTGTGTGTGTGTGTG
>KV751321.1:4026821-4037720 GCA_001698575.1 Mola mola | reverse complement strand
AAGTGAGGCTGCAAAGAGAAAATGTGTGAAATATTGTAACATGTTTCTCTGCAACCTCGCTCAGCGGGTTGGACATTAATGTGTATCTCTGGCTGTGTTTTAGGTAGGAGTAAAATTAATAAAGTTCACATGCCCAGAGAGCTCTGCAAACACGTCCCTCCACCTATTAAGAGTTTGCTTTCGGGCAGATTATTATTCAAAACAGTGACTTCCCTCTAGCTGTACCCATTGGGCAAACTGCACTTTTTACCCTGCTTCTTAATGAGCGTGTGTTGATTTTCCAGCTAACTCTTTCATATTATTAGATTTAATGAACAGAGCCTCCGGAGGACGGGAGCTTGTGTTTCCGTCTTTTAATCTCGTTTCAAGATGTAACCGGCTCTTTTTGGGGGGTTCTTAATTTGCCTGTGCGTGCAGAGGTGTCAGTGTCCTTCGACATGGAGTCCTCGGTGACCTATACATTCCAGGAGCCGTTCTCGGTGATGCAGAACAGGAGCTCGCAGGCCTCCAGCGTTTCCACGGAGAGCAGCAGCAGAGCCAGAGAGGACGTGGCCTTCAGCTTCGTCACCTCCCAGAGGCCGGCCATGCTCCTGACCGTCAGCACCTTCAGCCAGCAGTACATCGCGGTCATCCTGGCCAAGAACGGTACATGTACAGCTTAACATATCCAAACCACAGAAACCACCTCCTGTACGATGCCACATACAGTTAAATATACCTGTGAGGACATACACAAGGACAAAAAACTGCATTGTTAGCAAATATGTCTTCCTGAGCAGCTCTAAGCAGTTCCATTATGAACTGGTTGTTTTATGTTTTTACCTCCACCAAGGAGGTTATGTTTATCCTGCTGTTTTTTAGTTTTATTTGTTTGTAAACAGGATAACTTAAAAAGTTACTGACTGATTTTGATGAAATTTTCATGAAAGGCTCATCTTAGCCCATCCCTAAAGCTGACAACAGTCAAGGTCACTGAAAGGTCAATAAGCACGTTTTTTTAGCCATGATCTCCAAACACCGTTAGAGATGTCCAACTGGTGTCATTTTTATAAATGAAGGAGACTGGCTGCAAATGATTAATTTTAAGGCTTTATAAGTCAAAGGTCAAGGTCACTGTAGAGTCAAAACACACTTTTTTGGCCATAACTCCTGATTGAAATGAATAGTGAGGTCCAGCTGGTGTCATTTGACGGTGGCAGATGCTTAACTTTTGACCTTTTCTGGCTAACCCTGAGGTCCATCACATAGCCAGAGCCAAATGGCTCTGCTGTTCATATTTCACACATCAGGTGGCGCAAACATGTACTAATTTTTGCACCAAAGGACCTTCACCTGCACTGTACAAGTTCTTTTTGTAGCTATTTTCTGTTTGCATCTGCATTATAGAGTTGCTTTGTTTAACCACTGTAAACCGTGCATCTACATAGCAACAAAAATCTGGCAGAAAACTGTTCCGACTTTCTGTGTCGCTGTCGTGACTGTAGGATCTTAAGTCAAATGACAGTGATGTAATGACGTAATGATGGCTGTGAGGCTAATGTAACTGTTTTGACGGGGGTTTTTTTGAATGACTTTTTATTAATTGAAGTTAATTGAAGTTGAAGTTTTAGAATACATTTCAGCTTACATTTCAACCTCAAAACATAATATGAACGTACATACGGTAAGAGGTAGTACGAACGTATGACATCCATATATACCTTAACAAGAATTGACATTCATTCCAGTGTACGTTCGACCACATTTACAACATTTACAAAGACAAACACATATTTTACTACAAATTCCATATGTACATTTGAACACATGTTCAGATATTAATCTCAATTAACTGTATTTTTATTTTAGTTTTTAATTTTATTGTTTATTTTTACAGGGACAGTGCAAATTTAAAGGTCATCCCACCAGAGTTAGCTGGCTGCTAATTTGCATATGTTGACCCAGGGCACTGTTGACCACTAAAACACTTAAACACAACAGAAAAGTCCCCCCAAAACACACACACACACTTTTTTTAATGATTTTATGATCTTCCACTTGGCACCATTTTATTTTTAGTCTATTATAATTTTTGGTTCATGGCAAAACCCCCAAGACCTGAAGTCTAAATTAAAATCCAAACCATAGTCCAGGTACTGATTTATTTGTTTTCATGGCATTTATTGTGGAATCAGAGCCATGTAGCACCTTTGTTACCAAGCCTCAAAGATGCTCTCATCACAAAAGCTCGACTCGCTCCTGCTCACTGTTTTAACCCCTTTTTTTTAACGAGCTGACGTTAGAATGCGATGCCTTGAAGTAGGTTGGAAAATAATGTAAATATAATGGAACTGACCTCACTAAAAATGTTTCAGTTTAAGTTCTATTGCAGTGAAGTGACGGCAATATTTTTTGTATTTTTTTTCAACAAGAATCACCTGTAAAGGGGTTTTTCTAAAGGCGTCTAAGGCCACATACATTAACACATAACATCCAGAAAACATCAAGATATGGTTTTTAGGAATGCTGAACTTGATTTGCACGTTTACAAAATGTTCAGAACAGGAAATTAGGCTGAACAGCCGGCTCATGTTTGCTGCCAGCATGAATATAACACCACCTCCACAACTTCCAGTGCACTGACCATAGGCTAATGAATACATTTAACCTCCGCGGTTGTGCTCCTCCTTGGCATCTTTGAAAAGTCTGTCTTCACTGAGAGCCCAATAAACTCAACCCAGTTTATCCAGAGGATAACAGGAACTTAGACAGCTCTTATTGAAACTAAACAAAGAAAGGATCAAAAGTGCAGAAGCCAGGACTTCACTTTTCAAACTTTTTTAGTCATGAGAAAAAGGTTCCTCACATCTGTAACCCTTTTACGTCTCAATGGGGTTTTTTTGTAGCTTCTGACACAAGAAAGGGGCCCCAAAGAGAGCCACTAAGCTGTGTCCAAACTTGACAGCGACCTCCATCTGGGGGGAGCACTCGGGAGGATTTGAAAGGAATCACAACACAAACCCCTTCACCTGCAGGTCGGGAATTGTAATGTTGACCCAGCCGCTCTTGACAATGCGTATCTTTCTGACTCCGATCTGGCAGCGATTGTCTGCGTGGGAGGAACATTGAGCACGTATTGACTTGTTCAGAGTGCGAGCAAGGAGCTTAGAGATGGAGATCTCAAAAGGCAATTGAAGAAGTTCAGAAGTAGCGGACTATATATAAATAAGAGGCCACATCATTTCAGTAAATGCGTATTCTCCTCTCCCACTCACCATTATTATTCGCTGTAGAAATGCTTAAGTCCTGAAAGTCTAGTCGGCGAGATAACGATAACGTTGTTCATGCCAGTGCTGTGAATTTGATTATGGGGCTTTTATATTCTCCCTGATCGCCACTGATCGTCATAAATGTCTCTTCATGCTTTGTGTCCAGGGAGTCTGCAGATCTGGTATCACCTCCAGACAGATAGGAGTCCAGACGTGTTTAGCCCCGCCCTCAACAACCTGGCAGATGGGCGACTTCATCGAATCCGAATCCACAGAGTGGGGAAAAACCTCTACGTGCAGGTGAGACATCCAGACATCAGATATCAACCTTGTTATCCTTTTAGGTGCCAGTCTTGTTGGAAAGGCTTCACATTTGGCACAGACAGGATAACCTGATTGTTTTTCTGGTGAGAGGTCAGAGGTCAAGGTCACCGTGAGCGTACGTCTGTCACATGAGTGTGATCTCTCTTCAAATGTCCACCAAAATGCAGCTGCACGACTCATCTGTGGGACCAAAAGGTATAAAGGCTTCACCCCTGTGATGTGTTCACTGGCCTCTTGTCAGATTTGAAATAGATTTTAAAGTGTTATTGCCTCAGGTTTGTGGGCTGAAACAGCCTTTTCCCAAAATATATGTAAGGTTTAATGACCCCTCCTGACCACTGGTCCCTTTCTGCTGGTCCCTGGTGGGTACCCACAAAGGCCGAGGCCAAGCTTTCGCCATAGCTCTCTTCCCAAAACCTGTTTTGTGGACATCTCTTTGAAAGTTTGAGTGCTTTACTTCTGGCTTTATTTTATTGTTCATCATTTCCAGCCTTGTCTTAGTGATTAGAGTGGGCCTCTGATCAAATCAAATCAAATCAAATCAAATTTTATTTGTATAGCCCGAAATCACAATTTACACATTATCTCACTGGGCTTTGACAAACTGTACAGATGTGACATCCTCTGCCCTTAGACCCTCGAACCGGTTGAGGAAAAACTTAAAAAACCCTAAACAGGGAAAATAAGAAACCTCAGGATGAGCCACAGAGGAGGGATCCTTCTTCCTAGGACGGACAGACGTGCAATAAATGTCACTTGTACAGAACACAAAAACATGATAACAACAGTTCATTTAGAATGCATAAAACATCCATGAGTCCCAGAGTCTGTGGATTCTATGAGTCCGGATGTATGGAAAGTCTAGTGATCCAGACGCAGGTGGACTCTGTTGGTCCAGGAGTCATTGTACTCCATGTAGGAAGATCTGGGTGTTGCTGAGTCCAAGAGTATGTAGAATCTGTAAATCCAGGGATATGTGAAGTGTAGTGGTCCAGAAGCAGGTGTAGTCTATTGATCCAGAAGCCATTGTGATCTGTGGGTCCCGATTTGCACTTGGAAATCCAGCCTAGGATCCAAGTCACAGGATCCAAGTCACAGGATCTCCTTTCCTAATGTGGCCAGGGGGCATCAGGCAGGACCACAGCAGCACCTCCCACCGCGACCTAGAAAAACCTGCAGGATGGTAAAGCACAACGACTCCGGGGAAGAAGTAAAGTTAGTGTAAGGATATGGACATTTACAGGAGCAGAGAAGGAGTCGGAGTCAGAGGGGGGAGAGAAGAAAGCTCAGTGAATCATGGAGTGTTCCCCCAGCAACCTAAGCCTATAGCAGCATAACTAAGGGCTAGATAGGCCAGCCTTAACTATAAGCTTTATCAAAAAGGAAGGTTTTAAGCCTACTCTTAAAATCAGAGAGTGTGTCTGCCTCCCGTACCAAGACTGGAAGATAGTTCCACAGGAGAGGAGCTTGATAGCTGAAAGCTCTGCCTCCCATTCTACTTTTGGAAATTCTTGGGATCACCAATAACCCTGCATCCTGGGAGCGTAAGGTTCTGGATGGGCGATAGGGTACTATGAGCTGTTCAAGATAAGATGGTGACTGACCATGAATAGCTTTGTAGGTGAGAACAAGGATTTTAAATTCTATTCTGAATTTAACTGGGAGCCAGTGCAGAGAAGCCAGTATGGGGGAAATATGGTCTCTGATATTAGTTCTAGTCAGTACACGCGCTGCTGCATTTTGGATTAACTGAAGAGTTTTTAAAATTTTGTTAGGGCAACCTGAAAATAAAGAATTACAGTAGTCCAGCCTGGAAGTAACAAACGCATGAACTAGTTTTTCTGCATCTTGTTGAGACAGGATGTGCCGGATTTTAGCAATGTTACGGAGGTGAAAGAAGGCGGTCCTTGAAATCTGTTTAACATGTGATTTAAAAGACAGCTCCTGGTCAAAGATAACACCCAGGTTTCTGACAGTGGTGCTGGAGGCCAAGGCAATGCCATCCAGATTAACTATGTTGCTGGATAATGAGTCTCTAATGTGTTTGGGGCCCAGCACAATGACTTCAGTTTTGTCAGAGTTTAACATTAAAAAGTTATGAAACATCCAGTTTTTAATGTCCTTAAGACATGACTGTAGATTAGCTAACTGATGGGTTTCATCTGGCTTCATTGATAAGTATAGTTGTGTGTCATCTGCATAACAGTGAAAATGTATGGAGTGCTTTCTAATAATTTTACCTACAGGAAGCATATATAGAGTAAATAGTAATGGTCCAAGCACAGAACCTTGTGGGACTCCATGACTAACCTTGTCATATCTTGATGATTCATCATTAACATGAACAAAATTATATCTATCAGATAGGTAGGACTTAAACCATCTTAGAGCAGATCCTTTAATGCCAATTTGGTGTTCCATCCTCTGTAGTAAGATGTGATGATCGATAGTGTCAAAAGCTGCACTAAGATCTAATAAGACTAGTATAGAGATAAGTCCTGCATCAGATGCAGTGAGGAGGTCATTTGTAACTTTTACCAATGCCGTTTCTGTGCTGTGATGCTTTCTAAAACCTGACTGAAACTCTTCAAATAGACTATTATACTGAAGAAAGCCACATAGTTGTTTCGCTACTGCTTTCTCTAGAATCTTTGAAAGAAAGGGGAGGTTGGATATTGGTCTATAGTTGGCTAAAACTTCTGGGTCTAGGGTAGGTTTTTTTAGGAGCGGTTTAATTACAGCTACTTTAAATGACTGGGGCACATAACCTGTTACAAGGGATAGATTGATAATGTTTAGTAGTGGATTTCTAATTAGGGGTAAAACCTCTTTGAGCAACCTAGTAGGTATGGGGTCTAGTATACAGGTTGATGATTTAGATGAAGATAATGTTGTCGTTAGTTCCTTAAGGTCAATTGGATGGAAGCTTTCCAAACACACATCAGGACTAATAACAGCCTCTATAATTCCTGTTGCTGAACTGGAATCTGTGGAGTGTAGGATATTTTCTCTGATAAGTCTAATTTTATTATTGAAGAAGTTCATAAAATCATTACAGGTGAGGGCTCTAGGAATGCATGGTTCAATAGAATGATGGCTCTCAGTCAGCCTGGCTACAGTGCTGAAAAGGATCCTGGGCTTATTCTTGTTTTCTTCTATCAACGCTGAATAGTAGTCTTTTCTTGCTCGGCGAAGGGCCTTCCTGTATACTTTAAGGCTATCCTGCCAGGCCATGTGTGGCTCTTCCAGTTTAGTGGAACGCCATTTCTTTTCAAGTTTATGAGTTTTCTGTTTTAACTTGCGAGTGTTAAGATTATACCACGGAGCTAGTCTCTTTACTGGTTTTGTTTTCTTTTTAACTGGGGCAATGGAATCGAGTGAAGCACGTAGAGAGCCGGCAGTGAAATCGGCAAGGTGATCAAGCTGGGAGGGGCTAAATTTAAGATATGACTCCTCTGTTATTTTGGGATATGGCACTGAAATTAATGCAGAGGGAATAATTTCTTTAAAATTTTCAACAGTGTCCTCAGATATGCATCTGCTATAATAACTAGTGACTCTTGGTTTATAGTTGATGAGCAGAAATTCAAATGTTAGAAGATAATGATCTGATAAAAGCAGATTTTGCGCAGAGACATTTAAATGCTCAATTTCAATGCCATATGTCAGAACAAGATCAAGGGTGTGATTAAAAGTGTGTGTTGATTCTTGTACACACTGACAGAAGCCGAATGAATCTAATAGTGAGAGAAATGCCTGTACCAAGGCTGTTGTTTTCAATGTCTACATGGATATTAAAGTCACCTACAATAATGACTTTATCTGTTTTGAGGAGCAAAGCTGAGAGAAACTCTGAAAATTCAGATAAAAATTCAGTGTAGGGTCCAGGTGCTCGATACACTATAACAAACATAATTGGAGTTTTCATGGTTGGATCGGAAATGCTAAGAATGAGATTTTCAAATGAACTAAATTTTTGTTTGGGCTTAGGGTTTATTAATAGGGCAGAATTGAAAATGGCTGCAACTCCACCACCTCTGCCAGTGTCTCTGGGAATGTGTGTGTTAATGTGACTGGGAGGAGTGGATTCATTAAGACTTACATATTCGTCTTGGCACAGCCAAGTTTCAGTAAGGCAGAATAAATCAATATTGTTATCTGATATAAGCTCATTTATTAATACACCTTTAGATGATAGGGATCTGATATTCAAGAGTCCACATTTAAGTCTCTTTCAGAGGACCAACAGTTTCCCAACCACCTTAGATGTTACCACATAGTGTGAAAAACATGTAAATCATGTTGAGGAGTCATGTAGACTTGAGCTACATAAACATAGGTCCATTTACCATTTTATTACTATTAGTCCTTTTAGTAACTTCCGTAGCTGGTTTTGTTTCTGGTTGTCGAAGCACTTTGTAACTTTGTCAAGAAAAATTGTATATATAAATAAAGTAATTTCGTATCGTTTAATGAGATAACGCTTAATACTGGTCAAGGTCAAAGTACCTATAACAGGCTGAACGGGATATTTCAGGTTTGTTTAGAGGGAATTTCTACAAATGTGTCATGAAAATGTCACGAACTGAAGGATGAACTGTGCCGATTAGGGTGAACAGAGGTCGGTCACTGTTACATTTTTATCCATAACTCAAACCACGCACTAATTTTGACAAATGTTTAGACAAAATGTGCTAATTGGATAGCTCTGTACTGCTGTATTGAAAATGTGTAAAGAATCAATGTTGCAGCAGCACAATAGTCCACTACCAGCTTTTTTTTAATTGATATTGATTTAGAGCTTCAGCACCATGTGACCCAGCTCACACATTTTGTCTGGTTTCTCAGGCTTGAAGAACCACTTTACAGCCACATAAATATAAAAATATGTTGACAGGGAAGCTCAGATTTCTTATAATGAAAAAATTCCTCATTGCTAATAAGGAAAATGCATCTCCTTTAATAAGTTGAAATATTGTCCCTCTTCATTGCACACAGTGGACAAAATGAAAATTGGACACAGGGATTGACTTTAAAAGGGGTTTTTACTGAAGATAACTACCCCAGGGAACAGGCTTATTGTAAGGCAAGCAGAATATCTTGCACAAACAGCACTAAAGCAGCCCTGAAAAGGGTCACACAGTCGAAGGGTGATTCTTTAAAGAGTCACTCAACCTAGTGCGAGAGAGCCAAACGCACAACACCTCAAGTGAGCTGAGACAGAGTAGAGTTTCTCTCTGAGAGTCCCCACCTCGGTTTAAGCCCTCGAGATGGGGCGTCTTCATGCCTCATTGGCCAAGAGGTAACGCACCACGCTGCTCTCCACACTTAATCAGGAGTCGGCTGCCAACCTCTGTGGAACAGGTGATCTAAATAGTTCCATCAGCACAGACGCACGGCACAGTGTGGGACCGTGGAACTGCTTTAAATACATGAGTCTGGACAGAAGAGCAAGTAAACTTCCCTGTCACAGAGGAAAAACAGAGGCTGGAGCATTAGTTGTTAGTTCTGTCAAGCCAGCGAAGTCAAGCTCGTCTCACAAACTCGTCTAAATCAGCTGATAGTCCGCCGATTCTTTCTGAAGCATTCGGTTTGCACATCTCACACAAAGTATGCTATTTAAGCTGCTTTGGCCTGCCTACTCTTCCTGCTTTGCAGTCCACCTCAATGCCCGGCTCCTCCTTTTGATGCAGTGTCTGACTTAATCGGTGCCCTGTCTGTTATCATTAGCCTCTTTTACACTGCCTTTTGTGCGTCTTTTCCCCGCCTCGCGTCTGTGTAAAAGGTACCGAGGTGGCTTGGGGGGTGGGTTCCGAGGAGGTACTACCAAAGCCGTATCAGAGGCCAGCAAATGTCTCTATAAACTGGCTGGTTGCGGCATTATGACGACGCACAATCATCATGGACTTTAACATAACAACAACAACAATACACAGACACTCATGTGCCACATATTTAATGCAAAGTCAATGCAACACTTGTGCGCTCAATGTGTCGAGGACATTACTGTGTGCATTATGCGGACATTTTACAGAACAAATAACGCAACTAAAAGGCCCTGATTATAGCAACTCTGATCACCTCGTTCAAAAATCAATGGACGCTTTACAACACACATTCCGAGAAAACCACAAGCTACAAAGTTTTAACTTTTTTTCGTCTCCATATATGCAATTTACCAAGCAAAACACTTCATAGGGACCAAAATAGATTGAATGTGAAACATTCCAGTTTGGCAAGTTGCTTATAGCCAAATGTGAGAAGCTAATATCACCTGCATATTTCCACTTCTTGCAGAACAAGACATAAAAATTACCAAGGTCACAAAAATGCAATGCCCGGTATTTTATATCTTTTTACCAAGCACTGCACATCCCCTCCCGCCATTGCTCTTTGCTTTTTTTTGGATGAGGTCGCTTCCTGCCAAATGACTAATATGTCACGCCTCTTTTGACTCGGCAATGCCGGTTCGCTGTGTAAACAAACACTGAAGCGCCTTATTGCAGCGTCGCTCGGTTCTGTGTGAACTAACAAGGTCGGAAAATTGGCAAACCTTCGATGCAGGGATAAGGCCGACTGTCTGTGTAAAAGGAGCTTTTGATGTATCTTAGCCTTTCCGTGACGGCTCGAGGAAGGGCAGGGAGATCCCAGAGCAGAACCTTACTACCAAATAAAATTTCATGAAAGGTTTGGGGTAAGTTACTACTATTTGCAGATAACTGTGGGTTCCCTGAAACTGTTGGGACAGTTGCCCCTAACGACTACATTTTCAACAAATCGGCCATGAAATGAGAGAAACTGTAACCTACCTCTGTCAGTGCTGCTCAGGCTGATCGAGGCAGTTGTGATTACGACCACAGCCAGTACAGGCAGACTGTGGTTCTGGTTTTTAATGGTCTAACTGACTGCGGGGGTGTGCGTAGAATGGACTGGCAGGGACGTGACAGCTCAGTGTTGGATTTAAGCTGAACACGTGAACTCCTGTGGTGTGTTGGTTAACACATCTGTCACAACAGAGCGTCCTCAGTAGGCCGACTAGATTGATACCTCAATATTTAACTGTGCTTCCAAATTCAGTGGACATTTACTTTTAAAATCCCCAAACAAATGTTCTCTGCGGTCTCGACCAGCTAACGTTTGCCACGTTAAATTACTTCCCCTCGAATGCTATCAGGCCACAAAAATATCACAAAATGTTTTACTTTCGATAAAAAAGTGTTAAGGTGGTAAAATCCTGTGACAGCCTAGTATCAATGTGTTATTTTTCTAGTTTTTGGTTTGAGAATTACCACAGTAAAGCATCTCAGACTCAAACACAAATTGTTCT
>KV751321.1:3995356-4017540 GCA_001698575.1 Mola mola | reverse complement strand
AACCCCCCCCCCTCCGGAACCCGGCCGATTCCATCACTAAAAGTGGGAGTGGCATTGTCAAACGACAGCGTCTCGATCCACTGGACCCCACCCGTGCATGTCCTTGCTTTGTCTCAAGACGTGATCTCTAGTATCAGTAAATGAATACATACCCCTCAGCGTGTTTTGGTTATACTGCAATGGGTGATATCATGTGGTTACTTCTTAATGATTTGTATAGCGGCAGTTTTATTAAGGATCTATTGTATAGATGTATAATTTAATAATAAAAGTGAATATATTGTTAATCTTCCTCTGCAAAACGGCTTGACTTCAACAACTTTGAAGAGGGTCATGTTTGTGTCTTTTTTTTTTCTGTGGCAGCCCAGCAGTGATTTTCATGGTGTTCGTAGGTGGGAAGATGATCAGGGTCAAATCATTGATGTCTGTTTGTTCTGTGCGAGACCCGAAGTCAGTGATGAATTATTACTTTGACCTAAACCCAACAAAAGTACTTTTCTTACTTAAATCAACCAATTTACTCCTGTTACCTACCCATGTAGTTTTATTACCTAAACCATTACAAACATTTTTGTTCCCTTAAAACTCTCAGGTTCTGTTGTATCCTAAATCTGAATAACTCCTTCTGTTCCCTTAACGTCACCAACATGCATCTGAAAACATTCCTCAAAGGCCTGTAATCATTAAGTTCATCAAGTCAAAAAAATAAAAAAGTTCAAAATTACCAAGTCAATTACCAATTGGTACCAATTACCAAGAATTTCCCTCATGGATGTAAGGCCAGAGGTACAAATAAAATGAAGGACTGTCGCAGAACTCACAGAAGTGTGCAAAACAATGTGCGTCCCTGTGAAAGACCAACATTTTAGGGAGCCCCAAAGAGTTACTCCACTTCAGATCTGCGTTAGACCTGCATTTCTGCCTCCCTCCTGACTCCTGTTATCTCAGTTTCTGGTTTATGGTCTCACTCGCTAGTTACAAGTCAACTGAGGTCCCACTTCATGTGAAGTGGACAAACAGCAGAGCATGCTTGAAGACGTGGTTACTTTGGCCGCGTCCTCGAGATATCCTTTCATTCTCGTAGATTCGTATTTATAGTATTCACATCTTCCATCACTCGTCACATTGAGGTAAATTCAAAGTTAACTCAAGTTAACTGAATTTAAACTTTTACAGCATCCCTTTTCTCATTTACTGTTATAAGTTAAAACTAGTTGATCTTTGCATTGTATGGAGTCATTGTGTTGTGTGTAACCCTCCAGTGTGGGTTCGTGGCAAGCTCAGCAGGCTCAGACTCATTTTCCCAGTTGCAGTCATGCTGTGCCTGGTTATAACAGAATAGGCTCAGTATAAATTATTCTTAGGTGTTAAGATAAATGGGGGTAAAAACGATTACAAATCCTAACTTGCCAGTGTACACCATTAATTCCAAGGGCAGTTATGCTATAAAACCCACCTGCTCCCTCTGAGTCCACAGGAGGGATTAACAACTTATCTTTTATGAAAGCAGCTGTCATAACTATTTCGTAGATACATCTGCTGCCGACACGGGATGTGGGTGTGAGGGTCGATAAATGTGAGGGCAGTGAAGTGCGCCTGCCACATTGAGCTCTGCACAAAGGGGCCGGATGTAAGAAACCAGGATTGCCTTTGTTGATGGGAGTCTACTATAGAGATGTGAGGTCCCTGCTCTTCTAGTCCACCGCCACTGGACCTTTTCTTGTAGGAAAATATGGACAGTAATTAATGTTGTGAGATGTGCGATCCTGTTTGAATTGTACCTCAAATTACAATTACTGTTGTCAATTTTAAATACCGATTGGCAACTCCGAAATCGTACGTAACGTACAGGAGTCAGTAGGCCAATGACACCTGAGGATGTCTTAAAACATGCGTACACAGCAACCAACTCTCGCCGTTCATTGTCCCTCCTATGTTTTCTGGGAGGGGAACTCGACATCAAGCAAATCATAAACCACAAACGGTGGTTATATATACTCATCCTATCCTCTCCCATCCTATAATATTACTTGTCTAAAGGTAATCTCTCTAAAGCAGGGTCACAATTTAATCATGCGCACGACCTTCCCTGATATGAGCTATGTTCTTCATTTTGCTTATACATGCGGCGCATTCTGTGCTTATGTGTTGGCATTCATAGCAGCTAACATCAAGCTATTATTTCACAGTGGTTGGCTAATAGCTACAAATGTGCTTGCTGGCAGAACAATTCACAGATTTATTCCCCAAGTCTTTTTCATTAAAAAGAGATAAAGTATTCGTGATAGATGGGAAAAGTTAACTTTATTCACATCTGATAAGATACTGTCTTTGTTTTTTGGCGTTTTTTTCTTGAAATATAGTTCAGTAAGGACCACTTAAGTCAAACAATATTTATAGCATTTGACAGTCTAGCTCTGTTCTGGGATCTTCCTGCCCTTCCATGAGTATGTGCGGAAAGGCTTAAGCAGGGAGTTAGATTAGATTAGATTAGATTTCTTTTTTTTTTTTCTCTCTCTCTAATGCTAGCAGCTTTAGTCTTTCACTTGGAGTTTAATAACAAAAATAGGTGAAAGCTAAGTATCCTCAGATTAGGGAGTGAAACCGGCTCAGAGTCGTTGGAGACACTTTCACTCGACAGAAAAGTGCATTTTTATACACTCGTACAGTGCAAATCTCTGCCATCCCTTCACACCACTAACTTCTCTAGAAGAAAGAATTAACTCAGGGAAGGCATGGCGCGCTGACAGCAACCCTGCTTTTGTTGTTGTTAATTCCTTTCATCCGTCACGTCCCCCCTGCCCCCGTGCAGATATCTGTAAATTTGCAGCACTCTCCTCCTGGGTTTGTCTCCATTTAATGCCCTGTCGTTCTCCTGTGCCGTCCATTGTTTCTGGCACGCTGCTGCTCGTCCATGCGAGCTCCATGTGTGCACTGACTGTTGCTAAGAGCGCGTGTCGGTTGGTGGCATGTTTAGCTGCCGTGTGTTGTTTTCTCTCTCATTTAACGATTTCATTTAGCATTTTCAACACTGGCCAGACACAGCAGGAGAATCAGATCTCCGTTCCACTGGGAATCCTTCCAGCGCCCCCCGATGGCCAGAGCAAGCAGCCACAGTATCACGCATAGCTCAGTTCTGACAGTAGCAATTATGTGAAACGTGATAGCATCTGGTGGGGTGTGGAAGGTGAGGAATGGGTCACCGCAGCAGTTTAACGTCCAGCCACAAAGGCATTCACTAACGGCATTATCATATCAACAGGACCCTCAGTCTTTAGTATTCCACGTGCAGGGACACCCAGCTGACCCCTGGCTGGACCTGATTAAACCTATAAACCTGTCAAGCTCTGCGTTTTAGCCACCTTACTCACAGTGCACTGTGACAACAAGCTTCTTTTCTTTGAAAGAATTAGTCCTTGATGTGAGAGAGAAGCTAGATAAGAGGGTAATTAATATCACCTCCTAATTTTTAATGTTTTGTCTGGAAAATCTAAATTACTCCTTTTGAAGACTGCGCTTTTAAAATGTCTTATTTTAAGAAGCAATTTCCCAGATTAGGATCAATAAAGTACATCTGTGTAAATACTGCCGACCTAAACAGTGTTCAAAAGCAAAAGGGCTTTTCTTAAGGATGAATTAAAATGTGTTGGATGACTTGACAAAGGCTATAAATTTAGTTTTAGTTTTAGTTTTGGTATTTCATGTCAAATGCAAGATTTGTTATCCTCTGACTTTGGAATTACAAGGGAGGAGTTTGTCATCTATGATCTATTTTACACTTACATGTAAAACATAACAGTAGGAAATACAACAGAACAAATGAACTATTTTATGATCATTTGGATGAATATTACAGTTATAACATCAAAAAAATGTGAATAAATCCACAGTCTATGCGGTCACATTGTTGTTTTTTCCTTTACTCAAATGACAATCTAAGTAAAAGGCAATAAAACGTGTGGGCTCACAAAGACACATGAAAAAATAGTAATAATAATAATAATGAAGAGGAAAAGGTCACCATTTGGAACAGATTTTATAAAAAGTAAAGCAACACTCAGGCGTGACAATATGATGATTATCATAACGGTGTGATGGTACCGTCACATCCAGATGTTTGCCATTTGTAACAAATGGTCATTGGTTGTGTCAGAAAATCCCACTCAATTGCAAATGATTAGTGTTATTATACACTTTAATTATTACCTCCAACAAGGATGTAATTAGATTTTGCCGCCAATTGTGAACGTTTGCCGGCAAGAAAAGTCAGAAAGTTACAGAGCTATTGTCAGTTGGGAAATGGCCTAAGGAAGAATTAATTAGTTTTTGGTGGAGATCCAGATTATCGTCTGACTCCAGGAACTTTTACTTCACCATTGCGAGAGAAAACCAATTTCACCAATTTTTGCTTGATTTATATTCTCCGATTGCTGTCTACTTTGATACTTTATTTAGGTGAATTCTTGACCAGATGTTAAAAATGACTAGCGTAAATAAAGTTATCTAATTTGGCAGTACGTCTCCCTCCAGGCCTGACTGGTTGAGAATAGCTGCCATAAGCAGACACGGAACTGCAGGAGGAGACTGTTGTTTGGTTTAAATGCTTCATGTTACACATCGCCGTTAGATTTATTCTCTATTGTCACAATATGGTTCACTTTCCCATCAGACGGCCTTGATGAGGACTTATCGATGTGCCCTGCAAATGTTTCCCCGATATCTTTCTCAAAATCCAATAAAGAGCCGGAAAGAGCCACTAATGTTACAGTGAGCTCTGATACAGAAGCATGTGGGTCCAGCTCGCACACACTGGACGCTCCGGTACTGCGCACAGCCGCAGTCTGATGTAAACTTGCAAAATAATGCGGGAAAGTAACATTGGATGACCTGCATTTTAATTGTGTTACTGTATTTTTACTGGTGCTGCTCTTAGACACCACATTTAATTGGAAGGTTGTATTTTTTTATACATTAAAATGACTCTTTGTTATAAATTTTGTTATCATTCCAAATTGTTCCAGCAGTATTAAAACCCAGACAATTTTTTATTGAAGGTAATGGTGCTGGTGTTTTTAAACACCTGTCGAACAATAAACACTTAATGGATCCTAACCAGCAAACAAGCAGAGCTAATATTAGCGGCAGCTCTCAGCCTCACCTGACGCCTCGTGTCTGTTGCCCCGTGTGATTTTTCACATGAAACTGTTCAGGTGTCATCACTCATTTTCACCCACAGAAAGTAAATTTAGCAACAAAGCTCCAAAATTAATATGTTGTCTGAACATAAACTTGCAGTAAACCAACTGTTCACTCTGTGCTCAACAATGGCAAATATGGATGAGATGCTGTGAAGTCCTTCCTGTTGGCGCCTGTTGTCCGATCGTATCCCTTTTAGAGGGTTTGTAATTCTGCTTTGAATTTGGTGTTTCGGACACTTAATTCCATAAATTATAAATGCAATACTGAATTTTTATCATTTGTTCCTGCGGAAGAAAAACAGACTATTGGGTCCCAGCATGGTAATCCCATGAAGCCCTGATTGAGTCTGACCCAGCTTACATCTTTTATTTTGGGCTTGTAAAGCCTAATGTGTTTCTCAGTTATTTCTCATTAAAAGAGGATTTTACCGTCTCCATAACACCACATTAGCATTTTTGACTTGTGGCCACACTAAGAGACCAGCGAAAAGAGGCCACTTCAGTTGTTTAATTCAAGGCTGTTAAAGCCCCACGGAGACCTTTGTTACATTTCTTGACTCTCCCATTAATCACCTGATGACCCCTCAGATTTATCGTGTGATCCCGTGGATTGCCTGACCTCGTTTGGAACCGCGGGATGAAACGTTCCACACGTGTTATATAAATAACCACCAGCACCACCCACAGTAAAATCTTCCACATGTATGCATCCTGGGGCATCAAGTAACGCCACACATCGCCGATTTTTGTTTCATGTTTCAAATGTCAGAAAAATACAGGGTGGAACTTTGTAAAATTCAGTTTAGAGCCAGTTCAAAGTTGCGCATAATGCACATAATCAGGGATCAGCCTACTCTTCAAGCAAATGTGTCCTCTCTGCATGCTTTTCTTCAAATGTCCGGTTATTTTTTGGTGTCTTCATGGTGAATGTTTTCATCGCTGGCAGTTATTTCCCCACCATTATGTCCAGATTCATGACAAATCTATTGATCCAGAGGCAAGTAAGCTATTGGTCCCAGAAGTCATTATGTTCCATGGAAGCGGATTTGTGATGGGCCATCCAGACTAGGATCCAAGTCATAAGATCTGTCCTAATGTGGTCAGTAGGCATCAGGCAGCACCACAGCAGCAGCTCCCACCTCGAGCTAGAAAACCTGCACGCTGACAAAGCACAAAGACTCCAGGGAAGAAGTAAAGTTAGTGTAATGTTTTGTTGGGATATGGACACTTAGAGGGGCAGAGATAGTCAGAGAGGGAAGAAGAAAGAGGGGATCAGCTCATCATGGAGTGTCCCTCCGGCAACCTGATACTATAGCAGCAAAACTAGGAGCCAGAGAGACAAGCCTTAACTATAAGCTTTATCAAAAGGATTATTTTACGCATACTCTTAAAAGCATTTGATACCGGAAGATTGTCTGAAGGCTCTGCCCCCCATTCCACTTTAGGAGATTGTGGGGACCACCAGTCCCCGCTCATCCTGGGAGCGTAACTTTCGGAGCAGCTGGTGGGACGGGACAGCACTTGGTGACATCTCAATACTTGACCATTGACCATTCTGGGTTTTAGTCTGTTTTTTTGTTTTTTTTTCCACATTTCTTGTCGTTTTCATGACCATGTAAGCTAAACTCACAGATTTTTAACGTTCTGCAGGCTCTTTCCCGACAAAGTGGACAAGAGGTAATTACTTATGAAAGCCAATTTTCTTGATATGGTCAAAAGGTGTCATTTATGTGTTATTTATCCTAAATGTAATTTGCCGATGAATAAATTAAGTGTGTAATATAGCATATGCTTCAATTCTTTCAATTTCATGTATTGTTATATACCATCTTATTTTCTCATGGGGTTATTTGCTCCTCCTCCTTCCATGCCTCATTATTTACGTTTTCTCTTTGGTTTAATGCCTTCTGGTAAACCTGTGTTTAATGTGCCAATGCTTTGAACTGTCTGCAATTCCCTCAGGAGAAATCTGCAGATATGTAGACTTAAAGCCATAAAGGGCTCGAGATGAGTCCTCAGTCACCTGATGAAGTGAGTCTGTGAGTCTGTGAGGATGGACATTGCGATTGGGCTCAGCCTCCAGTTGAAACTGAAACGCAATGACCTTTATCACCACCCCAAGGATCTGCTCCGGGAAAGAGAACATATTTGTGCGCAAAGACACCAGAAGAAGAAAAACAAGAGCAGATATTGCAGCGGCTTTCCACCGCTGGAGACAGCTCTTGGTGAATAAAAACATGCAGTTTGATGTCAGACTTGCAGTTTTAGATGGGTAAGTGACATGTAAAATTGGCTGACTATTGAAACGTACCTTATGTGTGAGTAATGACAACAGACCACCTTTTAGCAGGAAACATTTTAACTTGTGGATAAAACTTAATGTAAACTTTGACTTGGATGATTTTCTTGCTACTGTACACTTGCCAACTGAGCAAAGCAAGCTTTAACATAAACTACAAGCTGACAAACACGACATGACCTAATTTAGCAGCTTTGTTTTGAGTGGCTGTGGCAGCATTGTGGTTTTGTGTTAGGAAACAAATCTGGGATTAAGGTTCACTATATATTTGTGAGGACATCTCATTGTTCATTCCGTCTGCCAAAATGTACACATGATAGAAAAGTGTCATTTGAAAGCAAAACCTCATTGTGTGGATCATGTGGCTGGTGATTGCAGCTTTTAGGAGACTAACGTCAATAAAACAAGTGAGAAGCACTCAGTAGTAATGAATGCGCACTTCCGCCACCGTCCTGAATCTGAAAATTGATACAGATCCAGAATCCAAATCATGACCAAAAGTTAATCAAATTCCATCCAAATCCATGCACGGGTTATGTTGGCTACATTCAAATATAAAAACAAACGGACCCCTCTTCGCCCATGCTCCGATTACATTACCACAAGGGTTAAACGACGAACTGGCGACGCGTGGCTGAAGGAACCAGGTTCTTACACTGCAGAAGGTGTAGATGAACAGTCACAGTGGGTCTGGAACAGGTGTGGGTGAGAGGGGCAGGAACCAGGAATTACGTCAGCCACAGCCAGCCTAGGCACAGATAAACACACGAGACAACCGCATAACATGAGGGGACGGGAAACACAAGAAATGCTGGGAGCAGACAGGTCTTAACACAACGAGGCACATGAAGTAGACGTGGAAGGAACACACACTGTAGGCTCCTGTCAAAAGTTTGAGGAGCCACCCTGCATATGTCCCAGTTGCAGTCCTCACTTTAGAGGTTCAGATGAGGCGTGCAGACTAATAGAGCTCGATGAGAGGGCTCCATCTGTGTTTATAGCAGTTACTATACATAATTATCCATACCAATCATGCTAAATTGGGCAGAAAATATATAGTACCAGACACGAGTTGTGATAAGTGAACCTCTGTCAGTTTGAGGTAATTAAATGATGGAAGTAATGAGTCTGTGTTGGCAGCAGCCTCGCAGCTGGTGCTCACGTTAAATTACCCCAGATGGATTCACATGTATCCTGTTCACCAACTGTTGCCCCACCCCCCATTTATTTGGATTTTTTCCCTCTTTTGTTTCCAAAATGCACTCAAACATGCACTCTTGTCAGACAAACAAGGTTTAAAAAAAAACAAAAATAAAAATGGGAAACAGAATTGAGATGAATCCCCGTCACTGCTTGTTTATCGGATTTCGTGCTTTCTGTCTGACTTCAGGACCGCCTACACAAACTTCACGGAGCACAGCTACTGTTTTTAGCATTAAGAGAAGTTGGAGACAAAGTTTCTTTCCACCCCGACTTCTGAGCTAATGAGCCGCAGAACACAGAATTCTCTTTCAAGCACACTTTTCACTTCCTGCGTGACAGCTGCTCGCCCGAGATTGCAAACCACAGGAATATTAAAGGATTCAATGTAAAGATGCGTAACGAGACGCTGGTGTGTTGTCGGCGAGCGAGAGCCCAGCAGCGTTTGGGAATCGTTGCCGTTTAACAACTCTGCCTGTTTAAGGTAGCTGGCGTTCATCTAATGACAGGCCGCAGACGCAGAGCCGGCCGGGTCGAGAGGGCGGCGCGCTTCCTGAGTAATTAGACTACATTGAGAAGAGGCCATGTCAAGGGCAACTGATTCAGGCTCATTTGTGTTTGTAAAATATCAACTGCAGGACACACAGGCAGACAGCCACGGGAACAACTTCTTCAGGATGAGTTTAAAAACAAAACGCCTCTGTGCCGGTGCGGATACATCAGTACTTTTCAGCAGAACCTGCCTGCCACTCGGTCTGACGTCCACTGAAGAAATGTTTCCTGCAGAGGCTCCTAACTCGCACAGAAATACATCGAACGCCGCAAAACCTCTGAAAAACCTCACACTCGGCTGCCTGCGGGCAGATCCAGCGAGCTGTCAATCTGAGTGCGGTTCACTCTTACTTCCACTGTTGTTTTTATTTATCTATTTATTTATTTTTTGCGCTTGACAGTGAGAACAGACTAATTCAGGCCCCCTGAGCTGCATGTGATAGGAGGTTTTTCAGGGGTAACACTTTAAGCTGCATATGCAGTTAAAAACACATGAATCTTCTGTCCTCATTGCGTGTGCAGGTGCAAAAAAGTGAGAAAAACACAAAATTTGCAGAAGAGAGTGCTGTTAAATTAATAAGCCCTCATGCAACAAAAAAAGTATCTGATGTCACAGTAATAAGTAGTTGGGTTTTTGTAGCAACACTTTATGGTCACTTTACGATGACAAATCTGTCATTGGTGCTGTCACTTCCTGTGGAAAGAAGCACAAATCGGGGCATTTAGAGAGCGGATAAAAGATGTCTGTCAATATTTTAGCTTCAAGATGGACCCACAGGCTGACTGTAATAATGTCAGCTTAACTGTTATGTGACACCCAGCTGAAACCAACCGCTGGTGGCAGAATATTCCCAGCGTGACACCGACCTCCATCCGTCCATCCATTATCTGCCATTTATCCAGGATCAGGCTGCAGTGATCCTGGTGGATCCCAAGGCATTCCCTGGCCAAATGGATGAACAATCCCTCCAGAAAGTCGGGGTCTACCACAGAGCGGCGCAGCAGCGGCATGATAAAGACAGAGGTGAGCACACGGCCTTAACTTCAACCTCTAATTTATTATAATCCCCAAAGAAAATTTGGCCTCCAACAATCATCAGGACACAAAAGATGCATAAAGGACAACAGAGGAAATAAAGATACAAAAATTCCAAAGTTCAAGTAAAACGAGGAGTCAAACAGGACTCTGAACCCAGTGGAAGACAACGTGGTAAAATACATCCTCAGTCAGGTCCAGTGCTGTGAGGTTGCCTCAGGTAAATCAAAATAAGCTGTTATTTTGTTGTAGGCATTAAAAAATGGCTGGCAGAGGGAAGGAGATCAAACACCACCAGAAGGACTCGTCCAGCCTTACTGGCAAAATGCTTATTATGAATATCCTGCAGCTACATTCCAATTCACTCAGCTCCCTGTAAGATAACACCAGGCCGCAGTGCAATACGTGAGGGCAGATTCTATAGAACACTGATAAAGTAAAGTCATTAAAACCCTGCACATAATGGACAAGTTCATCTTCCTCGTCACAGAAAGGCTGCTGCTGGACCTCCGCAGCGTCAGAGTTAAGGCCTGGGCGGATAAACGGCACCAGACTGCGAACAATTCAGAGGCAGGTTCGGATGCACCTGTCTGTTCACATGAATGGTGAGATGATTTTAGGAACAAATTATGCAAAGTACAAAAGCAAACAATCGCGCCGTTGATATCAAAATGGACTCGACGTCAAGTGATGATGACATGGTGTAACAGGACACTTTGTCAGACGCAAACTTTGGAAAAATCGATCTCGGTCTAACAAAATAAAAGTCGAAATTACGACGCAGGCGTGAAAGCTTGCATTGACTGCCTACAGGTAAAAAAAAAATACGAGTGTGGAGTGCAAAGGTCTTCAGGCTTTTTAGGTTTTAATAACTTTAATAACGTTATTAGCATTGATAAAAGGTCAACAGGACGAAGGCAGAGACGGTCACAGCAGGCGGGAAAAGAACAAACGGATGGAGAGCAAAGTGGAACAAAACACAGGAGGAGACTAGAACAGGGAACAAAAACAGCGCTGTGTGTCGACTGAATGGGCAAACGTATGAAAATAACTGCCGACTAAAGATATGCAGTTAGGTCCAAAATTATTTGGACGATGATTGCGTTTTTTTCTCATTTTGTACACTCATTATGTGAACCAAGTGCTTACTTACAGCTTTAAATAGCAGGTTTCATAAAAAACAATGGCATCGGGAATTACAGGCCATTTTATGCAGATTACCTCTATTTTCAAGGTCTCAAAAGTATTTAGACAAGCAAACATAATTGCAAATATGATTAAAAAAAGTTGCATTGTCCAAATACTTCTGGACCTAACTGTATAAGTCAAACTCCCCTCCTCATACTGTTTGTTTGTATTTGTTTGTTCATAAGGGAAAAGAAAGCTCCCTCCCATGAACTTCGCTTCTGCAATGCCTTTTGATTATTTTATTAGGACATTTCAAATCTTTCTGCGTCTCTACATTCGTACATACGCCATATATTATTCACCAGAAAACTATTTGCAGCCACAGAATTGAGTTCCAAGACCAATGTTTTCAGTTCCAGATGCATTTTTCACTCACATGGCTCACGCAACAGATTCACTCAAATCTTAAACTATGCAACGACTCCAACGCAGAGAGCGAGCGAGCGAGCGAGAATGACACTCAAATATCAACTCTGTTTCTCTACTTCAGCTTTAACCCTGGTGGGGTGATTTAAAAACACATTTTTTATTTATTGCTCTTAGTGCACGTCAACCTTTTATGGACCCTCAAAGTAAAGAAATTACGAGAAGCAATAGTTTTTCTCTTGACCATCGTTTGTTCTTGGGTCGCGGTCAGACGCCGCGCACTCTCTCAAAATGGCGCCACCAGGTTGGCACGTGCAGCAGACAGACAGGTAGCACTTTAAACACTCCAGATGATAAATATTGCTGATATTTACAGCGTAATTAGTGAATGCGGATAATGGCTCTGGCTCCCTAACCTGCCATCTCTCTCCCTCGCATCAACCTTCATCAACTCCGCCGCTGTAATGATAGTGACGACAAGTGCAGAGCGCACAACGGTGATAATTAGCAGAATCAAAAAGCAAAATGCTAATGGGGCCGGTATGCATTTGTGTGTTTGTGTGAGTCCCACCTCTGTCACAAACCTGCATGTTTTCTTTTCTCGGCCAGAGGGGAAAAAAAAAAAATCCAATCAACCAGCAGCTTGCTCTCAAGTGGAAGTGAGAGGTTGAGAAACTTGAGACAAAAGAAGCAGCTCAGAAAAGACCGGAATAACAACACAGATGCAGGAGCTGCAGTGCCTGTCTGGAACTGCTAATATTGTTTACCTCGGATGACCAAAAATGGCCTCACCTGTATGATTAATGGCAGTCAGGAACCGGTTCCAAATGGTCCAATCCATCCTGTTTTCTTTGGACAGATTCCCACAACGCGCTTCCTGCACGTTCTCATGAATCAATAAGGGACTCAATCAAGAATTGGGCCAATTAGCAGACTCAATAGTAGCACTACTTTCAGGAAAATATAATTAATTCCTATCCATATCCTGTACTCAAAATTCCTCTGATCGCATGCAGCAGAACATACTCAGTTTAACTGCACTAATGAATACTCGTACATCAACATGACTCACTGGAACCGACCGATTAAAACACAATAATCCTGCAGCAGCTCTCAGCTCTGCGGATCTGTGCATCGTAGCATTTTTTGGCTGTGGAGAAACGTGCTTTTTGGATCCAGAAGTCATTAGGAAAAGTTCAAACTTTAAAGCTTTCTGTCGGGGGGGCACTTTCTTTCTGGCAGAAAGGCGCGGTGGCCGAGAGAGCTCAGTGCAGCTTAACACCAGAAATCTGTCCGCGGCTAATTTCTGACTCATGCCATCGTAATATTAAAATAAAATGGAAAAAAAAACATTTTAGTGGGGAACATGAGGTGAGGTGAGTCAGTCTCTTTTAGTTTCTGCTAGAAACATCCAGACCCTTTGCAGTCTGTGCTACATGCTGAGCTGTCTTCCATGTGGTTGTGCTCTGAGTGGTCGCTGCGTATGTGTTGTTAAATCGTTTTCTTAATTCCTTTGTGTTTTGTATATTTCAAAATGTTTTCTCCAGTTGCAGTGTGCTGAGCTCTCCACACAAAAGGCCCCATCACCAGAAAAGGCGCATTGTAAAGTGTAACAGCTGTCAAAAGGTGCCACCGCGGTTCTGAGTGGGCTGAGTGGGTCACATCAGGGAGACTGCAGTTTGTGTTTGGTACCACGCAGGGGTTTTTTTTGGTTTTTTTGCTTGCCTTTTTTCATTGTTTTTTTCAAGGTTGATTGCCCATGTGCATGTTGCAATACTCCTTTACATTGGGGTTCAGGGAGGCCAGTTTTTTCCACTGTTGTCCTTGTCTAAGCAAAACGAGCAAACCACACACACAGTTTGGTTTTGAGGCTTTTGTAACACATCTTAAATTTCAGTTTGTCTAAAACCAATCCCTCGTTACCGTACGGTGCATTAGATTTACTGTCTGACATTTAATTTCAGTGTTTTGTAAATGTATTAAACAGTCTTAAACAACACCAAGCAGCGCGGTTCCGTTCAGTTCAGTACGGCACAAAAAACGCCGACCCAAACTCAACCGTACTGCTTGGCTGAAATGAGGCCTGCAATATGCCACATTTCACAGATATGAAAATTACAGCTGTGCACTCAACAGTACTTTGTGATGAGGAGCGTTTGAATTACTGCTCCCCACTGAGTACACCACTGTTCAGTGAGTGTCCATTATTGAGTGTCCATTATTTAGCGGTAAACGAGAGACAGCAAGGGTTCTGTTTCTGTTTTTTTACCCTTCCAGTCACGGTCAACTATTACTTGAACACTGGTCACATTATTGTTTTTTCCCAGCAGACAGGTCACGGTGGGGAAACAGTACAGGTGTTGCCAGTGACAGCAACAACGGTGGCGATGTAGTCGACTCAAGTGTCTCAATAAGCCATGACGGTACCAATAAGACTGCCGGAAACAAAACCAGGGCCCTGAAAGCGAGTGGAATTCAGTCCTCATTTAATTCATTATTCACACCCGTTCCTTTCCCGAGGTGCCGCACTGACACAAAAAGGGGTTATTCTTTCTTTCTGGTAGTTGAAGCACTGCCGGAATCAAGGACGACCAAAATGATCATTAAAAAAAACACACAGTTGTGGCTTTAGAATCTCTTTGAATAAAGTTTTTTGCACAGTTTATCCACTTGTCCAGACACCAGCCTTATGTAGACTCTTTCATCTGGATTTATCGATATATTTGGCATTGACACTATGAGTCAGTTCGGTGTGCTGACGATCTCAATCGTCTGATGCTTTGAGTACTTCTTCGGTTTCATTCCATCTATCTCTCACCATGGTTTCCTCAGTGAAATAAAGCAGATTAGGATAAACTATGGCATCTGGCAGAAAGCAGTTATGATCAACAGTTACAGAGGTAACGTACATGAGTCCTCATATTCAATCAATAGATCAAATTTAACTATAATGGCCCAAAATCCCAAATTACAGTTTTTACAAACTGTGCAGATTTGACACGCTGCCCTCGAACCGGTTGAGGAAAAACTGAAAGGAAGAAGCAGAGAGGAGGGATCCTTCTTGCTGGGACAGACAGACGTGCAATAGATGTCACATGTACAGAACACAACAACATGAAAACGACAAATTATCGACTAACACGCGTTAAAAATACATGAAGAGTCTGTGACATATACATAAACACAGAGTCTCATGGGAATTCCCTCAGCAGCCTAAGCCTATAACAGCATAACTGTGCCGGCACTAACTATAAGCCTTATCAAAAATGGAGGTTTTAATTCAATCTCATGGGATGGCCTATGAATAGCATGACAATTAAACTGACATTTTGCCTGTAATTTCATGCATTTTATGTATTCTTGTATCATTTAACACGTCCAAATTAGACGTCCAGAAAAGGCTTTGGACTTTCTTGCTCACAAAAACATTGTTCACAGGTACAAAACTACTTTAATAGGCTGGGGGGTGGGGGGGAATTCAATTTTAGTGACATTGTTCACAGGTACAAAACTACTTTAATAGGCTGGGGGGGGGATTCAATTTTAGTAAAATTACAAACACGTTACACTACACAGGCGTATGATTTAAGACATCAACCAGGCTGACATATTTGTTGTGCTCCTGACAACCTGATAATCAGGATGAAATTTTCCAACTTTACAGGAGTTGTTCGCCCTTCCATTGTTCTCCATTGAACGTGTTTCCATAAACTTTTATTTAAATTTCCAGGTCCCTTCAACTCTTCAACCTCCTCAAACTATCCCATCTTTAAGGCTGAGCTCAGCCAGCCTGCGGAGAAAACTCATTTCAGCTGCTTGTAACTGCAAGCTCATTCCTTCGGTCCATATCCAGAGTTCATGGTCAGAGCGGAGAAAACTCATTTCAGCTGCTTGTAACTGCAAGCTCATTCGGTCCATATCCAGAGTTCATGGTCAGAGTGAGGGTCAGAACACAGATGGACTTTTCAAATCGAGAGCTTTGCCTTCAGCTTCCTCTCCCATCACCGCAGTCCGGTACAACTGCTCAGCATTGCGGCTGATACTGCACCAAAGTGCTCGACTATCTTTATTGAGTTTCGGATTCATCACTTGAGAAAAACTCCTTAACTTTCAGGTGGGAACTCACCCCGTGAATGAGCAAGAGTTCGTTTTCTAGCGGAGAACTGGGAAATACGGTTTTGTATGTACAAATAATAATCCCCCCTATCAGACTTCAATTGGCCGAACCGCAGTGCTTTGGACGAACGCTATGACCTATCACTGGTATGACAACAGTGGCACTGACAATGAAAGGAGAGCAACGAAGGCCAAGTCTGCGAGGAAAATCATGTTTTGACCTCGTTAAAATAACCTAGTTAAACACGTGTGGCTGAATTACTCCAATGTGAGAACTTGACACTGTGCAGCGTATAGTAGACAAGTTTAAAAGTCAAATGACTGAGGTGAAGGCCAGAGCGGTGAGCAGAGGCCACAGATGGGTTTCTGTCATGAAAAAAAAAAAAAATCTCAATTTGTAATTTTAGTAAACATGAAGAGTTGCTACGGGTTTAACCGCCGGCTGGAGCAGGATGTCTGGGGCAGCTTTTCTCTGCTGACAATATCTTTTCGATCTTCATCCAAGTGGCTGTCATTCTACATCACATGGCTTATTGGTCTGATTGGTTGGTGGAATGATTTCTCAGATAGTTTCTGTGTGAAGCCAAATGAACCATTTGTCTAAAATATTCTTAAGACCAGCAACTTCACAACATCTGAGTAGTGGATTGTTTCTACAGAAACAACATCTCTACGTTTGTTCTGACTGCCACCTTCTTTTGCTTATTTGGAGCTAATTCATTATGCAGTAAAATATGAATGAGCAGTAGTGATAGTGAGTTATGTGCCACAGTTGCAGTGAAGTTATCCAATAAGCAGTTCATTTAAATATTAGGGTCATGTGGCATTTCCTCAAACAAATTGGTGAGGTGGACCTCTCTTTTCTCTTTAAAATTAAAATGGATTGCATTCCTTACACTCTAAAACCGGCAATTGGGGACTTGACAAGTTTATCCAGTTTGAGTTGAGCTGAGATTGGCTAGTTGTCACTGTTGCCACGTTAGTGAGTTGGTTTTATGGCCCCTCTTGCATGGTAGACGTTTTTATACTAAAAAAAAAAAAAAAAAAAAAGAAAAGAAAAAGACAAGAGAACAACTTTGAAAATCAACTGCATCTTGTGAACTGCAAATATTCTCCTTCCACACTTGAGAAAAAAAAAGAAAAACAGTGTTGGTGTTTTGATCTGGTTCGCTGATAAGGTGTTTTTTTCTGGCTCTTGAAAAAAACTTAATTTGTCAAGTCCTCAGGTTTCAGGTCTGTTTGAAGGCGTCCTCTACTTCCCACTCCAATCTATCCCAAGAAGTTCCTACACCCTCTTTGTACCTGACTGAATGATTGCATTCTGTCTAAACCCAGATTGAAAGAAATTGTAAGTAAATTCAGCCCAACTTTGTTATTTAGACAAATGAGATTTCCCCCAACCTAGCAGGACGAAGCACGTCCTTGTGCTGTTTAATTCCCAAACTAGACTTCATACTCTTGGTGAAAGTGCAAAAGGTCCAGCAAGATAATTCCAGCACTCACAGGGGAAGATTAACAACCCCACAGAAGGCCCGGCTGTAGCTTGTCAGTCAGAAAACTCACTGCTCCTTTTAACTGCTTTGTTCTTTGAGCTGATGCAAAGGGCACCAGCTCGTTTCTATCACTTGCAATTCCCTCAGAATATCCTGCCTGAAGTATTCCAAGAGAAAGAAGTGAGAATAACAAAACCCCACTACAACCGTCAGACGAAACAATGGGATAGTTGTCATTCCTCTCATGATCTCCGCCGGTAGGAGCGTCAATGCGTTAATAAAGGAAAGCCAGGAAAAGATAAGGAAATGGTGCAGGAATTACATTTGCTATACAACCATTTGTACCAGTCATAAGATAACGAAGGGAATTTCTATTCACGTTATCGTCCTCTGCAGACTTATCAACAGCCAATTGCAAATTGATCCTGCGAGCCTGTATCGCGCACATTAATTAGAGGAAGATTCTCTGGCGTAGAGTATTGGACCGTTTGTTAGATACGTCTGCTGCGCAAGTAATCTAATCACATTTTCTCTACGTCAATTGTTGACGCTTCTGAAAAATCATGAGGAGAAAAATCAAGGAACAAAAGAGACAAAGCCTCCATTTGGGGCCGGTTTTCTCTGAAAACATCCAGGTGACATATTGCGGCGTTATGTCAGGGCAAAACGTTTGCTCAATTACAGGCTGCGCATCAATCAGGGCGGCACAGTTCCTCTTTTGCTTTGGGAGTTTGCCGTCTTCAAAGTCAGAAGCACCTGATTCCGCTGTTTATTGCTGGAGGGTTAGAGGATAACGCTGTCGACCCTTTCTTCATGGATCACATGAAGTGTCTCAATGCGCTCAGTAATACAGCTCAGCGACTGACAGCAGCCACGATCGGAGCACAGTTACAGTTTGAACGTGGCACAGGGGGGAGAGTTTTACACCGAAAACAAAGCCACATTCAGCCCATTCTTCCTATGTACCGGGCCTCATGCTGAGCCACTCGGACACCTCGATTCTTTCCAGCTGCCACTGTGGCTCAGCAGGCAGCAACGGGTAGGAAAAAGGAAATATTTTGCAGCAGTTAGAGCCAATTAATTTGTGGTCTTTGTTTAAATGTTTTTGCTCAGGAACAGCCAGCAGATAACCACAGTCGGAAACACTGATTTGGGGAAAAATGTACTTTGCAAGTTTGGAGTTGGAGAATACAGAACAGCTTTTTTAAACCAGATATCTATGAGGGGAGATGAGTCGAACACCCACAGCCAACAGCCTTCAGAAAAAAAGCCTGTTTCTTTGCAGTTTTGTTTGAATTTGAAGTTACTTTAATGATGTGATTTGTAGAGATCGGTAAGTGGACACAGTTCTTTGGCTTACGTATTCCAGAGCAGAGGGAAACACTAAGGGCCTTCCAGACCTTCAGAGAAGACCCAGGAATTGCTGTGATGCTACTGGATACAACTACTGCTGTTATTTATCAACATTCATACACCTCATGCCAACATGCACCTTGATTTTATACTTTATATAAAGCTTGTCATTGCATAACTTGGACCGGTTTTATCCCAATTGTACTGTTTACAGTTATTTATCTATTGAATGTTACTCTGTTTTTATTGCACTAAGTTCTTCTCAGGTTACCATTGTATTAGAATGTGTGCAGTTATTAATGTTATCTTATTGTACTCATAGTTTTCCATTGCAATATATCTTCAGGCCTTTATCATATCAGGCGTACAGTTATCTATCCCACCTCTGGTAATCTCTCTATCTTTTATCTCATGATGTATAGTTTTTTACCATACTACTCTGCATGTCCACACGTCCCCCCAGTTTTTTTGAATATAACTTAATTTCAGCATTTTTAGTATTGTATTTTTTTTCATTCCTTTAATATTTATTTTCTTCGGATCCGGATTTGGCCTCGTTTACTACCAAGTTAGCTTCAGGAATCAAATGGTTACTAGAAACTGATTCCTAAACACCTTAAATTAGAGTTTTCCAATCAGATATTTAGTTGCCGTTGTCCCTGGGCAGAGTTAAGTTTAGAGCTGGCTGTCATTGATTAGGAATTCTTAGATTCGACAGAAGGTAGCAGCGTGTGTTTATGTATAAAGTGTCAACTCAACCAATCACATTTTGAGTCATAGTGGCTTGGATGAAATAATTGCTGTCTTGGTTGCAGCGTAACCATCGGACGACACGGAGAAGCTGTGGCAGATGAGACCGACGGTGTTAGCTTAACAGCGTGGTTGTATTCCAGGCGGGCTTTCACAATGAAGCAGTTCGAGAACTACAACTGTCAGGAAACCAACACATCATTACAAAAGATGGAGACTGCGTCAGAAAAACTCAGGTTCTATGATGAGAGAGTCAACTGAAATAAAGTTTGTGCATCCAAAGCCTCAAGCAACTTCTTTGGCTTTGCCACAGGTTCCGCTGTTGTTCAGGAAGGATCACGAAAACTCCAGTCACATTGTTACACATGTGCTTTCATACCCTCGAACATACAACATCATGTTGCTCACTAGAGCAACAAATAATATGGTCTTTCTTATATTTTGCACGGCCGATAATCACAAAAAAAATACACAGTTTACTCCAGCTCAAGTGACATTTGCCAAACTGAAGTTGCAAATCAAAATGTAATTTTCTTGTGAATAGCATGAGTAGCTTGAGATAACCTGAGATGCACATGTATACACAACACTTGTGAAACCCATCCAAACATAATTGTACCCAGCCAGTCAGACCACAAATACCGTCACAAAGAGCTCAAGGTTCTTACCTGGCCTCCAACTCCCCAGATACCATTCCCATTGAGCATTCATGAGATGCAACTGAATATTTACTTAAAAATCTAAAAGTTAAACCAAAACCTTGTCTTTAAGGAGGTCACAGAGCATATAAACAGACCCTAGATTTATATATTCAGGAATGGTGGGTTAGCAGATAAGTACCGGAGAAAGAGAAGGTTGTTTAAGTTGGAAAGCATCGATAGATCAATGGTCGGTTTCAGTCATGTCATGAGATGTACTGCCTGTGACTCCCAGTGAGCTTTTTTGGCAAGAAAATCAATCATTTTAACATTCAGTTGTGCTAACGGTAAGCAGAGACTAGAGCTTTGTGGGGATCAGATACAACATTCGGTGCTTTAAACCAATTAGGTTTCAGGTACTTCTTCAATATCGGAAAAGGTCATCAAAAGTGTGCGACGTGAGGGTTTTTTAAATTGCAGACTGACATAACAAAGTACAATAAATGTCGAGTGCTTCGAGCAACAGCTGCTGAGGTTAATTGCTATTGCAATATTTCTCTGAGCTACGTAAACTTGAAATATTTGATAACGTTCTTTCCATTCATCCTTCCATTTCCAATACCCACTTGTCCTGAGTTTTGTTTTTGTTTTGTTTTTTAATAAACACTAGGCAAATCAATACAAGAGACTTCACGCTGGGAATATGCAGGGCGGACATTTCAGTAGCCGGTGGATCCTCTCACTGTGTAACATTAAGCACCCATCTTGCAGCCAAAGTGAGGACAGAAAGGTGTTGAGAAGAATTTCACACCGAAGGATGGAAGTCACAGAGTCACAGTGTCGAGGGGCTACTTACACACTGTCAAAACAACCCGCCCTCATGCGTGCACGTATCCAGATAGCAACACTGCCATCTGCTGCCTGAATGCTCTGAGGCCTTACGGGTTGTGACTGGCACCCTGGAAAAGACATGAAGGAATTATTTAAACTGTTACCTCAAGATGCTTATTATAAGGTAATAAAAGGTAAAAGGGTGTTGATTACACTGACCCCTTCCTACCTGCTGTGCTTTTTCTGTTCCAGGCCCGGGGGTTCCTGCAGTACAGCAGCATCAGCAGGCCCAAACCCAGCACCAAGAATCTCCCCTCAGCTTCATCGCTGAGGCATTGCAAGGTTTTCCCGAAGCATTTCCATGGAACAAAATTTGCTTTTTCGGTGCAACCCCATTTAATCTCAGTCTGCTGGACGGCGTTAAATTGGTTTTAATCCTTGAAGCTGTGACTTTGAGATGAAAGTTTGAAGTCGGCTTTAGTCAAATGCTCTGCACAGACGTCAATTTAGATAATCCCAAAAACACAATGACGCTCCAGCATCTATCATTTTCCTCCAAAACCCATAAAATCCATTCAGTTTCTTGGTACTAACTCAGGCCGCTGATTAACGACAGGATGTTTTATTTAAAATCCGAGCGCGGGCCTGAGCGCACTCAGGACACGTTTGAGGTTCCTTCGCCCAGTACAGTTCGCAGCATTGCACTCACCGTTCACACCGTTGGCAGAAGATAAAGTAAGAAAGTTTCATGTGTTTGGAGATGAAGATATGTGGGAGAGTCAAAGCAATACAGATTCCGCACAATTCTAGACAAACCGAGCCAATCGCGATGTTGGATCAACTACTTATACACTTACATTGAAACAAAATATGTACTTCATTGCTGAAGTAGGTGGCTCCTTCAGTGCGGCTCAGGACAGGTTTGTGTTTCACACTTCACAATATTCTGACCACCTCTGAATATGGCAAACCCCTTCGAATGTGGTCTTACTGATCGGTTGTTAAACGCGTCCTGAGCTGTCCACCTGTGGTCTGATCCCAGGGCCACTGTGAACCACGTCACCGCCGTCTCGCCATCTGTGTCATTTTAACTATTTTGTGAAACTACAAGTGGATCTTGGTTCGATTAAAAGATGTAATCAGTATTGTTTTGATTCTGCTGCG
>KV751321.1:3961139-3979662 GCA_001698575.1 Mola mola | reverse complement strand
TTAAACATGGCCTCCAGGAAGACCATATCACTGAAGGGAGAACGCTCCAGGACGACTCCCTGACCTTAAGCATAGATGATATTCTGTTAAAACACTCTCCATCCTATCACATGTACACCCATTTCTGTCAATTATTACAGAAATAGGTCTAAATGCTGCAAACTTGGCTGACATTTTTGATAAAAACATTCAAAAAAGCTGCAATGTGACATGCAAATGACGGTGCGGTGCCGGTGGGAGCGAATGATACCTGTGGTGAGCAGGTGTTCGATGGCGTCCGAGTACTGAAGCAGCCTCATGATGTACATCCACAGCTGCAGCCTGTAGCTGTTTCCGTCGGCAGCTTTGGGGTCTGTGTAGAACTTCTCCAGGCTGCACATCCCGTTGAAGGCGACGGGTAGCGGCTCCTTCTCGCCGGTCATCTTGTCCAAGTAGAACGTGTCTGGCTCGGGCATGTAAAGCATCCCTGCACACGGAGGAGGAAGATCATGTTTTCAGCTCAACTACCATCGATGTCGCCCTTCCGTGCAGATCAGTTATGGCTGTGTTTAACAACAGAACCAATGCACTGATTTCTTTTGAAAATGGTATGTTTTGGAACGTCCCTGGAGATTCTATAAGTTTCAGAAAAGGGCCTAAAGTTACAAAATAACGAAAATTGTTTTAAAACATGGTTACAAAGCAATTTGCATACAAACAGTGAAATTGCAAAAGAGAGCAAGATTACACGGTGTGTTTTTAGGACAATATAAGCATAATAACGCTAATAAATAAGTCGTATCACTGTGCAGAGGAACAAGTGGATATAAATACATAGCAGTAAAACAAAACAACAAAAAGTTTTACATTAAAAAATATTTTGTGCATTTCCTTCTTGTGGTTATGTTAAAAGTACTTTTTTGTTTTGACTTATTTACTTTCTACTCTTTCATCCCTCGTCAGTTCCCATTATGTCGTTTTAGAGCCCGACAGATATATCTGTATGGTCGATACTGGCCTTTCCCAGATCAGTATTGACTTAAATGTTCTCAGTATCGGCCAATATCAAAAAATATGGCGTTAAAGGACACGTTGCAGAAACAGATGGGGGGGATTTAAAATAAATTTCCAGTGAAAGTCACTGTTTCACTGCACTGCTGTCCATTGCATATCTTTATCACAAATTTTTGATAACCTCATTCGAGGGATCATTGTGAAAAATTTGTGACTGTATCGGCCGACATCGGATATCAGAAATATTTTATTCCCCGAGACTCCAAAAATTCGGCTCCAAATATTTCATATCGGTCGAGCTGTTGATTTTTCTTCTACAGTGACGTGTATGGTTTCATCTTTTCTTATTCTCAGCTAGCTTACATGTTTAGCTTGACTGCTATGACTTTATGCATTTATTTGAATTGTGAGCTCCCTGAGAACTGCATCTTTCTGCTTCATCAAAGCACTTTGTAAACTCTGTTTTTTTTTAAAAGTGCAATGTAAATAAAAGGAAAAAAGTAGAGCCCAGAGCTGAATAAATAATTTGAGTGGCTGTTATTATCAGTCAATATTATATTATTGTATGCTGGCCACAGCGTGATAAAACATTGTGACAGGAACAGCCTGATGTCATTGAGAGTAAACGTGGCCATAAGGGAAGACCTGATTTTTCCAACAGTCACTGAGAACATGTCATGGTCACAATTTCTTTATTAAGTTGTTAAAATGTTGGTTTAAGATTGTGTAAGCAAAGGTAAATAACAATAATAATCAATACACTGTGACCATTTCTTAATCTAATTAACTAAAGGTTAATATTTGAACTATCATAAATGTCAATCTGGCTCGACTTCACCTGTTCACTAAGCATTACCCTCACAACTATAACTGTGAGGGAGTCACTGGTTGAGGGCATGTTGGGAAGGATCCCACACTCGGATATTTACCCAGCTTGTCGGCCAGCTTCTGGGCCAGCGCTCCTTTCCCTGAGGCCAAGTTGCCGTCCACGGAGATGATTTTGCTGTACCGACTTAACCGCGGCGTCGTCCTCTCGCCCAAAGCGTAGGCCCACCACCCATAGCGCAGGCTTCTCACCGAGCTCGTGTGAACGCCCGCCTGGACAAAGAAACAGCAAGTGGTTAACAAAGATCTGAACCAGGTTGGTCCATCAATTTAACTGACGGTAACAACGATGATTCAAGAAGTTCTGAAACAAGAATGATCTTCTGTCAACTGATGTTTGAGTATATTGACATCAGAATGTGCAGTAATAACACTGCACACATACTTTACACATACTTTTATAACTTCAATGCTGCCTTAAAATGGGGATTCACTGCAGGACTGGCACAATCCTAGCAGATTATGAAAAAATACAGATGCAGCTAATCATTGTTTTAATCAGTTAATCAATTAATCCGCCAATCATTCGATTAATCATTTACTCTATAAATTGTCAAAGAATTGTGAACAATGCCAAAATAACATCTTCAAATTGCTTGTTGGTTTGGTTAAAAACCCAAAGACTCTTCATTTACTGTCAGAAATGACAAAGAAAAGCAGAAAATCCTGAAACAACTGTTTAAGTATTTTGCACAAAACAAGACTGAAACAATTATTTGACTATCAAAACAGTTGTCAATTCATTTTCTTTGACTGATTCATCAATTGACTAATCGATTAATCGTTGCAGCTCTACTGTAAGTATTCATTACAATATTTTAACAACCGAAAAACCAGGGATCACACTTTTAACAGCTGAGTGATCGCAGACGACATGACCTGTCAGTTCAACTGAAGCCAAGCAAACACACTCAACTCTTGAGAAAACAATTATTCCCTGGTTGGGTTGGTGACCAGTGTGCACTGCCCGACTGCGTAAAGAGCTGGCTAATGACAACAGGAGTGTGTTTTCTTCATACACTCGCCGATTCAGCCACTATCAACGACGGCTGCTGCAGACTCAGACAGACTCTATAGGACTGTGAATCCAAATTCATGATCATATCTTGAGACGCGTTACGATCCCCAGCTTTAGATAAAGGGAGAAGGTTCTTACTTCTCATGATTAATCTAACAGAGTTCACCTCTGAAGCCTGCAGATCTCCAACCACGCACATTAAGCAGACATTTTAACCTGTAAATAACACTCAAGTCCATTGTGTTAAATTTAACGCGTTCGTTTGTCTCCGCGGCTGACCACGTAGGCATCAGAATGACACACGTACAAGTAAACGTGGAGGGTACCCAAAACGATGAAAATGATGAGAAACCAAGCACCTGTACAAGAATAGCACATGTATGTGATTAAATTTACTGTAATTTTTTAGTACTGTTATATAAAATTATATAACACTTCCATAATTATGCAGTCCTAACAGGCCTGACTAATATATGGTTTGGCTATTTGAGGGATCACTGAAAACAAAATTTCACAGCCGATATATCAATATCATAACTTTTTTTACCCTTAAAAAATCCGTCCCAAATATTGCACATCGGTCACATGACAAAAAGAAACATTTTGATAGTTGTCATAAATTTAATGATGTGAAAACCAAGTTGTAGTGACGACAGTAGTCCATCAGTAATAAAGCTCATTGATAAGGTGAAAAATAATTTAATAAAACGATTTGACATGATGTCAATACTCTCAAATCCTGCCGTCTTTATTGTGACCACCAATACAACCACTGTACAACAGTGGCAGTAGACTAATGTGCCTGTAACATCGTGTATATATTTACTACAGGTGCTGACGGTTTGTTTCGCCGACCCACTCGGAATCAGCCTGGCCATAAACCACCATAAACAAACCAGCAGCCAACATGTCGCTGAGCCGCTGAGCCGCTGCGGCGCTAACTAGCGCCGCTCGCGTGTCCTTGTGAGCGGGACGCGGTTCGCTGGACAAATGAGGGTCCGTGAGTTTTCCGTCCTCACCTTCTGTGCAACATTAACCGATCTGAAAGCAGTTTCTCTCCATGGGATGACCAGCCGGACCACCCTCAGGGCCATGGTTGTCCTCCAAGATCCCTCCGACCTGACCCGAAAACCGCTGCGGCTCAGCGCCTGAAATATACGTCAGACGGAGGGCGGCCCTTTGCTGGTGTTGTCGCATGAAATATACGTTTTTAGGTTCCACTCGTCGCCTGAATTTATTTCTTACTAGAAATGTGTGAGCGTTCGTTATTTTGTACTTTCTCAGCAAAAGCTATTGGTTTATTTAGAAATTTTGTTTTTTTTCATTTCGTTTAGCTAAACCTCATATTTTTATTGTTTGAGTTCACATTATTTGTGTTTATTATTATTTGTTGTTGTCGTAGAGTATTATTTTTCTATGTTGTTGTATGTTTATACTCTGAAGTTTTACTGAAAGCGATCCAAAGGTTCATTTTTGTTTGTTTGAACACACAGCAGGTTTTTTAAAATTATTTGAATAAAGTCTCGGGAAAAAAAGTTTGATATACATACATATTCATGCAATAAATAAATATAAATAAAAGAAACAAACAATAAAATAAATCACAATCATTGCCTTGTGTGCATAAATTGTTGTGGTGACATATAAATAAATTCATCCAACAAATAGCTGATCAAGAAAATCATGTATTCTTCTATTTTTACATCCTAATTTTCATTTACACATTTGACCCTTAATACCATTAAATGGCTACGTACTCATCAAGAGTTACCCTGTTATAGCCTGCTACTATTACAATTATCACATATCGTTTTAAATCAAGTCATATTGTCCGAGGTTGTTATGGTTGGATAGTAGCAACTTAACTGATTAGCTGACTAATGAGTCTATATAACTAAATCTAACACAAAAATTTGTTTCTTCAAATAATTGCATCTTAAAATGTTTATTTCCCCATGAGGATGGCCATAAAGATCATAAAGATCCCACCTCTCATTAATTTAACCCACAGCAGTTCCACAGTTGTACTGTGTTCATGGTCTGTTGCTCTGTCTTTTTCACCAGCAGGTGGCAGCATTGATTTGGTTTAAACATTCATTCATTCATTCATTTTCTACAGCTTATCCCGTTAGGGGTCGCGGGGGGGGGCTGGAGCCTATCTCAGCATCTTGGGGCGAAGGCGGGGTACACCCTGGACAAGTCGCCAGTTCATCGCAGGGCTGACATATAGAGACAAACAACAAAGACTAAACCAACGAGAGACCATTTCCAAGACCACTGCTGTAACCATAATAATCATGTGGCTTGACATTTACAGGATTCTTCCGTCAAAAAGAAAAGAAGCGTTAGAAAACACAAATGGATGTGCAGTACACACGCAGAGACAGAAAACAATTCTTTGAACTTAGGCATTTAAGGTCCATATCAATGGCCTTTACAATTACTCAATACTGGGGGCAGAATGAAAAAGAAAAGTAAAAGTGCCTTAATGCCGCTATTAAATTATGACTCCCCAAATAGTCACTGATTGGCAAACTATACAGTGTGTACTAACAGTCAGTACGTGACCAGTCTATGATCTGTAATAAACAGAAGCATTAGTCCATTAGTCATAATGAAAAATGAATTTATTTCAAATGTAAAGCCATTTGTTAGGCCAACAGGCCTGGATTAGAAAGTAATTTCTCAATTTTACAGGGTGCTTTCAAAACTAGCAACCAGTAAGTGCTACCGCAATCAATATTTGAAGAATATATCAACGATAGAAAGGTGAGTCATTACTTTATTTAAATATTTTTGTCATTTCTCAAAAAGATTGATGTCAAAAGTGGTGAAGCAGTGTGACTTCAATATAAAGGTAGAATTACTAACTGAAAATGATCCCTCAGAACAAACTGCCAAATGGAAACACATGCAAACAAGTCTCTGAGGAAGAAAATCTGAGTGTGTTTGTCCTTTGCATGAGCGAACCACCCATCCGATCCCGTTTACACTTGGTGGGTCTGTTTACTGAGTTAGGGAAGTGCAGACTGTCAGGCTTAAAATGCGACAGAATGTTGCCAACACGTGGAGTTGTGGGAACATGTCATGATATTTGGCCCAGTAGTCATTAGCATTGTCAACATCAGAGTCTATGTTTACGATACTCGAATTCTGGCCTGAGCTGCGCCTCTTGTAGGGCTTGTAGTGGAACAGAAGGTGCAGATATTTGACTGGTGGTGAGTCACTGCATGGATCCACATCAGTGGCCTAGAGACTGTTGCATCTCCTACATCGTCCATGTTTTCCAACTCCAAGATCAAAGTATCTGAAAAACACAAAACAAACAACAGAGACAGAGAGAGATTAGAGTTATATTTAAAGAGTAAGACAGTTTACTTAGTTTTTGTCAAAATGGAAGAGAGTAACTGGATAAAAACATACACTGGCCTATGAGGGACTTCTTCAGTTCGTCTCTGAACTTCTCCCGTGATGATGGTACACTTCCCCCCTCTGTACCATCCAGATCAATGAGGGCTGCGAGGTCCAGAGATGTCTGGGCCTGATGTTTGTGTAGGAGCTGTTCCAGCGTTCACCTTTTGACCAGGGTAGTTCTGTGTCTTTTCCTCTGGATTCATGTCCTCCCACAGGTGTTCATCATCCACTCTTACTTCCACTCTCACTTTCATCAGAATGCTGCTGTGGCATCTGGACCTTATAAGCACGCTTCATATTGGCAACGTTGTCTGTAATTATCTTATCTTATGACAAATTCTATATTCTTCCATTAGTTCTTCAAAGGCACAAGCAATTTGCTTTCCAGTGGGTCTTCCTGTAAAACGCCTGCAGACCAGCAGGTAGTTCAAAGGAGCGCTTTGATTTACAGCACACATGAGCAGTTACACCAAGAAATGAGCGCAGCCACCCATCAGACCAGAGGTCAGCTGGTAATGACACTGGTTCCTCATGAGCTGGTTCCTCAGGAGGCTCAGGTCCTTCAACGTATGCAACTGGATGCTCCTGATGTTTTATCAGTCTGTTGTAGTGAGCATCATCTTCTTTCCTGCAGTGTGCTGGGGCACAGGCATCAAGGCAAAGGGCGCCTGCAGACTGAATAAACTGATCAGGAAAGCAGGTTCTGTTGTCTCGGCTCTCGGTTGGCCACCTTGGAGGAGGTGGTGGAGCAGAGGATGCCATCATGGACAACACCTCCCGCCCCCGCTATGAAACTGTGAACATTCGGAGGAGCAGCTTTAGCAACAGAATGATCCAACCTCGCTGCTACAAGGAACGATACAGGATGTCGTTCCTCCCCAGTGCAATCAGACTTTTCAACACCTGTTATTAGACACTTTACCAGGTAAAATCATTCACCCCCCTCCTACCTGCACTAAACTCTGCACAACTTCTGTACATACTGTTAGAATTTTACAACTGCCTATACTGTGTATATTTTTGTACTTTTTAAAATTTTTTTATTTTATACTTCTTTTCCTTTATAGTGTTACATGTCCACTGGTCCTGTTCCAGTTCTTGGGAACGTTTGTGGTCTTGTGTGGAAAGGGGCAGCATGTGTTTACTTTTTGAGTATTTACCCAGAGCCGCAACAGCATGTCCCATGCCCTAACCAATGTGCGTCCGCTCCCATCTTTGTGACATCCACCTGTGCCAACTTTGTGGCTTTTGAGCAGTTCATGGACTGGAAAAACTTTGCTACTAAGCAAAATGCACACAGGAACAAATTCCTTTAGTATTTAGGAGCATATAAAGATGTTTATATATGTTTTAACATACGAACTCTCCTCTGTAGTGCAGAGTGGAAGATGAGCCAGAAGTTGGAGGTCATTCATTGATGTCAAAGGGTTAAACACTGTGTGTCTGGACACAAGGGGCCACGACAACACGTCGTTAACTGAGGACATGCTAACTGGATTTGCATTTCTATCGTCCACCTGACTCCTCAAAGTGCTTTACAGTGTCACATGTCACACGTAATTAGTCATATTCACCCATTCATAGTGTGGATGATTCTCCACTTCATCTAAGGTGGGAGTTAGAGTTTTGGAGAATTGGAGTTAGTTGTCTGTTTTTTGCATGTAGAGGAACAGACCAGAATCTCCTTGAAGGTGATATCCATTTATTTTCTCCCCTTTCCAGGTGAGTAAGACAACATCCTCATAAAATTATGCCCCCAATTTCAGCTCCAACACAAGGTAAATAGTATAGAAATATTTCAACACAATGCACAACCGTAGCTAAAACATGGAAATGAGACTTAACTCTCCTGCTGAGAACAATGAAAAAAGGGGAAAGGTAAACACGGAAGACATAGTTTATAGGGGAACCCCCAAAAGTGAACGTGAAAGTGTAGGAACTTCGAGTCTCAAAGCTTCCTCATAAAACTTGGAGGCTTAAGATGTTGGGTGATAACGACAGATTTTTTGAAATTACAGCACATACCTAACAAATATATGACTGTTATACATATGACTGTCGTATAATTTACCTTGTTACAATAGCAAACCATTCACACAGTGATGGTGCAGCATCAGGAGCAAGTTTGGATGCTTGGGCAAGCTGGGGTCGGACCGCCGATGTTCCGATCATGGCTATCCCATAATACGGGAACGAGAACAGGCTAGTTGGACGCAGAAAAATCCACAGATTGAGATATTAGCAGAAATGTCGACAGCATAAGAAAGATACAGGATCACCAAAATCCTTTTCGATTCATGTTCCAGTTACTGTGGACAACAAAAGTCAGGATCGACTGACCAATTTATTTTTCTCAGCAACATTAAATTCTACTGATGGAATAAAGAACAGGCACTGAAATTAGTAGGTGAGACAAGAAAGAAGTAGAAGTATTTGGGAAATGCAGAAAGGTGATATAATGCGAGGGAAATGTGTGCAAGCAAAAAAAATACTTCCCACGCACCCAGTGTGGGTGGCCTTGTGTTTACTTCAAGCTCAGGCCCCCATCAGAGGCCCCGGGAGCCTGAGGGCTCTGTGCAGTATCTTCGCTGCTCCTAGGACTGCGTTCTTCTGGACTGAGATCCCCCATGTTGTTCCTGGGATACGTGGGAGCCACTCTCCCAGATGGGGGTCACGGCCCCGACTGCTCCTATCACCACTGGTACCACTGAGGCTTTTACTCTCCACAGAGAGAGAGCGAGAGAGAGGTGACTTCATTCAACACATACTCATATACACACAAATACGCTTACACACATACTGTGTATAATTGTTTATTATCCTGTGTACACATCCTTCCACACACACACACAGGAACTAGTGTAATTAATAAACAGTAAATAAATCAATAACACTCCACATTCAGGTCTCACAGCTGACGCTGCTGAGGGGTTTTGCAAATCAATCTTTGCCAAATTTACCCTGGTTTTACTTCACGTCTCTGCATTTCAGGCATTGCTTATCATTAACTAACTAAAAAAATATGGCAACAAAATTACATCTTCTGCCCTATTTTACATGTGGTTCATGTTGATTTTTACAGTCAATTACAGTTTTGTTTTATGCTTCATGTTCCTTCGGCCTGCAACTGAGGATTATTTTCATTATTGACTGATTGATTAGAGTACAATAAATGTTGTTCCAGAGCCAAAAGTTTCATCTTCAAATTGCTTCTTTGTCAAAGAAACTGTCAAAAATCCATGCAGCAAATCTTACTGTTTAAGAGGCTTCAACTTGCAAATTCTTGACAAATTAGCTTTGAATTGCCTGGGAGGTCTGTTTAATTATAGAGCGTCTGGCACTGTGTTATCCGTCTTCACTGGAAATCCTGAACGCTGCTGAATAAACTCACTCTATTGTCTGTCTTTCTTTGTTGATGTTGTGCCACATTCTGGTGCACAACTTAGAAACTAATATAATAATAGCTCTCTGAAGCACATTCTACTGAATAATTGTGTATTCAAATGTAAACTAGGCAGCGGCGTTTCAAAGTTTCTACTTGACTGACATTCACCGGCACACGCCTTGGATCGTTTCCCGTTGTCTTGTATGCTGGCTGCCAAAATAGTGCACAGTCAAGGTTAGGAGATGAACTGTTACATAAAGTGTTTTATCTGAGAGTGAACAACACAAGGAAACTACTGCAGGGTTTTGATTGGTACTCATGTGTCAACTAAATGGGAAAATGGCAAAAATCATTTTGCTTTGGGGGTGAAATGTCTCTTAAAGCAGTTTAATCAGACACGGTACGAGATGCAGGATGAAAACCCGTGACTGCACGTGTACTGTACTTCTATTATCTGCTTAAAGACAAGAGTACTGTCCTGTGACACGATATTGTACTCTGCGTTCTTTTCAGCACTTTCTCTTCCTCTGGCTCACAACCCAAAGCACATTAGTGACTTGCAAATGAAGAGAAATATGTGTTCGGTGGTTATAATGGATCACAGTTACAGGACCTTCACTGTAATTGTGTTCACACAGTATATGATACATGTAACTTAAACATGTGTTTTTACAATTAGGAAATAGGGAAACGTGAATAAATATATAGTTTTGGTATGTATGTTGTTTTAACAAACTCGCATTTCTGGACTAAACATATATTATTAGCATATACGGTCACAACACATAAACCGATATAAAAATTCATCCTATAGATGTTTGGAATTCAAACTGTACTATCATGGTGTGGATAGGAAGAGAAATGGAGTAGGTGTGATCCTGAAGGAGGAGGATGCAAGGAATGTTGTAGAAGTGAAAACAGTGTCGAACAGGCTCATGAGTGTGAAACTGGAAATTCAGGGCGTGATGATAGATGTTGTCAGTGTTTATGTCCCACAAGTTGGCTGCGAGATGGAAGAGAATTCTGGAGCGAGTTGGATGAAGTGTTAGAGAATATTCCCAGGTAGGAGAGAGTGGTGGTTGGAGCAGACCTCAATGGGCATGTTGGTGAAGGGAACAGAGGTGATGAGGAGGTCATGGGCAGGTTTGGTTTCAAGTAGAGAAACCTGGAAGGACAGATGGTGGTGGATTTTGCCGGAGAATTAATGTATGCGATATTAATATAGCTCCCTATATTTGACATATATCGTGATATCACTCTTGACATTGGGACATTTATGTCAAATATTCCATTTTGGTTACTCTAAATTCCCCGTAGGTGTGAATGTGAGTGTGGATGATTGTTTGTCTCTATATGTCAGCCCTGCGATGAACTGACGACTTGTCCAGGGTGACCCCCGCCTTCGCCCAAAGATGCTGAGATAGGCTCCAGCCCCAGTCACTGTTGTTCTAGGAAATCATTTTGACTGATGCCTAGTTTTGATAAATGGTAATTTATATTTTCATCATTAATAACTCTTTACAAATGTATGTATTTACCTAAAGGGAGAGCTGAGCTTCCATAAATGTTGCTCGGTGCAACGGAAAGAATTCATCACAGAAGACATTCGGCGCCTGAAAGTGTCCACAGTTTGCTGCCTCAGCTTCAATACTTTGTCTCTAATTGCTCATTCACAAAGTGAACTTTTCAAAAACAAAACAGTTTTGTAGTAAGTTTGAGGGACATTTTGCCTTAAGTTATTGTGAAATATTGACATTGATCCTGGTACAGATAACCATGCACCGGTGGCTGTCATACAGGAAAGCGACGGAGCCACACAAACAAGCACGCACAGTTGGTAAAACGCATGAGGGCCTGTGGCACAGCACTCAACAGCCCCCACATGCTGGATTCTGTGGCACAGCGGCTGCCATATTGCAATGGCCCATTTCCCTCTGTGCTTGGTTGCTTTCTTATCCTGCTAGGGTCTCAACACAAATAGGCAAGCTTTAACGGACCCTCACGGGGTGGAGATGACAACTTCTAACGCCTGTCTAAAGCTGTATGTTGCACAAAGCTTATCTACATCTTGGGTACCCGCAAAAAAACAGGGTTGTATGTGAGCCGGCGTGGACGGTTAAGACTCTCACTGTTGGGTTTATCCCTATGCCTCTTGCAGAACTAAAACCTTTAGTTTTACCCTCCTGCTTTACAGGCATTCTCTTACATTATTGCATTTGGTTTTGGTTCATCTTTAGCTTTGCTCAATTTCTCGTTTCGTGCTCACTTCCTCTTATGGTCTCCAAACTCGTCACATTCTCTGAGCCAGTGTTTGGGGGCTCCTCGGGCATCCAAACCAGGTTAGTAAATGTTAAATCAAGTCATAATGTGGGACATGAGGGTTTGTTGATTGGTATTTTAATGACTAATTTTGTTTGTGACCCTTGTAGATTGTGATTGCTACAGAGAATTTTGTTGTTTGGTAGTGAAGGTTTCACGACTCACCATTGTGGGGAAGATTTTGGGGAGTTTCATATAAGGAGTCTTTGTTCGTGCGTGTAACTGGTCACATAGCCACCTTCAATTTGATACTGAGCCATGCAACCCCTTTACAAGATTATCCCAACAACAGACCAACCAGTTTACTTCCTTTGCCTTGTTTGGCAGAGAAAGTGGGTAGAGACTATGTCTTGAGAGTATTTTGCTGGTTTAAAGAGGGTCGCTTGTTCCCTGGTTGCCTTTTGATTTGGGTGGAATTGGCTCATACTTACCCATTACAAATATCCGTCCAAAGACTAGGGTTTAGACTAGTTAGTAAGTGTTCTTGGTTGGGACTGAGGAGATTGAGCACTGGTGCAAATTTTTTGTCTCATCTGGACAAAATGTAGATATGTGATGGAAACAGATTCGGGCATTTTATTAGCTTGGTTTGCTTTCTGTGTTGTGCATCATGGGATATCTTGGTCACCTAGTGAGCTTTTTTTTTCAGATTAAACTTTTGGTGTACTACTCCGGTTTAGTGTTAAGAGGTCAATTACAGTTTTGTGTGTTTTTGGAAAATGGGATTTCTTCTAAGGATGAAACAATGTGAGTTTGCAACGTCAAGCTGAGGGTGAGCTTTGGTGCTCATTTTGACTAACTTTTTACGTTGGGTCACGGGGTTGAGCCTAGATTCAAGCTGACCATGTTGCCATTCTATGAGGAACACGAAGAGCTCCATGTCCTGTATTCGGACCATAAGCCGGGGGATCAGTATCTAAGTAGCATCTTTGGAAATGGCTGAAGTGCAAAAGTCTACTACCATTTGAAGTGTGTCCAGTGCACTCAAACAGCACTCATAACAAAGGGATTCTCCATCGCCCTGGTGCGAGTAGAATCTAAAGGGGATATTTAAGTCGTCTCTGCAACCGCCTCGTTTGAAGAATAACCAGCGGAACAACAGTGAATTGCTGTTCATGCCCAAGAGGTTGCGTGAGAGACTTGTCTCGGTGCTTTGTGGCGTAGAAATAGAGGTCACGGTGGACGAGAGCTGCCAGCGTCTCCACAAGTGCTTTCTTTAGTGCGATCGGGGGAGAGAAAGTTTAGCATTTGAGCCAGAGACAAAACTAAGGCAGGGAATGTGAGCATGACAGACAGCTGTTGACTAAGATAAACAATGCTGTTTAGAGAGGAATGACAGGGAAAGCTTAGCGTGTGAATGGTCTCCATGGGAACTGTCTGCAGCATGTCTCTAGCTGTCACTGATGTGTACAGAGGAGATAAAAAAATCACTTTTGCCACAACCTGTGTTACATGTTTGAAAGCTTTTCCAATAACAAAGGAAATCAAAACATTAAACTAATTTACAGTGAGGTGTTTCTAACCACCTTTGTGTATACATGGAGGGGTGGACACAAAAATAGAAACACCTGTCAGTGTAACACAATAGAGTTCAACAGCACCACAACCGGCAGCCTCGAAAACGGCAAAAGCTGAGCATGATAACCTGAAGGGGAGATTTATTGCTGCTGTATGAGACTAAATTAGTTGAAGCTAGGTCTTCATAATAAACCGGCTACTGTTATTTTGTTATTTTTGTTTGTTTGTTTGTTTGCAGGGGCGAGTTCCTCGCTCAAATTCTTTTTTTTTTTTCACTTTTTAACACTTTACTTCACCTGCCCCCTTCTAGCATTCATAGATAGAATATAAACTGTTACTACATAGTGTATAACACACTATGACATATTTGTAGGCAGATACACTGTAATTGTGTCTGAATTTATAAAACTGTACTTATTTCACTGGAGACCCATTACAATATAATATAAAACAGCCCATCTTTTCCATAGGAGAGATCACGCTTAACCAATATCAATCCTAATCAGAACGATTTCATTAATTACACTTCATGATTGCCTTGAGGCTAAAAACATTGTAGTAGTCAATAATCCATTTAAACAAACGTATTTCAACACTTTCTGTTATGGAGTGTTTTCAGTGGTTTGACTTTAAGGCTCCTTGGTTCTAGTGTGCGTCCGGTATCGCACCAGACTGCTGGGAAAAACCCTTTGCTGTTTGAGCACAACAGTGCCCCTACGCACAAGTCTAGTTGGCCACTGAACACCCTGGAGCGGAAATAATCCCTCTAATGCAGTTATGTGTATGAATGACAGCAAATCCCTGCATTTTTGTTTTATTAGATTATAGGTTTAAATATTTTCAGCTACTCAACAGAGCATCATTTGTCTTGGAAGCAGCGGTGGAGCCAAATGATTAAAGTAGGATTGCTATTAATCTAAACTAATACGACTAATTTATACCTAAAGGTGCTCAAGAGTCAATGAATAAATAAAATCCATATTCAAATGCATAACTTCACCATAAAGTCACCTAACAAACGTGTTCTTCTGTCTGCTACAGACAAAAGTTTCCTCAGGACCAGCTTGACTTTTTGGTCATGATTTTCCTGCTGTTAATTTAGCAACATGGTCCTCAGTAATTAGTACATCATCATAAATGGGTGTTAATTTTCAGGTTGAAAACCCACTTTATAGACCTAAATATGATACAAAAGTATGTATTACTATAAAGGGGAAAATGTCACCATGAAGACAGAGTATTAGCCAATGAAATCATGATGTGGATGCTTGATAAATTGCATTAGTGAAGCTACAGTTTGCTGTAGGCAGACGAAAGAGAACATATTTCCTCAGACTAATTGAAAAAAAGGTCGCACATTCAGTCCACCTTAAAAACTCAACAAACAAACAAACTGTAAACACACATCTCCTGAAAACGCCCCGGATCAGTAAAAGGAGAAAAAGTGGAGCGAGTGAACAATAAAGCTCCTTATTTACGCTTGTTTATCCGGATGTGGAGGGGCTGGACAGGGTTGAGCTCCGCACCGACTCTTTTATATGAAACTTTCCCCGTCCTGCACACACACGCGGCTCTCCGGCGGCGCACGAGTGTCACCGAACGGCCGAGCGCCCCCTGGAGCCTGCGCGGACCCCGGCGGCCCCCCGGAAACGGGACACGGCCTCGCCTGCCTCCTTTACTCGCTCGACCCGCTGGATGAACGACGGCGCGCGGATGGAAGGCGCGAGGGAGCCGCAGTAGCCGAACGCGACGTCGAGTTCAGGGTGGCCGAGCGAGGCGGAACCATGTTGGGAAACCCGGTTTCCTACGCGGCCAAGAAGAGGAAGAAGCCGACTCTCAAACAGTAAGAGAACCCGGGGGGACACGGGAGCGCTTCCCTACCTCTGACGCCGCGAGGTTCTGGTTTTTGTTTGTTTTGTATTGTTTTTGTTGTGGTTTCTCATGTGGAACTAGTAAACATTCGTGAAAACAACGTGGAGACGTTAGCAGGAAATGCGGCTAATTCAACTGTGCCGACTTTGGGCACCAGTTGGCTGACAGGAAAACGTAATTAACGCGGTATTAAGGTTTCGTGCTCACGGCTCGTCGTCGCGGGTGGAAAAGCACTTTTGCGCGGATGTGGCACGACAACTTCCATCCACCCATCCACCCATCTGTCCGTCCGTCCGTCCGTCCGCCGGAGAGTCGGCGGCTGCGGTCACGCGATGCTCGGAGCGGGGTGGGTGCCCCCCCCGGAGTGTGTTATTGTAATGGGATACGGCCCTGCGCTTTCATTGTGAGGACACATTTCACCTTGAAACGAGGACATTTGGGTTTTGCACGGACATTTTGACTAACCTTTGAAACTGCCGGAATACTTTTTGAGGTGTAAGATTGTGTTGTAGAGACAAGGGGGACAGTTAGGACCAGGTTCAGGGTTTGGGCTCGGGCTTTAAGGTTAGGGGATGCACTTTAAGTTGATTTCACTTAGAGAGGTGCACCAACAATGTGCCTGAATAATTGTGCCATAACAGCACCAGAGAAATGCCAGACAGTATTCCAGACACAGATAGTAACCCAGACAGTGATGCATTCGTGCAAAAGTCGGCTGACACAGTCAGACACACGGTGCTGGTGTCCTGGGATTTAGGATTTTGCAGTCTGATTCAAATCATTCATTCGTTTGTCTTCCTACTAATTGACAGACATTCTGCCTTAAGTCAAACAGTTCTGCATGAGTTCTTAATTCATGTGTCATAGTAATGATTCTTAAGACTTAAATGTCATTATACAACATGAAATTGTTTTGCAAAGGGCAAGCTCTCGAGTACGTTTACTTGTACACTGACCTTCCACTATTATCCCAAATATGGCATTATTCAGAATTTGGTACAGGTTAACACCATACTCCATTTGAACTCTCCTAAATAGAGCTTTTTTTTTTTCAAAATGAGCATGCTCAGAATAAAAGCCCTTATTTTTTGGTTGGAAGGAGGAACACGTCAACTTAACAACATAATGAAAGGTTTGAATACCAACAGCAATGTTTTTTTCTGCCTATATGATCACAAAAGAAAACCTAATTCAAAAATACTTTTCTTTTTTTAGAACTATATACAAATTACAACGATAACAAAAAGCAACACCTACAAGAGCATTGTTTCTTATTACTGTTATTATTCCTCTTTAAGCCCTGGAGGTATTATGTTCCCGTCATCATCAGAGAAGTAAGATGAGCGGACGCAGACACCTTTGGTTAATGAACGACAGAGAAAACAATAATCACATTGTCTATGAACAAAAACTTGAATTAATCAAATTTATCAGTTTATCGCTCAGCCCGTGTTGAATGTCTGAAAGGCAAAGACTGCATTTGCATGTAAACAAAAATATGGTAGTATTTTCATTTGCCATGCAAACTGCTTAGTTGTAACGTCTAACGTCAAAGCAGGGGCAGAAAAAACTGAATATTGTGTCACAGGTGGCACATGGGGCATGAAGTCTCGCAGCCTGAGGGATAAAGCTGCTCTGTGGAACGGTGCAGCAGATGCTTTTGTGTTGTTTATTTGCTGTAGGGTGAAGAGGGTGTGATAGTATCCTTTCTGCTCCCAAAAACCTCCCCGATATCACCGATGCTCAGTTATGTGCACCACTGATGTTAGGATGTCGTAGATTTAATCACCCGCTGCAGAGCTCTACCATCCTGGGCCATTTTGCCTGATTAGGTTTCGTTAAGAAGACCAGTTGTTTCTGTACCTTCCTTGTAAGGGTGAATATGTGTGAGGACTATGACTTGTTCTTTGTGATTCCCACCTCAGCTCCTCTGATGAACACAGGGTGTGTGTGTGTGTGTGTGTGTTCTTTGCCCCTTTTTCTCTAAAGTTAACAAGTAGCTTTTGGTTCTTGTGCCCTGTGAACTTTTGCAGCTACTTTTAGTAATAATTTACTAAATCTTGTTGGACAGCTCGCACTTAAGAGATGGGGAAAACAGACACATGCTGTGTTTCCGTACAACAAATTTGGTCTTTATGAATCTATTATTTAGAACCTGAAATCTCTCAGTCAGTCCGAGGTTTTCTCAGTAAGGGTGTAGTGGAGGAATGCCATCGCTGTTGTGCGTTGACCCCATTGCTCCTTATGTAGCATGTGTGTCTGATTTATGAGCACCGGTATGTACTTCCATCAGGCCCCGTGAGTTTGTACTTTGCACCGGAGCATGGGTGGTCCGAAGCTCCTCTTAGGCAAAGCAAATAAAGCTACCATCATGTGAAAAAAAAAAACGGCTTCAATTTTGTCAAGCTACATAAGTAGCCTGTGGGATGACTTGTGGTAACTCTTCATTATGAGCCAAGGTGTTTTCCTGGAGAATAAAGAAAAAACCCTCTATTGTTTTAATATTTGAAGCGAGATACAGTCACCCTATTCTTCTCTATGACCAACATACCATGTCAGTACTTTATTTTCAGACTGGTAATTTGCAAGTAGGGCTTAGGTTAGGTTGTTGTTGTGCGCTAAAAGAGGATAAACCACCAGCTGCAGTACTGCATCACCATAGGAGCCCTTGATCAAGACTTAAAGTATTATTGTTGTTAAGGCATGTCAGTATTTATTCTGTAGAACACTATTCACCATAATAAACAACAACATAATGACCGAGACTGTGGTCAAGAACACTAAATAACAAATTTACAGACAGTAAGTGACATATTTCATTAAGGTTCAGCATTCTGTCCACTGGAGGGGAGTTAATAAAGACACACTGCACAACAATAGGAACATTATTGAATTAAAGAACAAAAACCCTAATAATTCCCTAGCAAATCATATCTGTGGTGATTTACACAGGTTATGCCATTAAACACACTGGCTCACATTTCACAATGGAAAAACAATCTGCCTACACTATCTCCAACACACTATTATTTTCAGACCACGGGTGAGGGAGCAGAGATGTTTCTTTTCCACCAGGGTAAAGTTGATTCTTGCTCTGGGACTTAACCTCCATCACCTCT
>KV751321.1:3941973-3955724 GCA_001698575.1 Mola mola | reverse complement strand
AAAATGGCAGCCTCATCGCGTGACTTTATGAGGGCTTTTACTGGGTATTTTGTAAGGCTTGTGGCTCACTGCTGCTGATTTGTTTTTGTGACGCTGTTAGAAATTTGAGTAAAATATATAGACTTGCTTTTCAAGCTTATTGAAAACATCCAGGGCAGGCCTGCTAGTAATCATAGTTGATGTTCTAACACTCTATCATGTGCTGTGATTTGTTGAATCTTGGTATTGGGGATATCTGAATCATGTATTACAAACACATACTTCACACAAATGTAACAGAGGGAATAAAGAGGTAAGAAGAAAACATTTGCAGCTTGGACAAGTGAGTTCCCGGTCTTGTTTGTTAGTGAATCCCAGAGGGCTCTTTATGGCCTCTGCATAAATCACCTGCCAAGTCAGCATCAAAAGAGGACATCTCAGCGGTGGCCTCTCGGCTATTGATTCCTGACTTTCCTCTCAGTATATCTTGAGAATGCAGGCAACCACTGAGAGTCAGATTTAATCATATTTTCTTTATATTTCCCCCTTAATTTCCATTCTCTGGAAGCATTTTTTTTCTCATTCTCTCCATCTTTGAACCACAGCTCTGCATCACCCTTTATACCTTTATGTCTGTGTGGTTCCCTGTTGGCCTGAGCCGAGCTCACCCACGGAGGCTGTCTGTGACGCTTACAGTCATCCCAAAAAGCTGCTTTTGTCTTTGTGCTTAACCAAAGTCAGCTGCTGTGAAACTCTTAGTTTGGATGGGAAACATAGGAGATGCATTGCTACATTTATTTAAGCACTATGGTTTGAATCTGCCAGGATCTTGGGAGGATTTGAAAGCATATACAGTGAATGTTATCAGGACACTAATCACTAATTCTCCATCTACCAGTAGCTTAAAAATCCCAGCGCTCCGTAACTGATGTGCCATAGCTGAAATAAGCTTTCCTGTTGGTATTTCTGACCCAAACCACACCTGATTCCTTTCTTTCAAGAGCTTTGACTTACTGATAAGAATCAGCTGAGTGTTATGATGTGTGAGGCACACCTAAGAAAGACCTGAATCCTGTCCAAAAGTGATTTTTCAGGCAGATAAACCAAACCAGAGGTTGATTAAAAAGAAATATAAAAAAAAAATAAAAATAAAAATCAGATTACCAAAACAGACATTGTTTCTTGAATAGTGTATGATCACTCTTTCTTAGGCCTACAAGGCATGTTTATGGCTTGGAGCTATAAACATGATGTGATCAAAAACACAATTAAAGTCATAAAGTTCCCTCAGAAGAGGAAAAATACCTGGTACAACTGAATCTCTTTTAAAATGATATGGAAATACTTAAACAAACAGTTTTGTATCTTAACACTTCCCAAATCCCACTTCCATATTGTGCAGTAGACCTTGAAATCCAAGTTGACGCTTCTTGTCTGACGATGAAGCAGTTTTAGGCTGTTTCCTTCCCCTAAAGTCAGGTAAGTTAACGGGGACATTAATCAAAAGGTTAGTGGCAGGTGGAACCTGGGAACTGAGTGACCCAGATCATTGGCTGTTATTCTGTGGCAAGCCCTGCCTTTTCCTGCACGTCTGCGTGAGAACACAGATCTCTGTGAAGGATCTACTGGAACTAAATGTTTTCAAATCAAGATAGTATTCCCCTATGCATTGCTGGCATGCTTTATACTCTCTCTGAATGGGGCAGACTTCCAACCTGTAACAGCATTTCCTTTTTTTCCTCCTTAGTTTCAGCATGTCTCATCTCTATACCACAGACTTTAGAGTGGACATAGTGTGCATATGCTATTTTAGTTCAACTACTATTATTCTGTCAACATTTAACGTATATTAACTGACCCAAGCCTCACTGACACTACTCAGTGTTTTTATTTTGTTTTTCTTTACGTTAGCCGGTTTCCCTGAGTAGTCAGACTGCATTGCAATCGCAGAAAAACTCCCGCAGTTCTGTGGCGTTCGCGCACTCTCAGTTGAAAAGACGTCAAATCCTTTAAATGCGACTTGAGTCGCTGAGTGATGGGAGCGTTTGCCTTCAGTGCACCTTGAGTCAAAGGCTTGCGCTGCCTCTCGGCAATGCTTATTATAGCCCTTTTTTTTTTTTTAAACAGAATGTTTGGAAAAAGTTTTGATGCTGAAAAGTGTCGAAATGCTACTGTTATGTTGCTTTAAACAGATGAATGCGTGCAAGGCTATGCAGTCTCTTCCTTTGCTCTTTGTTTCGTTCTATCATATGCTAAAGGGAAGATAACGGTCGGTTACCTGTCACTGACACACACAGCTCTGGCCTAGACTCGCAATCAAAAACATTTGAATTATGTTTTGGTTGGTGAGGCTGTGGAGTATAAATCTCATCAATTTTACATTCCGTATGAAGCTGGCAGGTGAAGAGGGGCAGACGAGTAAACAAATCATTAACACCGAATATTTAAATTGAGCTGAGTGCACTCGAATGCCAGTGTCATTATTGATGTCATGTTCAAATCAGTTGTGACTCCCAGCATGTTATTACATCTGTTAAAAGCTTGTTAACGCACCACAGACACAGTCAGAATGGGATTAAAGCTGCTGCACATAGGAGAGGGGGGATGAGAGGGGAGAACGAGACCGTGGAAGAGGAGGGAGACAGACAAGACATGCAGTAGGGTCCATCAGTTATCACCGAACCTTGAAGTCTTAGGTCTCTAATGCACCGTTCACAGTGCCTGAGCTGACACGTTTATTCTGCCTCAGCCAAGGCTAAAGGCCAAGTCATGTGAGTCTATAAGAAACCAAACAATTGTGATGCAGGCGAGGCAGACTCGAAGCTAGAGTCAAAAAGTATCATGGCAAAATAAAGGTTTGTACTTAATTTAGACATCACAGAGTTTTCTCTAGTCTTTAGTTTTGTTGTTTTTTTTTTAAAAAAAAGATTTATTGTTTCATAAGAAACTCCCTATAAAATCCCCATATTTCCCACTGACTGCTCCTTCCTACTGCCTCTTTAAATATCAGAATTTTCCACTCTAACTGTATTAGATTTAATCAGCAAAATGAAAAAAAAACTTTAAATATTTCACTTTACATGTAATAAATGTGGAATAAATGAAAGTTTAACAGTTAATGATATTCTGCTCTTTCTGTTTGTGTACTAGTATAGTTTAGCTGAGGATAGAATTTTAAATTGTGCCCAAAATTTTGCTTTATATATGAGAATTTGGAGGGCGTTTTTTTCCAGTACATTTGGAAACATTTTGATGCTTTTTGATATTTCCGGAATCAGGCTGGATCATTTGTGTAGGAGAGTCTGAAGATGCATTGCAGCAAGTTTGGTGTTACTGAGTAAAATCAACAAAATGATGTGCTTGTATGAGCACGGTTTATACCGAAGCAAACGTGTCATGTCGGAACAAGCAACAGAGTGATCGTTGCACTGAATGTAGGACAAAATGTGTGCTTAAGGCCACGGCAGAGTGAACGATGACACAACTGCTTCACTTAAAGACAATGTGAAGTAGCTTCAGAGTCAGTGGCCAACGATCTTTGACCTGGACGGAGCGAAACAGGGCGGAAAAAGAAATTCTCAAGCTGTTTTACAGGACGCTTACTGTTCTGAGAATTTCTGCCATTTTCCTTCCTCTATTTTTAACGTTCTATTTGTTAAAATAGCACTCAGATTATCTATTTAGCCAGCTATGTTTGTAATGTATTATAAAAGCTATTGCGAACACTCTGTTTTTACTCAATATGTTTGATATTGGTGGTATTTGTTTTTTCACTGCCTCCCGCAAATGTATCGGCGTTTCTTCCGGTCAAAAGACACTGTATCAAGTATTATTACATGCACTTCTCCTGCAGCTGCATGCACAGCTGTAAGTGCACTTTGAAGACTCTACAGTACCATAAACTGTAACATGGAAAAACACGAGGAGGGGGAACATGAGGAACACTAGCATGAAAACAAACAGACGGCCCCAGAGGGGCCCTGCTACTCATGCAAACACTGAAAGGAGAGAGAAAAATCCAGCATCAGCAATTCAGGCTTGAAGAGGCATTCTTTATGTCTGCCTGTTTATGTTTGGCTGAAGGGGTTGTGTGTGTGAGTGTACCTGTCTGTTTATTGTTAATGTGATTTTAATTTTTTACTTCTCTCATGGCATTTCTCTGCCCTGCTGGCTGCATATGTACAGTTTCTCACCTTTTTACGGTTTTGTGGTCGATGGTGTGGATCGTTTCAGGCCTGCAGCTTTGTGCAGTGGACAGTTTGGGTGTTTGTGTAAACACATTATGGGTTGTAGCTCCATGGGGGGGGGGACTTTGGGTCGGAGGGCGAGTGTTCGGGTGCCCCTTCCCTCCTTAGAGAAGGTGCGTGACAGGACTGGCCCAACGGGCTGGGGGAGGCCGTCTTCTTGGATTTTTCTATGGTAGCTGTCCAGGTGAGACCTGCTCTTGTGGCTATTGCTTAAAAAAAGAAAAAAGAGGCAGGAATGTGTGTGTGTGTATGTTAATGCTGTGTATGAGTATGCAGATATGCGTCCTGCCGGATCAGTTTGTCCACAATGAGAAAACCTGTCTTCTGGCGAAGGACCAGCAGGGGAAGCCGGGTAGCTCGCCGTGCGTTCTGCTGCTGCACGCTCATGATCTAGTGTTCGGATTACATGCAGGTCCAGATAATAATTTTGTCCTCTATGATAAACAATGTTTTAAGGACCTGAACATCAACAGGAACAACGGGAATTATGTTTTATTTACCCATTGTATTTTGTGTTCTTTTCACTGAAGTTCTTGGTTTTTATTGCAAATTTTGGGATCATATTGAGCTATGATTGATCAGCGTGTCACGTGATTGGCTCACAAGAGGCCTAATCCTATAAACAATGGACTAAGCCTATTGAATAAAGCTGTTGTACCAATCTCAGGAATAAATATGCCATCAAATAGTTTGACTTTCTCCTTTACTACACAACCCTGGAGCCACACACGCATGGTTTTATCTGGAGTGTGTAAGAGAGCAGACTGTAAGTCATTAGGCAAAATGCCGAATTTAATGCTACTGACATGTGACAACTAAACAACATAAACCCCTTATCTGTTCCCCTGCTGATATACCGTGCAGCTTCTGAACCCAGAGACCACTAATTCATGTTGTTGCTGTGGTTTTTGACTGTAAGATCTTTTCAGATCAGCTGATAGCGGCTCTTTAGTCATGCCCAGAGCCTGACTGGTAACTAAGGGTGAATTTATTTTTTTTTTTTAAGTTTCAATTTCTAAATCTACATCTTGTTGGTTGATCTTTATTTTTGTATTTTACTTAGCACTAATTCTGTAGTACTGAATGTGATCCTCCTGTTTGATTCACTGATGACTAATAAAAGGCAGGTCTGATTAAAAAATGTGATTAAGAATATACAAGATAAAACATTTTCTATTTTCTAAACCAGATTATTGAAGCCAAGTGAGAGGGAAGGTTATGTTACTGTAATAAACAGAACGGTGTACAGTTGCTCGTCTCAGTGTTGAGTGCTTCTATATCTTAACAATGCTGCATAATTAATGGACGGTCAAACAGAAACATTGGAAACTGATCATGAAAGGCCCCAGTTATGTATATGAAAGACAATCAAAAACGCAAATATGCTCTTTTCTGATGCTTCCTCCGTCATGTCATCCTCTACGCAGCATCCATGAGGAGCAGTAAAAGCAATCTGATGTTTCCTGCAATCAATGGGCAGAACGGAAACAACATGGACACTGCAGGCTTCTCTGAGGGAGACCTGCTGCTCCAGGTAGGAGACAAGGCCACCTGGAAGCAGGAGGCAAATAAATGGAAAGAAGAGTGTAGATGGTTTGGAGAATGAACAGCACCACAGCTCCACAGCAGAGAGGTAGTGAGCAAGTTTGCTGTCACACCATTGTATACGGCTGCAAAAACAATCGCAGTATGGATAAGTTCAATATTTAAATTGCAAGAAGCTCCAATCATTTGATAAATTGGAAATATATGACAAGACAACTTAATAATGAAGGACTGTTGTGCATCAGAGATGCTCTGGGCTATGAAAATCATAATGCAAAAATGGTCATTTCCACTAGTCCTGAGTCATATCTAAAGAATTGTAAAAAAAAAAAACAACTGCATTTTGCTTATTTGATTCTCCTGTGCAGCCCCACCCTTACATGCAGGTGTCATTACTGTGAGTACATCTATTCAGGTGAACCTATGTTTAATCCTTTTGTACAGAAGAATCATGTTTGACATGGCAGCTAGGTTTGACATATAAAGTTTCTGTCACTGTTCCACACAATTTCCAATCAATCAATCAGTCAAGTTTAATTTGTATAGCCCAAAATCACAAATAACAATTTGCCTCTGAGGGCTTTACAATCTGCACATAGCAACACCCTCTACCCTGAGACCCTCGAACCGGGTGAGGAAAAACATGAGAGCAGAGTCCAGGAACCAGATGGGGATCCAGGTCAGGGTTCCAGGCAGGTGAAGTTGATCATGATCTCAGACTCAAGTTCACATCTCCACCGGACAGCAGGTCGCTCGCAGAACCGTAATGCCGACGTCACCAGGTGGCTGAGAGACGATAAGGCAGGCGGACTCTGGGGACAAACTTCCCGGGATGAAGTTAGAAACACAAATACTGGAACGTGACAAAGTAGAGAGTAGAAGCAGTAAGGAGAGAACGAGGTAGAGAAATAGAGAAATAAATCTGGTTTACTCAGGTTTTCCTCTTTGGTAGAGTTTCAATTCGCATTTATGGATGCAGCAAGGAGCTGTGTCGACAGACGACGGTTTTTGGAAGTGATTCCTCCACGTCAGAATTGTGTCTGTTTCAGTGCAGGGCTGTCTTAGGGCCGTCTGAGGGTCGTCACGGCCATCCGATGTTGGTTTTCAGCCTTGTCCCCTTTTTCAGATTTTTTCAGATTCTCTGAACAATATTTGTAGAATAGACACTTTTTTTTATATTTCAGAAAGACTTTATAGATGATAGAGATGTTTTTTTTTTTTTTTTTCATTTCACGACTTTTCCTGTCTTTTGTTGCCTTTAGTTTAGTTGCCACTGTTCCAGCTCGTTTGAATTGTGTCGCTGGAATCAAATACGAGGAAACAAACAGTTGTTTTACTTATGTGCTATTTCTAATTAAAGATGGGTTTGTTTTGCAAATCAACACAATTGATTTATATTGATATGTAAGACAGCGTCCCAACTTTTCTGGTTGTATTTCTAAAATGCTCAGTTATTTAGCCTGACTAAATGGAATTTAAATGGGTAATATCTTTTCCCATTCCCCACCCCTGAAAGAAACACCTATTTCTCAAAGCTAAGCTGGGTCTGACGCAGTTTGGGCTGCGATAAGGATGAGCACAGCTCATGAATCAGGTCAGTCTGTGCATTTAGATATAACAGAGGATAGTTTGTAACTTTATGTCTGTAAGCAGCACTGGGCAGATCCCAGCAAGCAAAGAGCACACATCACACACACACACACACACACACACACACACACACACACAAACACAAACACACGCACACACATCAAACATCAAACATCACACACACACACATCACAAGCAGTCAAGCAAAGTATCAGATTAACGTTGTTTAAATACTCTCAGGCATTATATACTCAAAGGTGGAGAGGTAGCACACACATAGATGTTAAAGATTAGTCTTAATTTCACCAATTTATTTCAGCCACATTAGCCAACATGCTGACATAACCCCTCAGAGCACAGACAGCAGGATCAGTCAGGCAGAGTCATAGATTAAAGCCAAGCAATAGTGTAAACATACCTTTTAGTGTGTGTCAATCAGTGTTGAACAAAAACTGATTGATTGATCAGTGAACAGCCTGAGGCTTGCAGGCGCATAGAGGCACTATCATGCTTGATTAACCTGTTATTTACCGGCACAGCTAATCCAGCTCCGCCGGCGAAAGGAGGAACTTATGACAGGCAAGGCTGCACGTCTGGGAGCCTCTTGCCAAAGCTCAGCCACGCTTTATGGTTCTCAACAAAACAAACACGAGTGCCCTGCACCTTGTTCATTGTCGCTCACCAGTCTGGTTTATTTTCACAATTTGGTCGTTATAATGACAATCACGGCTGAAAGTACGATGGGCCATCGGGAGGTAGCAGCTCTTAGGATCAGAAATTCGTTGCTCTTCAAAAATGATAATAGCTGATGAGCACAACAGGTTTTTAGGTTGGGCGTTTTGACAGGATGGGATTTACTATAATTCCCTTTGTTCTTTGTTCTTTTTTTACTTGTGGTGAAAGTTGGAATGTAAAACGTTGCATTGTCAAACCTGTACTTTCCTGCTTACTCTGAGCTGTCTTGCTTGATAAACTCAGCTGAACTGCCTCTGGCCACAGAAAACACTGGAATTGTGTGATACCTTTAAAAAATAAATGAGAGATGAGAATCTTTTACCACAAATAGCTCCATGAGACACCTTCACAGACCTGCTGCTGCTATGGACAATGTGCACTAACAACACTGTCAAAAGCCTGCCGCCGGATTTTGTTTCCATTAAATCTTGCATGCTTGCTCAGTCCGTCTGTGTCAGCATCACATGGACGTGTGAAAACTCACTCTGTGCAGGCACTGGACGGGTTTGTCATGGTGGTCACGGCAGAGGGATTGGTGTTTTATGTCTCTCCTACAATCAAGGACTACTTGGGCTTCCACCAGGTGAGTTGTTGGCCGTCAAGACCATCGTAAAGTAATGCTACAGTAGCAAGGACCATATTTAAAGGTGCAAGTCTAAGATTGTTTGATTGTCATTCTTAGACTGTCAAATATTAACATCTTGGTGGCTGCGTGGCCTTCCGACCTAAAGTGTGCCAAATGTATCAGTTTAGTCTCAAACATTCATTTGACTACTCAGAAATGTTGTGATAAATTTCATAATTTTCCTTAAAGGAATATCAGTTATAATCAAGGGTGGTCTCAGAGATGTTGAGTTGGTTTGGAATGAGGGCCGTAGCTTATGAGTCATGTTATGTTGATTTACATAAAACCCTTCAATGACCATCTCTTGTAAGCTTTTGTAGGAAGTTTCCAAAACATCAGTAAGACTCCTGCAGTATAAATAACTCTTGAGTTTTTATTCCGTATGGTCATCATGCTCTTAATAGTCAATGGCTAAATACATATAGACCTCTGTGTATTTCATTGTTTGAAGACCCTGAGTTTCTGTATGTTTATGTAAAGGTCTCGAGCTGTTGTTAACGTTAGCCTCTGCTCTAATGACAGTTGGACGTGGTTCATCAGAGTGTGTTTGAGCTCATCCATACCGATGATAGGGCCATGTTCAGACAGCAGCTGCGCTTTGCTCCAAACCCCCCAAGTGACACGGATGGAGCTGGTAAGAACCGAGAATGGAAAATAAGGCTTTTATTTTCGAGTTCGCCATGGTTCATTGTTTGGCGAAGTGGCCCCTCACATGTGATTTTATCTCTTATTTTTGTCATTAGTGCTGCAGAGTTACGGCGCTGCAGTGATGTACAGTCCCGAGCAGCTTCCTCCAGAAAACTCTTCCCACTTTCAGAGGAACTTTGTGTGTCGATTTCGCTGCCTGCTGGACAATTCCTCTGGCTTTCTGGTGAGTAAAGTGTTTTAGGTTAATTCTTGAATTGGGTGCAGTGTGGAGTAATTAAGACTCAGTAGTCCCTCAAAATATTTGTCGATGTTATAACCTCTGTTGTAAAATCATTTTATCATTTTATTGCTGTGATAGTAAACGAATGTTTCGTTTATTTGACCGTAGAATAACGCAGGGTTTCTTTGTTTTTTTCAAGAAAACGATATCTTGATCCTAACTCATCTCACATTTTTTTTTCATCCAAACCAGGCTCTAAAGTTCCAGGGTAGACTGAAGTACCTCCATGGCCAGAATGATTTAAGGAGCAATGGGACTTGTACCAAACCTCAGCTGGCACTGTTGACCATCGTTGTGCCTGTCAACCCTCCAGCCATTGTGGAAGTCAGAGTTAAAATGATCCTCTTTCAAAGCAAGCACAAGCTGGACTTCACACCTTTGGGCATTGATAGCAGGTCCTAGAAAATCAATTCTTCTTATTTATTTTTTTTTTTTTTTTTTTTTTTTTTAGTGACATCTAGTGGTGTGGTTTTATCATTGACAATATACCACATACAGAATGTAGTTAAAAAAAAAAGGGATTGGACCATTTAGGTTTGTCCGTTCTGGCCTGGTGGTGCAACATGGCAGACTGATACAGGACAGGAACCTCTACAACTATCGATATAAAAGGTGAAAGCTAATGTATCAAAAAAAGTAAAGGACCAATTCTTAGTTTCAGATCATTATAGGCAAATGATAACATGATTATGTTCTGTATATTTCATTAAATTTCTAGAAACATAAGATTTCATAGCAGCCCCAACATCCAACTCACTGGACCTTTTATTGTTGCTGCTGAGCTGATGCTTGTCTCGGCAAAAGAAACTTAGTGCTTATTTCTCTTCTCTCTGCAGGGGGAAAGTTATTCTGGGCTATTCGGAGACTGAACTATGCATGAAAGGCTCTGGCTACCAGTTCATCCATGCAGCTGATATGATGTACTGTGCCGACAACCACCTCCGCAGTATGTTAACCTGACTTTTGACATAAATAAAAGCTAAAAAAAATAAAAAATAAAAAAAGTGGTATTTGATGGCAATGAAATAACACATTCTATGCAACGCTTGAACTGTGGCTGAGTTGGTGGAGCTGTGGTTGAGGTAGTCACTGCCACCAGCATACAAATATGTGTGAATGCAGAGTTGTAGTGTAAAGTGCTTTGAGTGGTCATGCAATCTATTTTGCGTACAGGCTACAGCATATTTACTTTAATTCCCAGTATGAAGAACAGTTATAAAACTGTCTTGTGTTGCCTCCGCAAACACTTGTCACATTCGTACACTGGTGGCAGAGACTAAAAGTGCCACCAGCCAATCAGGAGCAGTAACTGTTTACACATAAGCTCACACACTGAGGGCCTTTGATGTTAATTATTTACACAGCAATACATCAAACTACTGATCCTCCGATTGTAGGGTGATCGCTTTACAACATGGGCCACATGTTTATTCCCTTCTTGTGTTCTATTTTGTTGAATAGAATTTATAGACAATGAAAGTCACATATCATTAAAGACCTAAGTCACTTTTAAGCTTTAGGATGTACTTTGGTAGTGGGCAGGCAGGGAAAGCAAGGCCTTGTGAACCAGGAGAAGAAAAACTTGCAAGTTCTGCCACTCCAGCGAGGTCATGCAACAACAAGACAGTAGATATTTTTACACAGAGATTAAGAAAAACTGCCATAACCCGTGCTGCCTTTTTTTTGTTTGTTTTGTTTCTCAGTTAACAGCCAATTCCACCACTGTGTTGTTCCAACCAAGCCTATTTGCTAACTCAAACCTCTTGTCATTGGTGCCGTGGGAATGCTTCCTAAAAGCACTGGTACAACAGTACTGTTTCCTTCTCAGATTTGCTTGCTTTGGCTTTTCTTCTCCCCCAGCTTTCTGTTCTCTGGCCATGATGGGTAAAGTACATCCAGGTGGCAGTAATAGTCTAGTCCAAGATGCAGTTGTTGTTCCCAAGGTCATTCCCATTTTGCCTTCTCAAACGGTTGCATTTTGAGTGGCACTATATCAACTGCACATGAGGTTTGAGAGGTTGTAAGTGTAGGGACGGATGCAATGCTCTGATAAAAGGCACAGCTGGGATTTTAACCCAGGCTCTCCTGTTTACTAGACAGGCGCTCTGACCAACTGAGCCACAGCGCCTTTGGTGAGCGTAACTCCATAGTCTTTACAAAAAATTCCTAATTGCCTCCTGCTAGCTGCTTTAAAACCAACACGCTGTCCGTTAATTGGCTGATGCTACCAAAAACATAATAGAGGCACTGCTGGGATTTGAACCCAGGATCTCCTGTTTACTAGACAGGCGCTTTGACCAACTAAGCTACAGCACCTCTGTTCCGGTCTCAACAATAACATCGACTCGCTGCTTTTCACCAACTCGGACCTCTTAATTTGTCCAGTGAACTGAGAGAGAAAATAGAAATAGAATGAGAGAGAATGAGTTTTTCTCACCTGCCGTGGACTACTCTGCTTCCATGTCACACCCTGTCTCTACCAAGCACACATCTGAATAAACTATATACCGGATAATGGCAAATGTCAACTAACATTTGCAGCCACTGCACTGACATCCTTCCAATTTGTGTGGTGTTTGTGTTTATATCGCAGTGATTAAAATGGGAGAGACGGGCATGACTGTTTTCCGGCTCCTGAGGAAGTCAGGAAGCTGGGTGTGGGTGAAGTCCAACGCCAAGCTGATCTACAAAGACGGGAGACCCGACTTTATCATCGCATATCAGAGAGCTTTAGTGTGAGTGTTTACCTGTGCATGCCTCACTTCTGAAATTAGAAAGCACTGACAGAAGAACATAAAAAAAATAGATGAAAACTGACAACCTTGTGGTCAATAGTGTTTAATGCTATTACGCTTAAAAAGAATGACCTCAGTGTTTGTCATGTTTCCTGTTTCAGCAACTCTGAGGGTGAGGAGTATCTGCGTCAGAGGAGGCTGCAGCTTCCCTTCAGCTACACCACCGGAGAGGCCGTCCTTTATGACACCGGTCCCACTGTGGACATCTCACAGTTTCAGTTCAATAGAATGTTCAGTGACAATGACAAGCTCAAGGACGTGATCCCTGGGTCTTTGCTGGACTGTTTCCTCAAACAGGATGGGGTGGCCTACACCCAGGAAGAGACCAACGCTTTACCTGTGGATCAGGTGTTCATGGACAGCCGGGCCCTGCTCAACATTCCCAGCGACGTTTGGCAGGAAAACGACTGTACCTCCGCCACAGGTGCCCCTGTTGAACTGAGAGACGAGGCGAAGCAGTCGTTGATGGCCGTGATTGACAACCTGGAACAGCTGGCTCAAAACGGCGACCTTTGTTCGGCGTTGCACAACCTTGATGTCGATGAATCGGAGCTGATGGAGTGGAAGAATTCCCTCAAAGGTTTAAGTCAGGGCGACGATCGGCAGAACAGCGTCGGTTCTGATCTGGACAGCATCTTCTCGAATGACATGTTTGACTACATCGATGCTGTTTTGTTCCATGAGAAGGGAGGAAATGCCGTAAACGTGAGCTCTCCTAGCTGCCTCACGGCCGTGAGCAGCAGTCCTCAGAGGGAGCCCTTTGCTAAGACTGCACGGCTCTCGGCCGCTGGACTCAGTGAGCCGAAGCTATTTCCGACTCCGAGCCCCGATTGTACTTACCCCCAACTCAACGGCATCTACTCTCACCAGCAGGACGGGCAAAGCTCGATGGAATCTGCTCAGATGTTCAGCAACGGGCAGAGATTGTCCCACCGTTCTAAGGCCGATATTAACCTGCCCTCTCTTCAACATCTGCAGCTGCAGGACATTTACAGCCCATTTATAGAGCTCCCAGAGCTCACCGTCCCTGACAACTCAGCTGACGATGCCTCAGCCACTTTTCAGTCCTGTGGACAGGCGTGCATGGGAGACATTTCTGGACGGACGCAGTCCAGCCAAATCCTGTGTCCACAAAGCACTTTGCAGGCAAATGGACAGTTACTGCAGAGCTCTGTTAAACAGCCACACAATGTCGTGCCGGGGATGATAGACGTTTTGCCACCCTTGATTCCTTGCAATGACTTTTATTCCTCCACCAAATCCAGTATTCCTTTTCCGGCAGTGTGTCTGCAAGGAAACGTCCCTTT
>KV751321.1:3891228-3936964 GCA_001698575.1 Mola mola | reverse complement strand
TATCATCTGCCACCATAAGCTAACGTCTGCTAAGGTAACATTTATCACTACTGCTGTCGCCATTTTTTCCTCAACCAGACACTTTCATGCTAATATTTCTGTTGAAAATTTAATTACTTGTATAGCTGGCCGTCGAGTGTGATTGGTTAATCCAACTGTGTTGAACAAAAGTCAATCTTCTTCTCTTTCTAAATGCATCCCGCTTTGATCGTTTACTTCTTTTACCTGAGACCGTCAAAGCATGCTACTGATAGCGATTGAGCTGTGTGCTGCAAAATTACAAAGGAAAAAAACTTCCTAAACTACATTAGGAAGCAAAAAAAGGAGTCGGTTGCTTATCTTAGCTATAACTTCAGGTAGAATCAACAGTTAACGAGCTGATTTGATTTGATCCATATTGTTCCTCAAAACTCTTTAACTTGAATAAGCCCAAAGGTGCTGCGGCTTAGTTGGTCAAAGTGCTTGTCTAGTAAGCAGGAGATCTTGGGTTCAGATCCCAGAAGTGCCTCAAGTAGTGCTTTTACCCTGACACGGTTATGTTCCGGCCAGTAAGAACTTTTTAGGTTCATAAACCGAAACGTCGGTTGCCACTGGAATAAAAGAAAAAGAAGCTAGTTATTCCATTTCAGTGATGACCATATCTTATTATCAGGAAGGAGAGATAAACAAGAGTTGGTTGCCGCTCGCTATTAAACAAAAACTAGAACACGTGAGACAAGCAAAGAAGGACGGAGAGCAAATCTATGCTGAGGAAAGTAGTTCAGTGTTTTGCGGAGGAAACAACATGTTTGGTTGCGATTTAGGCATCCCCCAAGTTCCAGGAGAAACTTGAAGGCAGCACCTGGAAAACGAGGCTGTATGTGGAACTGGCAGACAAGTTGTCAAAGGCTGAGTTGGCGACAACGGCAGACCAAATTATAATCAAATTTTAAAAATGCGTTACGCATTAAGTAACACCTTTCCTTGGGAACTTCGGTTCCGTTTAGAACAGTCTGAACACAGGATGGTTAGCCAGAAAGCACTAAGGTTCTATAGTTATGGTGTTGCCTTTGTCCCCTCTCTTTAAAACATTATAATCTCAAATCAGTCAACGTTGCATTGGTGAGAATGCACAAAAGGAAGAACTTCAGGAACACACCTTTCTGCATCTCAGACTAAAGACTACACTCCTGTCCTTATGTGCTTTAGCCATCAGTACTTGACAACACAAAGCTGGTGGTTTCTTTAATCATTTCTATCCTACAATGTGCTTTAATGACGACTCTCATTTACCTGCTCCAGGGAAGACAAGAGCGTGGGGAAAAAGCAACTCTAGTTCTAATATCAGAGAATTACTGTGAAGGGAAACACAGACTGAACTAAAAGAAGAAACGCATTAACAAGCTGATTTGAGTTGATCATATCCTCCGTCAAGACTCTTTAAATTGTCCAAGATTAAAGGCACCGTGGCTTAGTTGGTCAAAGCGCCTGTCTAGTAAACAGGAGATCCTGGGTTCAAATCACATAATAATTATATTGTGGCGTCTGTCCCCTCTGTTTAAAATGAGAGATACAGATGTAAATGTGGTTTTATGAATTCTAGATGACACCCAGACGGCAGTGCTGAAGCACTGGACGTCTTTATCTCTAGTAATGACAGCAACCAAGTCAGTGGTGACAGGTGGCCACTCTGATATAAAACCCCTACATCATCACGCATTCTGTTTCCCAGAATATTCTTAACCAATTCCGAGTAACAGACCATTCTGGCGGTCATCCAGATTTCATTGACCCGCATCCATGACTCTCGTTGTATTCCATTCTTACTGACTGCCAGACGGTACTAAAGCACTGGATGACTCGTAACTGCAAGGTCATGAATTTCACCTGCTTTGTGCAGACAACCACCTCAAGTCTGCCCGTTCTAATGGTTGAACTGGGGGCAAGAAATACAAGATGCTGATCATAATGTCGATTTATTCACTGACTCACTCATTTACAAAAAATAACTTCGCTTGACATCCTCAAATATTGTATTTCTTTGTTGTTTTTATTATTATTTATTTATTCAATTTCACCTGTGGGTGAAAAATTAAGGGTGAAAATGCAGAATGGATATGAAATGTATGGCGTCGGCTCCACTGGGACCCATCAGCATCTTGGCTTAGTTTTGTTTTCCGCATATGTCGTTGGGGTCATCGGCACCCTGAGGGGGTCATGCGACTCAACATATGCATTTACATAAGTGAACGTGACGACATATCCGTCTTTATCTGCTGCCACATCGCAGTTCTTTCAAGCCCCAAGTCTCTGTTTTCACACAGATATCGTTCAGCTGGAAGGTGCAGGGCCGTCGCCCAAAGCCTCAAAGTATCTCTTTGTTTATTTATTTTATGAATTCTTGAAACGTGTCTATAACATGATTCTATTATGTAAAATGCATTTGAATTTCGGAAATCTGTTCTTTGACCCCGGTTTAAATTAGGGAAATTGTTCAAAGTTTATGTAGCCGAAGTCCCGGCTGATCGCAGTCAAATATGACATCGGCTCTGATTTTTAAACATCCGCTTATGTCTGCGTGTGTCTTTAGGGTTTACAGCCTCTGTGAAGCAACGATATGTAGCCAACGATGAGACAGGACAGGCTGGGGACAGCTGGTTACCACTGACGGTTCTTTACACTCTGCTGATGACGGTGGTTCATTTTTAAAGACATTTTTAAAAAAAGCTGCTACTTTTCAACCAAAGCCCCATATGCCCAGGCTCAGAGGGTCTAAAATTTTAATTAGCTAGTAACACTTTACAGTAAGCGCAGCAATAAGCATTTACTAACCGTTAATTACTGTTAATCACTAAGATATTAATTCAGACATCATTCAGTAGTTTAAAACCACACTATTAAGTGTCATGTAAGGGATACATGTTTTCAGCTTCAGAATAAGGGTCACAAAAAGCATCAATAAATGATTAGTTTAGGTTAATAAATGCTTTATTAGTGTTCGGTGGCTGTGAATTTTTTCACTGTTAATTAAAGATCATTACTGTGTAAACAAATGTTAACAGCAGGGTTAGAAACTACTGAATAACTTACTCAACATGGGGTGAGTGGGGTCAGTGGGTGATTACATGACACATTCTTTAACTGTTACTAAATGCTTATTACCGCATTAACTAATGTTAATTAATGGACTCTTATTGTAAAGTGTTACCAAGCAGCTCAACAAGACTGAATGCAACGGTTTATCTTTCTTTACGAAAGAGTTATTGATTCAGAAACACGCGCGTGTCGAGTATCTCGTCAATGTTAACAGACACTTGTAATCACATTTTGAGAGTAGTTAGTGGTGTAAATAGTGATTTATGTCCGGATGATTCCATTTGCTCTGTGTCATTACTGTAGAGCCTTATTGAGCCAATCAGTCCTGCCAACCAAACTCCATACTGAAGTTATTTTATTTATGTTTAAATAAAGTGGTATTTTGTGACGTTTTGGACCTGAAAACCTTAGTAAATAGCCCAGGACTTGGGTTGAAAAATCCCGGGATCATCCCTCAAATGGCCGTATCTTAGGAACCACTCCTTCGGGCCTTGTTTTGACCGCGCCGTCCGCAGCCTGTCCATCACGCCCGGCCGTCCGGCCCCTGCAGGTGAAGCCCCGTAGAGAGTTCCCCCGAACGCTGACATGAATTCAGCTGCATTATTTACAAGTCTAACCCCTGACCCACATTCTGCACGGGCCACTGCAGGCTCAACATAAACCTCCATCTCCCCTCACAGCGCTGATTGGTCGGCTTTCGTGCCCTCGTGCCCGGCGCTAATTGGAGTGCACCGCCGATGGAGACGATCCAGTGTAAATAGTCCAAGTGTGTCCTGCGTGTTCGTGTCGGCGACGAGGAGGATCCGTCCGCGGACCGCGCCTCGTTTCTCACAATGTCCTCTTTTTTTCTTCTTTTCTTTTCTTTCCTTTTCTGTCCGTGATGGATGAGAAGTCGACACCGTCCGGCCGGAACAAGTTCACCTCCCCGTGATGCTGCGGGCTCATTTCTCCGACCCGCCGCGTCACCTATCCTGCTGATTATTGTTGTTATTATTGTTGTTATTGGACAGGTTTGAACTCTTCGGCGGGGCGGAACATTCGGTCTGACTGAGTCCATCCGGTGCAGCGGTTTTATTCTAATTTTTTAAAAATTTTTAATTTTATTTTTTGGACTACTTCTCGTCCTTGATTTGGCACATTCTCGCCGTGGCTCTGGTGGATTATCGCACAATCTTGTCGGCGGCTTCCATGTGCGGGGAAAGAGGCTCGGTGTGTGCGTGAGGGATCCACCGGAGGGAGGCTTACATAAGCGGGGCCGTCATGTACGCAGGACGCAAGAGGAGAAAACCCGTCCAGAGGGCGTAAGTTCACCCGATTTGTCACTTTTACGCGCATTTGCAGCCTAACGGACTCAAAAACAAGACTCGTGATGAGAGGTCAGAGGGAAAAACTGGAGCTCTTCTCACGTCTTCATGCAATAATCCGCTGCGGTTCATTGCAACGCGCCCGCGTTTTCCTGTTTTGTTAAAGTGTTGAAATAAATGCAGCCGCCGTGGAAATGCGTCAGGAGCGCGTTTTGGAAACGGGGTTGCGGATTATTGGAGGCCTGCGGCTGCGGCCTCTTTCTGGCCGTCTGCTGTGCAGAAAAATTAAAAAATCATTTTACACGAGAGGATTTCGCAAATAAACGAAAGAGAAAGAAAATCTTGATTATTATTGTTATTATTTCTCCCTGTCTTTATTTTCTGCATGGCCACGGGCTCTCTGGGAGCCTCACGCAGGCTGTTGCGCCATTTTCTGTCAAAACGCCCTTCAGCGGCGCGCAGGGAGAAAAATCTTATTTTTCCGGTCGGGTTGTCTGATTGGTTTTAAGGTTTTTCAACGTTCGGTCGTTTCTTAAAACTCCTAATTAATAAACATGTCCTGCGACTCGTTTAAAGGGGATCAATCGATAAATAAAACCGTCCTTTGTTTGTTTCAAACATTTGATTTGAAGTCCTCAGCAGATGTGAAGAGAAAACCCAAATTAAACATGAATACTTGGGGACGTCATCAGCAGAAAGAGTCGGTGACATCATCGCGGAATGACGTCACAACTGTACCAATAATAAAGATTAACCAGAAGAATTAGAAGAATAAATGCCAGGCAGTTAAAATGGGTGTCAACAGGCTGCTGAGGGTTGCTGAGCTGCTGTGTGGAAACTAAACGGGCCTGTGAGTAAAAAAAAAAAGAAAAAAAGATTTCTACCGCCTCAGCGTGTGCACATGAGAAATCCCCATAATCCTCCTCTGTGTTGAGACTCAGACTGGTGAGAGTCACTGGTTCCTGAGATTTCCATCAGCTTTTTGCTCTGTTAGGGAAGAGTGAGATGAGACACGAGTTTATTTTGATAAGTGATTGATTGAAGCCGGTAACCATGGTGGTAACACCCCAAAAACCAGAACAGATACTGAAGATATATCACCTTGCATTGAGGGTTTGTGCGTGTTTTTGAGAGTTTAGTTCATCTCTGGAGGTGTTTTGAGGAGATTAGACGGTTGTGACGTCACTCACCTGTCACCTCTGAGCGTCAGTGCCTCTCAAACAGGAGAATTCAGTAAACGAGAGCTGCAGTCAGCAGTAATTCTGCCAGGTGTTGGTGTTATATTTGTTATTTATTTTGTCTTAGATGACAATGCGTGGCTGTAACATCATCTTTTTTTTATTTTCATGGAGGATATTCTGGTCATATTTCATTATGAGAGGGGAGGCTCCAATTTGATTTTTTTTACAGCAAGAAAAAAATAAATGACAAAAATAAACACAACGGGTTTGCTATTCACAGCAGTAAATACACACAGATGATGGATTCACACACACACACACACACACACACACACACACACACTGACGCAGGCTGCGGGTGGAGCGCGGTGACGTCCCAGCGTGGACACACAGTATAAACAGAGCCACATCCATCCCGGTGTCCAGTAGGAGATGTGACAGTGTGTGTCAGCTCATATCACTGCCAAACTGGCGACGTTTTCTGTGAACACACAAATACAAGAAGTCAGAGTTATTCACGTTTTCTGGTTCTGTTAAAGCTAAACGGGAAAAAAAACAAAAACTGATGAGACTTGGCCTTGAGCACTGCATCATGGATGGAGTTTACAGTGAGGCTACACACACGGCGGGATTTGACCTAACAGGCCTGAAGGGGTCGCGCAGGAAAACACAAAACCTGTGCAGCACAAACGTGTTATTTCTTTTTTTCTTGTTTCTTTTAATTAACTTTTAAAAACACCACATTCACGCTGAGACGTCCTTCAGGGTCCCGGATCCCAGATGGGACAAGGTGTCTTGGATTAATCTTATTTCTGTAGACAAACGCGATCAGTCAGGAAGTTGAAGAAATAAATGGAAAATAAAGGGTATTAAACAATAATAAAGGAGAAATAAAAACGTCCCAGAGCAGGTTTATGCATTTCTCTGTATTTAATCTCAACATCATTTAGAGTTTATTTTCCTACTTTATTGTTTTCTTTAATGCAATTTGTAAGCTGCAATTATAAAAGTATTCTTCAGGTTATTGTGTTATTATAATTATATGTTCCCAAATATTTGATCTTTCATCAAATTAAAGTGTTAAATGTGTTTGACTCTACAGATTTATGAGGAAATCACCCACAAAGAGTTAAATTTTCTCTTCTCTCCTTTTAAATTTATATTGTTTATGGTAGTGGCATAAACAAAATGAGTTATTTGCTTCAGTTAATGAATAAACATAGCAAAAAAAAATCAAAGTTCATTTGGAAATGAGCATAATTCTGCGTTTTATTAGCAAAAGTGTTCATACTTCACAATTTCTGGGGTTTTTCCTTAATTTGGCAGCATTTTGAAACACACTGAAATGTCAAAAATTGCATCAGAGAAAACTTATGTTGTCAATTTGGTGAAACTCGAAAAGGAAAACATTGTTTTTCTCTGTAAGATCATCCTGCAAACATAGTATTAGCATTTTGGATCATAGAAATGATTGGACCTTATTACAGTACTGTTTTACTGCAGTACTTCAGGTATTAATTGTTCCCAGTGGCACTTTGTCATCATCAATATTCACAACAAACCGCTGCACAACTGAATCTGTCAGTTTTATGAGGAAATACTGTAATTCCTTATTAAAATACACATTAGATCAGCACATGAACAAACACGTACAGTCGGTTTCACACAACTAAACGGGAAAGTTTAAAGCTCACTAACGTCACCATGGAAACAGTTAAATGTCAGCGGATTTTTGTTTTTTTTTTTAAATCAATAACACATACAGAAAAATAATAACCGCTGTGCTAAAACACGAATATAAGTATCATCGTATGGTGTCATTATTCTATTTTATTCTATTCTTACGTTATTTTATTGTTTTTAAAACTTGCAGAACCTTTTTAAAGAGCAAACCTCCAGAATTTGGTTTAGCGTCTCCAAAAGTTATTAAATTCCCCCAAAATGACATTTTTTTTTAAAAGTGTGTTTAATAATGTCAAGTTTGTAGAATCATAACGTCCGTTGCGGAACCTTCGTGTCGTCCGAAACAAACAATAAAAACCGGCCAAACAGGATCTACATGGAAAAAAGGTCGGACTGGCCCTTTCTCAAGTCTTCTTCTTCTTCTTCTTCTTCTGCTTCTTGGTACCGTTGCTCAGGGTGAAGCAGCCGCCGGCGGAAGGGGCCAAGTCGAACCCGTCCAAGCGGCACCGGGACAGGCTGAACGGGGAGCTGGAGCGCCTGGCCAGCCTGCTGCCGTTCCCCGAGGAGGTCACCGCCACCCTGGACAAGCTCTCCATCCTGCGGCTCAGCGTCAGCTACCTGCGGGCCAAGAACTTCTTCTCGGGTAGGTCCGCTGGGTCGACACACACGCACCTGTTTCCGACCAGCTCGCTGTCAAGGGCAGATCGATGTCGAATTAATGAGCTCTGGTGGTGTCCAGGAGAGAGAGGGAGGGAGAGAGAGAGAGAGAGAGAGAGAGAGACCTCTGCAGCATCAGTAGTCCAGTTGATTCCTTCATCATTCCTTTGGACCGTTTAGAAAAATGTGAATATTGACCAAACAGTCCTAGTTTACTATTGATTGCACTTCACCTGTCTGCTCATTGGGGGCGCTGTCCCAATAAGAGCGTTGCTAACACCTTTCCTGCGCACTGGCTTCGCTTTAAACTAGTTCAACGTTAAAGGCAAGTTTTTGTGCTCTAAAAGGGGAAACGTGAGTACAAGTGTCAAGAATAAATATTTGAGTTTCACTGTTTTGTCTTGTAGTTTTTTGTGCTTTTTGATCTGTGATCTTTTTGGTACATATATTGAGACTGCAATATTTTGCAGGATTTTTTATTCATTGGAAACATTTTTACTTAAAATATACTTAAAGAAAAATGGATAATTTGTTGATTATCGGTTATGAGGCTACGGTTATTTCGGTCCGGCCCTCCTGAGCCCAAGCTGGGCTGCATGTGGCCCCCTGGACTGAAATAAGTGTGACACGCCTGGTCTGAGATTGTTTTGGTCTGACTCACTGAGGTTTGGAGGTATCAGCGGTAACATGACCCTCACGCAGCCACTCGGTAAAGAAATGCTAGCTAACTAAGCTAAAGTCTCTGCTCAGTCAAGGGGAACGCTGTTGAAGTTCACATCCTGCCGTGTCACAAGCATCAGCGAGTAGATGCACCTTTCTGTGAGGAAATAGTTCCTCCACAAAACCGCTCTGTGGATCACCTATTATCAGGTACAGACTCTGGAGGATTCAATAATGCAGAGACACATAGCGAGGTTCTTAATCAAAATCATTTTACTGAAAATAGGTCAACACCGGGAGATCTAATTAGATGGCAAAGGTACGGTTTAGGGAGAGTCAAACTCAGTAGTCAAGACACAAAACAATGATCAAAACACAAGGAACTCATGAGGAATTAATGCTGGACTGCTCACTGGGAAGACAAGACCAACTGGCCCAGGAGGAAAAGAACACAGGGTTTAAATACACAAGGGAGGGGTAGACAATTAGACACAGGTGAGACACATTAGGGAGGAGAGGCAATCACACACACCTGAGGGACAAGACTTGTCAGGACATGGGGAATAGGACACAACAGAATTTCAAAATAAGACGGGGAACACTGATTGACCCCAACAACAGACACATGAACACTACTGGACCCTGACATTTATGTGTAGCCGGGTTGTCATTTTTGGAAGGAATCATTGCTGTTGAGTTTTTGGCTCAAATATAAAGACTGTATATTAGGAGAATTTTACAGTGAAGTGTCCCTTTAATTTTGTTTGACGGTCTGAAACTCATAAAACATCAAATAAACATAATATTGAGCAGCTTGGCCTGTCATGCTTGATTGTTAACCAGTCGCAAATATGACGTGATTGTGATGTCATGGTATTGGTTCTGTTCTGTTCTGTCCTGCTGTGTTTGACCAATGAGAGACGGCTCTCAGTGTGGCGCGGGATAGTTTCCTGTTGAACACTGGAAATGTGAGCCTCTTCCAATGTGCAGTTAGAGCTGCATCACTTCATCGATTAGTCAGTAAAACTGATTCCTTTCTAATTGTTTCAGCTTTGTTTTGAGCAAAATTATTGGCGATTTGTTGGTTCCAGCTTCTTAAATGTCAGGGTTTGCTGCTTTTCTTTGTCATTTCTGACAGTAAATGAAGCATCTTTGGGTTTTGAATGATTTGTTGGGGTTAAGAAACAATTTAGAGATGTTATTTTGGTCTCCGAAAAAAATGTATTAAGCATTTTTTACTGACTTTTACTGACTTTTACAGATTAATCGATGAATTAAAATAATCAGCATGAAATACGGTCCTGTTCTCAACGTCTGGTCGGGCTGTGATGCATATTTTTTAGGTTTTTGGACTAACTGTACCTCTTAAAATATGTTGTGGTTTGCAGGTCAGGTTTATCATGAATTATGGATATCAAAGTCCAGAACACATTTCACTCGTTCTCTCTCTGTTAATACGTGTTTGCTTTGCACTGGATTAGCGGCTCAGTTACTGAACAGCGAGCATGAGATCATCACAAGAAGGGATGGGCGTTTTCATTCATTTCAATAATCGAGTACTCGCAAAATACACATAAAACCTAAATATAAAATGTGATGCGCAGCAGCGACGGACCGCCCAGACTTAGCTGCTGTCTGCTAAATATCCTGCGAAAGCCCGCCAAGAAGTGGCTCAGTGGCTATCAGAGAACGTTAGAATACGTTTCTGTAAGTAAAAAGCAAACACTCTCTCCTGATCAGCTGCTTTAAGTTTGTGAGGTCTGTAGTAACGGCCACCACGATGATGCATCGCTAACCAGCCTTCAGTCCAGCCCCGCCGTCTTCATACATCTTTGCACTCTGGCCAGCTTTCAGCTAGCGGGAGTCTTCTCCTTCCACCAGAGCACATCTCCAATCACCAGTTTCATTATTAGCACCAGCAGGCTAATCCTCAGCGTTCTGTTATCATCACAGCAGCATGTGAGGCCTCTGCTCATGGCTGCCGTGGGTAAACAGAGATTTATAGTTTCTCGAATACTCGTAACCATCCCTGATTGCAAGAGGCCGTGATTTGTATCTTCTTTGAGGTGGTTGAAGCGTCTCGCCTACAGCGAAGCTGATCAATCTCAGCTTGATGAGACTCTCCCAGTTTGTTCTCGTCGGAGCCATGTGCTCTGCAAACAAGCGAGCGATGAATTTCACCCAGAGTGGGCGGTTAAAAGTGGCGGGCTGGGATGGGCTGGCCGCTGTGTCTGTTCTGGATGCGTTTCCCAAAATCTCACGGCTCATCTGGTCGACCAGAGATTCGGAGATCGCCGCGGGGAGACGAGAGCAGCCAGCAAACCGCCTTCCTCAGATGATTTCATCCACAGGAAGGGGCCCCTCAATATTTCATCGAGACCCGTGTTGTGTGCGCGCCCCTGACATCACCTAGTCGAGGATCAGGGGATGCGGCTTTGCTGGGCATCCATTAAAAGTGTATCGAAAAGTCGTCGCACGCCAACGGACGAACGTGTTCGGCTCGTCTTTACTGTGCAGAGTGAAGACTTTGTTATTTTAGGCGGCGATCTTTTGGAGAGAATGCTGCATTGCGGCCGTCGGATGCTCTTGAAGCATGAATAATTGAGAGGAACCCTGGAGTTTAAAGAATTTATGAAATGGAGGCAGAGCAATGTTTGTTTAAGGCAGCGGCTTTTGGAGATGGCTGCTGGGGCTCAGACGGACAGGATATGGCGATGGTGATACGAACGGCGGATGCAGCAAATGCATTTGTTTTTATCGTGTGTGGCTGCTCAGCTCATATGTTTGATTCCCTGGTGGAACACAGTGATGCCCACACTGCCGTCTGCTTTCCTTCTGCTGACGGATTCTCCCTTTTGAGCGTTGAGCAGCATGTAGACGTGTTCGCTGGTTATTCGGCCTGTCGGAGCGAATTATCAATGGTGCATTTCCGTACCGATAGGTCAAAGTGTTGCCTATGGACAAACCCTCTTGTCTAACTGCATTAGCCTACTTCCTGAACAGTCTCTAAGTAATTAACGAGCTCAGGGCTCTTACATTAAGGAAGTGGCTACGCCGAGGGAGAGCTCAGCGCGCCCTGAGGACACGTCGCTTGCGGCGTTCTCTGTGGTCAGCCATAAATTGTTGTTTGTAAACACAGCAAATCCTGTCAGATGCATCTGTAAGTGGCGCCCCTGCAACGCCTCCGTCGACTCGACGCTCTCCGCTAGGACTTGACCGCCATCAATTATTAAAAAGGCACCACAATGCAGGCCGCGCCAAGGAGAGGTCATCGTCCTGGATGCTGTGTCGTTTCAGTAACGAGTTACTGTTTGCGCTGAAAGTTTCAGCGTGCGTGTAATTGAGTATGTAATTGAGTAGCGGAACAAAGCTCGGGTGGAGCGAGGTTAATCTGGCTGACAGTATTATCCAACCCAGCTGCCATCTTTGTTATTGTCAGGAGCTACAGTGGGCTCGTCGCTGTCAGCCGCTCAGACAAGAGGGGCGTCAATGCTCCTAGAAGCGACGGGATCGCCCCAGTCCGGGTGTGAGGGGTCGCCTGCCCTGTGGATCATTTACGCTGCTCGATGAGTTAAATGTGTAAATGTGCCCGTGAATCATCATGCGCCTCTGGAGGAGTTCTGGGTTGTAAGGCAGCCGACGCGATTCCAGATTTTCACCCCTTCGCTGGCAGCTTTCCGACTTTACTAACAGTCGTGTGTTGAGAGGCCACATGCAGTGTCACTACTGTCACACATCATTGTGGGACGGAGAACCGGGGACGGGCCTGTTGGTTTAAGGCTGTTATAAAGACAGTCCGCCTGCAGGAGCTGTTCCTGTGTCACCGTGCAAATGGAAGCAAAACAAGAGTCGCACTGCACTCTTTATTTATTTATTTATTTAATTGCAACCAGGTAACAATAGTAGAAAACAGCTGTTCTAAAATCTCAACTGCTGCATTATTTGCAGCAGGCCAGCTATTTCTACTGATCAGGATAATTACGTTTTTGATTTGTCAGCCATTTTCTCTTCTGTAATTGTTACCAAGCAACTTTAAACCACCGCAGGCCCATCTCAGGGACGGGTAACCTTTCTATATTATCAATACTGATACCCATACAAATACTCCTTATCGATACCGGTTCTTATGGATACTCATACCTTTATTTGTCTAATTAAGTTGGTGCTAAAAAATGAAGACATGACATATAAATATTATAAACAATTTAAGCTATTTAGAAGCCATCAAAAAATGGCTTAACAGAAAAATCGATTGTACACCACAAACCCCTTATTGAGCAGCTGCACCGTGCCGAAGCACAACTCTTCAACCTTGCCTGGACCAGGAAGTGAAGAAACTTAAGTTATGAGTGTTCCCCTAGTGTTAGCTGCACTGCTTAATGTTTACTGAATTTTGCACTTGTGTTTCATGAGGTAACTGGTCTTACCTCTTCCTAGCTGCACAAGTTGCTTTTAGCCGCATGATCATTTATAAACTTAAACGTCGTCTTGTCCGCCATCCGACTCACTGTCGGCAATGTGTCGTCGTATGTCAGCGGCTGATGCCGGCAGCCTCGTCACTATTACGGGACGGCTGCCAGCTACGTTAGATTGAATTAATGATACACAATTTATGGCATAAATACTGAGAGCCGACACCGTTTGTCACGGACCGTAGTGGCACCAGTTAATACTGGTTTTCAATACCCGTCAATCCCTGTCTCTCAATTCTTTGTCTCGTCTGCACAATCAAACGCAAACGCCACTGGACTTTTTTCTTAACTTTTGAAGATCTGATCAGAGTGCTCCTGCAGGAACACTCTGTTAAGGCTCAAAATCTATTCATGGATAAGGGGCTAGCTAACTGAGCTAGCCTGTGCTACAGCTCAGCCGAAGAGGGCGCCATTAATGCTTCTGTCCCGCCTTGTTTGTACCAGGTTTGGGAAACCGAGGACCCAATAGTACAAAGTCACACAGGGGGCTTTCTAAATCAGTAGTCGTTTTAATAATAAGATCAAACCGCGAATTCAAACTGTGCAGAGGTACAGACAAGGATAAGGCAAACTGGGTAATCGGAACGCGGAATAAAGATCAGACACAAGGAGACTTACACGGAATATACACTGGACTGCTCGCTATGAAGACAAGACAATCTGGCACAGGAGGAAGGGAACACGGGGGTTAAATTCGTGTGGGAGAGGTAGACAACTGGACACAGGTGAGACACATTAGGGAGAGAGAATAATCAGACACACCTGGGGGACAAGACTAGACAGGAAGTGGGGAATAGACACATAGTGATTTCAAAACAAGAGTGGAAACACTAACTGACCCTAACAGACAGACACTTTACACCAGCGAACCCTGACAGTTTGAAGCTTCTCGTCCACGAGTAGATGCAGGTTTCCTCCTGATACAGCGTAGTTCAGTAGACAGGAAGGAGCTCCTGCATGAAGCCCATCACCACAGGGTCTCTGTGCTTGGAGAACAGAGAGATGTCTACTGAAACAGTCTATTTTTGGGATGAGCTATTCCTTCAAAGTTACATTGTTATTGGTAAGGAATGTGGCCTTCTGTCCGGCTTCTGAGGTGGTTTTATTTGTCCTGGTTGAACAGGAAAATAAAAGAAATGAGATCACAACATTCAATAAGAATCCCACAGAGTTCAGTGTGATCTGAAGACGTGTCCTGCAGAAGGTACGGCAGCAGCGCCATCGTGTTTCCTGGCTGCAGGCGAGCGGCGTCCATTCTGCTGAGGTAATAACAGCATCTGCAGTGGAGAAAACCCTTACAGGGGCTCTCCTTGGCGTCTTTCCCCTCTTCCAATCCACTCTGGTCTTCTTCTGGAACCCTTGCCTGAGTTTCAGAGGCAGCGCTGCGAGAACCAAACCTGCCGTCACGTGACTGCTGTTGCATAACCGTCACTCTCGCGGAGGCACGTCAGATGGTCAGTGCAACACTCGGCAGCGGGCGGGATATGAAAAATATGATTAATCCTATGATGTTATCATAGCTGCCTGTTGTTCAAGTGAACGGCAGCTCTCTCAGATACACTCTATTGTAAATGTAGATGGAGATTAGGGGACATAATCCCTGTGACTGCAGAGGGATTCACTTTACTGGGCCTTGCTGTGCATCACCAAATACAACAGGTCATTATAATGCTTGAAGAGTTAAAAAAATGGCCTCTCAAAGAAAGAAAATATATATTTAATGATAACTTGATTTCAGGATCATATTCAGCAGTTTAGGTTGAAGCTGCACTAATCAGTGTTGTCATGTGAACATCGTGGAATGTGAAAAGTGAAGGAGGTCGTGCACGCAGGGATGAAAAAGGAGATTCGCATTCTTAGTGTGTGCTTTGGAGTTGCGTTCTTCTGGTTGGTCTGTATTGACTTGACCTGCTGGTTAATGGCCTCATGTGTGTCCAATCAAGCCCCGGATTACTGACTTCAGCTGCACCTGTAGAGTAACCCATATATAGGGTGACTTAAGCTGCATACTGTGTACCATTTTAGAAATCTTGTTACTTAATTCCAACTCACTCTGTGCGAGCAAATCCTCTGTGATGTGAAGCCAAAGCTCACATTGTAATCAGAACATTAAATCAGAACAAGAAGCGTCACCAGGTAGGTGTTTAGCAGTTATGTCCTGCCAACGTTTCTTGTAATTATATCAGTCGCGACAGAAGGAGGAGAAACGTAGGCTGTAGACCCATCCGGTTGGCCTGCTTATTTTGGTCCCTGCGGGGGCGTTGGTTCTTGATGGCTCCTCCTACGACCTGAACATGCACAACAAACCACTCCTGACAAAGCTGGAATTCGACTAGATATTCAAAAACTGGTAAACTGGCATTATTTCCGTATTTACCCAGTTTTATCAAGGTCTTACTTTGCACAGAAGGAAAGTTGCCGTGTTGTGTAAAAAGTCTCACATGCTTGAGAGTCCAGTGTTTCTTTAAAGAAAGTTGCTCATTCATAGATAACCACAAACTAGACGAGGCAAAGGTGTAGAATTACACCCAAGAAATTTCAAAACAAAGAATTTTTTCATGAAAAAAACAGTCGAACAAATGTAATTTTGTGATTTATGAAAAATGAAATTGTAAAGGTCTAATCAATCGATTTCTTTACGTTGCATTCGTGCCAGTGAACTGTAGGCTACAGACAAGCCCTTGGGCATGACACTGAACTCCAAACTGCTCCAGAAGCTGCGCAGTCGTTGTGTGAATATGTGTGAGTGGTTCCTTATCTCCCATTTCAAATACTACACTTCCACGTGTGTGAACGGGTGAATATGACCAACACTGTAAAAGCGCTTTGTGAGGTCATTAGCCTTGAAAGGTGCTGTAGAAATGCGAGGCAATTTACTGTTTACATGTGTTTCAAATGCCAATACTTAATATTTACTGGCGTGCATCTGAGGTTGGCATTTATCTTGGACGGTTTGAATTCATGGAGGTGAATGAACGGAGTGAACAGCTTTTAAGTTGCTGTGTTTTTATTGTTGCTCTAGCTAACTGTCAGCTTTTCTGCTGACACACGATACCAAACATATATTATGATGAAAAAACCTGACAAAATGTTACTTTTGAGAAGGGACCAAGAATATGGTCCTTTTAAGTTCATATTTTTAATAATTATTACATTTTCCTTGCTTGCAATGAGAGAAGCAACAACCACAAAATTATAGAATCCAATTTTTACATACAGTAAATTTAGATTTTTTTATTTAAACAATATTCCTAATAATACATTTACAGAAAAACAAAAATTAAACAGGAATAAAACATAAACTCAAGGCCATATTGCAAAAACAGTGGGTGAATTAATGAAATTCCTCTCATTGGGGTAATTAAAATGGCCTTTCAACTCGTGTTTCACTTCAAGCCTCAACAATAGTGGAGGGCAAATTAATCTTTCACACGTTTCCATACGAGAAAACATTATATCCATTATAGAAGCGCCGTTTAAAACGTCCTCCATTAATGGGGAGACGTTAAACCCGCACACATTATGCAGCTCCCGCTGGATCGGGACATGGATATAGAAGATGAATTATGAAAAACACCGTTCTGACTTATGTACGGCGTAGCTGTGCAGCACGCATGAAGTCATGAATATAGTATTTGCACTAAAATACTGCGGCCCTGTTTTCAAGACGTCACTTCACTTTATTGCTGTGAAAATAATGAATTCACGTCAGTACATTTAGATTAATTCACTGTTGTGTGCATAATACATTTAATGAGATGACCGTCCATACATGGCAGCCATGACAGGCCACGCACGGAACTGACAAACAGCTGGAAATGTCTCTCAGCATTGGTTATGTAAGGCGTGTGGCGGTCTGACACATCATGACCCCCATTGCCGTTTCTGCGCTCCGAACGGGAGCCAACGATGATTTGTTACTGGAAGCACTCCCCTCCCCCTCCTTCCTGTAGGTCATCTACGCGCCGGAGCTGTCTGGGCTACGTGATCAGCAGTCGACGGCCGTGCCTCACTCCCGCTGCCCGTCCTTCCCCCTGCGGGGCTTAACCCCATCCCCCCGGCCCCGCCGATCACGATACGGCGCAGCGAGGAATGCAGGCCACCAAAGGGAAAACCTGGTAATCAGCGGTGACCCCTCCCCTGCCCAAATCCTGTCACTCCTCCCAGTTCTCTGGATCGCCTCTCATAAGCAAATATGCAACCATGTGATCCAGAAACCACAGGAGACACGAAAGCAGCACAGGGTACGTGCTCCCACCCCCCCAGCCTCCTGCATTAGCGGCCGCATGTTCCTGCTCAGCCTCTATCTGTGTGGCTGCATGTGTGCATTGCGTGCATCCATGTGTGTGTGTGTCGGTGGCTGTGGGGGTGGTATGTGTGCATCGCGTGTTCATGTACTGCTGTGTTCGGGGGGGGTGAAGGAGTTGAAACGTTCTATATTTACTCGCTGCCATTCACACTCTGGTAGAATAATTAACACACAAACACACTCACACACATCCTGTATGCATGCAGCGCTCCGCTCTTGTGGACATGCTGACACACACATTGGCGATGGGGAGATGCAGAGAGAGAGAGTCGCTGCTCGTAGCTCGTTCACGTTCGAATCGCTTGGTGCAGTTTGGTTCAGGCATCGAGTGCTTTTAAGACTTTAACTGCACGCACAGTAACTGCAAAAACTTAAAAACGAATGTATTTTTCAAAATCGCATATTTGGATTGAAAAAATGGAGGAAAAGAATCTCTTTATGGCCTTAAAATAACTTGAATGTAATTCCACAACTTTGCTTCACCTGGGTTCTGGGGAAATAGTTTGGACTTTTAAACTAGTCTACTATACACTGCTACGGAGCTACTTGTGCAAGGTCGCCTGCAATGATAAGCCCCAACCCCGCAGGTCATCAGGATTTGTTCCTTAGGTTAGTTTTCCTTAGCCATGGCGTTGACTGCTCATTTCAGTCAGGATGTGTGTCATAGTGCATAAAGAACACCTTATGGACACCTTATGCAGAGTACAGAGCACGAGAATGCTCCTCTAACAGTGTGTTATAATGCATTCATGATGCTTTCTGATGCTTTATATCAACAGTCATTAATTATAGATGACATAGATGAGGCTTAGAAGTGGGGGGATTCTCAAACATTAATAACTTAAGGCTTGTGACACTTTCTCAAATAAATGAGAAGAAAATAGACTTTTGCCCCATCCATTGCAAACCCCTTTCACTCGACGTGACTAAAGTGAAATACTGAAGTTAATGAAGACATTGTGAAAAAGATGAGTCAATTCACTTAAATAAATTTGATAATAACATAATTGCATCCATTTTGAATGTTTTACCTAATAGAGTAAAGCATTATATGGCTTAGGGTTAGTTTTTTAGTTTCCTGTCTCCTAAAGTTGATGAATCCTTTTAAAAACAAATCATCTTCGAGGGCCGAGATACAGCAACATTTTTTTTGTATAAATTTACTAGTTGCATGCTGCATCAGAGCTCAAAAAAAATCCTTAATTATTTTTTTGTTTGTATTTGCAGTTAGAAAAAAGTAAGAACTTTACTGGATCAATCATGGTGTAAAATTTACCAGAAATCTACCTTTAATTTTACTTCTGATACAGTAAAAATACACTGATACACTTCCTAAAAAAGACTTCTAACATAAGAGGTACATTTGATATCGGATACTTTCAGACTTTTATCCAGGAAGTAATCGTGTGGGTGAAGTATACTTTTACCTTTTTTATTTTAATTTCAGCTTGATATCTTTGCTTTTACTCCAGTATGAATTTTGTGTGTTTTCGACAACACACTGCCAGTTTAGATCGACCGACGCTGATGTGTTGACTCCAGCTGTAGTTATACAGTGTGTGTGAGGCGCTCTCACGGTATCATTAACTTGATTAATTGGTGCGATTGTGGTTGTTGTCAATGCTTTTCCTCCTCTCAGTGTCACGCCTCGGGCTGTACCCCAGTTTGACGGGCTTCAGGATAACGGTTTAAATCAGTGCGTGCGTGCAGTAGGCTCCACTTACTGTTATTGTCAACTTAAATGAATATTTATCAAATTACTATGACTACTATTACTTTACCCTGAATTCAGCAGAGTTTTTTTATTTAATCACTGAAACTTCAATAAGAATCCACAGAATTCTGTGGTCTGTGCTCGGGCTCGTGATAATCGTTCACTACATGTCGCTTTGCTTACCAGCAATAATAAAACGTTCTGATGAAACATGCATTATTATAGATTCATATACTTTATGTTCACTTTACTCAACACACTGACAATGTCTGGTGCTGTGTGGATTAACACCGTGAGTCGTTACTGCAGTTGATGTTGATTTGTGTGTAGGTGAGTAAAAATGAAAAGGGAAGGGGAATTCCTACTTTATTAGTTGCTCGGCAACAGTATTAGACACTAACCTAAACCACCTGAACTCAGTGTGGCAGTTGTGTAGAGCTGAAAGTTCTGACAACCCAAAAAATAGACAATAATCTTGAATGGAGAGCTCAATCTTTCATTTCCTCCCTGGTCCATACAAATGTCTACCAAAGCAAAGCAAATATTGGAAATCTTTGTGCATTTTCACAAACCCATGTGTTGTATTGTGTTGCTCGTTGGGGAATGCTGGGTCTCTACAAACTACATGAAGTGTCACGAGATGACTTTTGCTGCGAATTGGGCAGATTTGGGATAAGATATGTCTTAATGCCAGAGGGCTGCTGTTAAAACAAACACCAGCTCTTGTAGTTCATTCCTGAGTCGTGTGGACGAGCTCCAGTGTTATGCAGTGCACGCGTGACACGTGTATTTTTAATAACAGGTCAAAAATTAGATTTGCTGCTGAGAACTGAGGTGGCAATATTTAGAGTTTGTTGTTGGGAATGAAATGAAGCTTAACATTCTGATGCATCAACCTGAAGGCAGCCTTGTTCTTCCTGGGAATCCGTGTCTGGTTCAAACATGTGTTGCTGAATTACTCCACTGTTAGAACGTGCCACTGTGCAGCGTATAGTAGACTAGTTTTAAAGCCGGCGGGGGCGGAGTGAGACAGGGCGGGACTTAAGTAGCACATTCATGGATCTTCACAACCTACACAGGTCAAAGTGTAGCATTGTCGAATTTTTTCACTTTCCCAAAGCAGAAAACCCCAAAAAGAGAGATGTTGGATATGGATACAACAGTGTGGAAGACCACATGAAGCCATCAAAGATAAATAAAAATACCTTGTTTGTTTCAAGATATTTGATTTACCCTGCTGTACAAGGACATTGTTTTTCCTGTATATGTTTATCCTTCATGTGAAGTGATGTGGGCTGACTGACGCTCTCATTGGAGCCAGTGAGCTTTTCCTTCTTTTTTTAAGGTTCATCCAAAAAACTCCACCCACAAATTCTATGATGACTGTAGCTCTCAAAATTTTTCCAAAACGTTTGTATTATTTCTTTTGGAACATGTCTCACCGATTTAGTTATATAAAATTCAATATTTGACTCGCTGGGTTAAAAGCAGGACAAGACAAACAAAACAACTCAACATGAGTTGGCTTGGAGATGAAGCAGGACTTGTTTATCCCCCAGTGACTGCAGGCCTTCTCTGCCGGGCAACAAAAAGTCGTTCCTCGTTCCGCTCCGGTCTGGAACCCCTTCTTCCAGTGTGTCCAGCACGGGTGGGGGCGTGTCCACTAATCGTCGGCATTAACGCAGAGGCTGAGGATGTCCAACAGCGCACATCTCTATCTCCTGAGGCCCGATAGCCCTCCTCCACCCTCCATGCCAGGCTTAATACGCTGGGTTAATGCTGTCCAAATATAGCCCCATTTCATGATTCAGGCTCCTGCTGCTGTCGTCCCACGTGACCCGACAGCGGCGACTTGCAGTTTGTGGTGAAAACATGCTCATTCTGAGTGCAGCGCTGTCATTTTTGTTGTTTTCTGTCATTTTGTGATAAACCTGAAGCTTGTCTTGGTCCTGGTGTTGGTTTTTACAGCTTCTCTCTGGTGTTAAGTAAGATTTCATCCCAAATCTGTCCTGACAGTGGTTGCAAACAGTGTCCTGTGCGTGTTTTTGGTTAGCAAGGCTGCCTAACAACCACCTGGAAACAGGCCAGGGCTGCATCATGGGATTTAGGCAGCGGCACAAGTGCAGAACATCCCGCCTAATCCTGTTGTAAATAGCACGATGGGACAAATTGAAAGTGGTCAAATATTTGATAAACATAAAGTCCTTAAATGGTTTTGGGGGATTTTGGATTCCAGCAAAGCAAAGTCGTCTGTGAGATGAACCCAAACACAAGGTCAAGGTCTGGTGTCGGTAAGCTTCATGGTGGAGGCTCCACGATGACGGCCGGGACCAGAGCCAAGCTGGCCTCTGGGTCAGCCAGGTTTGTCCTCTGAAAGTGTCGACAACCGGACCTCACTTGATTTGGTCTTTTGCGTGCTCCAGAAAACGACGACAAAGAAGCTCCCTGAATAATGTTCACTGGCAACGGTTTCCAGTCAAAAGGTGTCCGGTTTGTTTGAGTTCGGATGCTTGGTGGGTCGGTTGGAAGCAGGACTTTGTTACCACTCAGTCAGTGTGAACTTTTTTAATAACCAAGAAGTCAAGTTCCCTGTTGTGAAAACTTCTCTGTTGTGTTTGTGGAGCAGTTGTGTACACGCTCTCTCTCCATTATAAACCTCATAACAGCGGGTGTATATAAAGACGGACAACATGAAAGCTCCCCAAATGTGAAGCCAAAACATCGCCCCCTGGTGACAGGCACCGGTATAGGTCAGAAAATTTTATTGTAGGTAGAACTTGGGGCAAACTATAAACTCAAAGTACTCCTCAAGCCCATTTTTGCTAATGATTTCTTCTTTTGTTTTAGGTGGCTCTTATCGTGTTGCTATATGTTCGTGTGTATGTATCGAATAACTTGGCGGCTGTGCAGATTCTGGCTCCAAATGACATAACCAGCACCAGTTTGCTTCACTATTTTCTTTTCTTAAAAGGGAGGTTTCTTATGCAGCTACATTCGAACTAGCATAGCTATGGTCACGTGGTAAGCTGGGCGAGCTAAATCTACAGCATACCAGCATCATCACAGCAGTATTTGATATTAAAACTGGGATTTGTAACTTCTGAGAATCAAGCATGAGGCTCTATTGAAGCAATTCTGCTCCCCCTCCCCTACCTGTTTCCAATCTGCAACCCCGCCCTTTTAGATTGCTTGCTTAATAATGCTGGAGGAGCAACTTTTCCTGCAGGGTCATCCACCATTGTATCGAACTTTCACCATCGATCTCTGTAGAACAGCCAATAGAACACCCACTGTCTAAAATGAACTGTGATTGGAGAAGGACGGTCATGGGGTCTAAAATTAATCTAATGTTATTCAAACCATTTGAATTGCCACATTCTGAGAGGTTATAATGGATTTTTTGCCCAGTAATACTAAAAATAAACTGCATACTCCATCTTTAAAGGTGGACGTTGTCTTAATACAATCTGTGGAAAAAGCACTTTAACCAACAAAAGTTTGTGACTTTTTCGAGCATTTTAATTATACGTGCTGCGCCCGCCTCTAGTCCCAATTAATTAAGATTAAATGCTAATGGATGCTAATTGACACACTGTGAAAGCTTTGCAGCTTAAACTCAGTCCAGCCACTTGGTTTTAAAAAGACAATGATGGCTTTAAGCAAACATAACTTTGGCTCTCAGTGTTGCCCAAATCAGACACTGTAGAGCAGATACATTTTTTTGATAAATGAAATATAAAAAATATACTTTTCGGGAGTCTAGATGTTGGAAAGAGGAAGCCAATTAATGCCATTTCAACATCAATGATCTGGAATTTTTACTTTGGTGGCCGAATGTCTGAACTTTTCCGCTAAATATAGTAAAATGACAACGCTGAGGTGGTTGAAATTGAATCCAAATGTAGTTTCTTGGACAGAGAGATGTGAGGATGGTTAGAGGGAATTAATAAACATCTGGCTTCTGTCTGCATCTCTGCCCTCTAAAAGCATTACAAGGCAATAAAAACAAAAACAAAATGTCTCCAAACGCATCTGAACTATGAAAAAGTGTCTGATTTTCAGGGTCACTGCTTGTTTGTCAAGTTAGATCAAATCAAAACAGGGAGCAGACATGTTTCCTGAGGGCCGGCAGGGGGCCCAGCAGAGGAAGACCCACAACGTCTCCACTACTGCTCACATTGCCCATTTCCATCACTTCACTGCTGCACTGAAGCACATCGCTAGTGATGCAGAGTGAAGGGCCCAGATCTTTTCCGAGAGTTTCACGGTCATATTTTCATCTCACTTGTCGTGTTATTTATCCAACAAGTTCATTTCAGTGTGAGTTGCTCACTTTGAAGATACCAAATATGGAGATTATACTGAAAAATCAGCTATGACATGTCAGTGTCACTGTGCGGAAGGAAGAAGAGGGCTTTGCAGTTGTGTTGTGGCAGGAAATAAAACATTTATGGTGTCCTCTTCAGCTGTGTGTAAAGCTAGTTAGCATAGTTAGCTAGCCTTGCGTCCATGAAATGGCACATGCTAGCTGTATGATGGGGGTTTTAATGGACATTCATCGCTAACGCTAGTGGCTACTTTAAAATTCTCTACCCCCGGTTTTGGGTAAAAAGAAATCCATTCCATTAAGTTGTTAACAATTTGGAGCCTTTTTTTGGTTCTTCAGAGCAAAATTTGACACTTGCTTTGACTTGAAAGCGTGCAGCAGAAAAAGGAGAAAGAGCGAAGAAAGGCGTAATCCAGACATTATGGGGGCTGACCATGTCACATTAGGTCACTTTGCTGATTTGATGGACATTGTCTGGTGTCCACTGAGCAGCGCAGTGCAAACCAGGCCGCTCTATTCATAGGATTCGCCTCTGGGTGGTTGCTGGAGCGCCATTATGCCACATGTATGTTATGGCAGCGGGAACGTAAATTTTTCATTATGTACACTTGTGCCCACTGAAGCTTGATAACGAGATGTGCTCTTTGTCCTCCTCTGGCCATTGTGCTGGCCCACTTTCTCTGGATTGGGCCTCCGAAGCTGCAGCGTACCTGTAGTTTCTGTACAAACACAGTGCAGCTAAAACAGGCCGAGAGATTTTCACCGCAGAAACTTTGATGCGTCCATGATTTTTACCTAATCTTAACATTTCAAGCGTTGTCGTTCTGAACGATATTTACTCTTATTTCATTATCACAAACTGCTTTCTGCATATTGTGACTAACACGGTTGTTTTAGGATCACGACTGAAACGCACATTATTAAACCTCTCAGTTCTTCCATCCCAGTGTGACACAAATGCAGCTGCCAACGCCAGATTTCACTCCGACAGCAGTGGCTTGTCTTTGTTTTGATATTCATTTTGAGGCGTTTTACATGTCCTCTGCAATTTGGATCCCCTTTAAACTGCATATAACAAACATAAAATACACAATTTGCATGTGACACATTGACTTTTCGTGTTCAGTGTACAAATGAATTTAACAGTTAGCATTACGAGATAATTGTGCAAGTGTACATTAATTAAATATTTCACAAAAATAATTTGTTCTTGTTGATTTTCGAGGACTTACTATTGGTTAATTGTTTACTTTTTGTTGATGGCTCTTTTTACATACGTATGCACTATTATTCAAAATGTGTTCATTGAGGCTGTGAAATGGTGACCCTTTACATTTTCCTTCAACCCAAAGTGACTTTCAGATGACCTGTTTTTTTCTGATCAATGGTGCCAAAAATATCATAGATACAGTTTTGCAGGACAGAGAACCAACAAATATGATAATTATTGTCATATTTTGCTTGATTACTGGACTAAACCAGTGAAGTCATGACACAAACAACGTTGCCTTGCGTAAATGAGATCGGAAACATGGACATTTTACTAGTTGCTGTAACCTGTAACTCACCAGTGTGGGACCTTTAGCGCTGATGTGTTGGTTTAGACACTCTGTAAGTGTAGATAAATTTAAAAAAGAAAATAATAATTGTGTTGTTTGCAAATATTACTGAAGAGACATTGAGACTTATTAAGATTGTTGCCACATTTAAATCTAAAGTGCAGAGTACAGTTTCACATCAGGTCTGGCTACTAATAGTATTGTTTGTGTTAAGAGGTGCTTCAAATGCCTCAACTACATTTTGGTAAATTGTAAACTGTAAATGTTTTAGTCTCTGAATTTAAAGTGAAATTTGGTGTCATTAAAGGGAAAAAGGGCTCCAGCTGCACCTCACTGGGTTTCAATTCTGTGACAGGTTACATTTTTGCCTTGAGAGGCACAGAAATGTTTTTGATTTAGTTTTGATGATTTTTTTTTTTTTTTGTACGAAGGCACAGTAGCATTTTTAGTTCCACTCCTGTACCTTCATTTTCTTATTGTGCAGACCTCGAAATAGAGATTAAAACTGGAAAAACCTCGACGTGAAGTCGAGGAAGCTGCTGGTTAATACGAAAACGAGCTGCTCTCCTGGTTGTGATAATTATCACAGGTAATGAGCTGATTTCTTTTTGGTGAAACAACACACCAGCTGGAGCGTGACGGCTGAGCGGCGAGCTGGACAGCAGACAAAGACCTGAGAGGCCGGTGACGTCACGGGTCCGTGTCGCTCTTTTCGCACTGACTCGAGCGTTTGCGAGGCGATGCTCCCTCGCCAATATGCTGGATTATGTCACACAAGATGTCTGCATGGGAACAAGGTCAGGGGTGTGCGACCAAAGCTGCGTCCCGTGTGAAGGCACCAGCCGCATTAGACTCGCCGCGGCCAGCCCATATGCTGCGCGGCGTCTGCCCCGACACTCGTAACGCCACCCCGCCCCTCAGATGGGCTCCTTGTTAACCCCGTTTGCAGACAACAAAAGATCTGACCCCGAGCCCAGTCACCCAATCCAGTCATACATCACCCCCGGGGTCAGAGGTCATCACGGGTCGGTGCACGGCGCTCCTGCAGGGGTCAGAGATTAACGTGCTTGACCACTGCTCTCTTTCTCATGACATCACCGCGGCGCTTCATTAAATACCGGTTACGATGAAACGGGTCGGCTGCAACAAAAGCTGCAATTTACCTGCCAAGAGCAGAAAAAGTTCATTAGGTCGTATTTAGAGCTGAACCTGACCGTTATTTTAACCACCGATTAAACATTTCATTTACTTTCAGAAGTGACAATGAAAAGCAGCAAATCGTGACATTGCAGAAGCTGGAACCAACAAACTCTTAACTAAACAAGACGGAAACGATCATTTGATTATTGCTAATAGTTGTTGATTATTTTCCTTTCGATTGACTAATTGATTGATCGTCGTTATTGTGATGCTGTATACCAGAAGAACAGGAAAACAACAACATTATTTAAAGTCTTAAGGCCATTGCACACCCGTTGGGACGTGAATAAATGGCGGGAAACGGTGAATAATTCGGATGCGATCCGGGGTGACACAATTTGACGATTAACAGCTTTACAAGGCTGAAGAGGCGGAGGAGTAATTCCCTGCGGCTGATTGACGGTCAGTCTTAAGTCTGAGGAAACGGGACACTTGAGTGAAGCCCATAAGCAGCCTGTAAGCAGCTCCAGCTGTGCGTGTGAAGCATTTGGCTCATTCGTACTACTGGAGACAATCAAGCAGTGTGCTGTGTTGGATGTGACGTGGCAGCAGCGAACATTTGTGATTGGCCAGAAAAAATCCACCTTGACTGCGCTGGTTTTGGTGGTTTAATGGTGCCGCATCTCTCTGTCTCACTTTTTACTGTCCTCGCACTCGGCAGCTGCTGGGTTTTTCATCTGTCCATCACCAGTTTTGTTTTCTAGTAGAGTAGCTATGGAAACGTGGTTCGGCTGATTCGACCATGATTGGTTGTTGGATCTGGGACTCCGCCCCAAAACATACACACACACAGAGCTGTAACAATTTTAACCAGGTCATCTGAATTAACACACACACTGATGACAGTAACAGCAAAGAAACACGTTAATTTAATACGCAGTATTTATTCATTTATGTATATCGGCCTGTTTATTTACTCTCCGATCAGCTCTGCCCATGGGGTGTGTATTGCTGCCGCACTGAATGCTGGGTAATGTTCGTCCCACTGTGAAGACACACGTGTGTCATTGGTATCGATATCCTGTCCTGTCTTGAATCAAGCTGTGTGTTTTTGTGTGTGTTTGATGTCTTTGCTGTTCCTGTTCCTGTCGATCAAAACAATGACAACAGCAATTTAATGGTGTCGTGAAGCAGAATGGGATCATGGGAGTTGTGCTCGTTGTTTGAAGCAGCCGACCGAGTCTGTTTTTGACATTTTAATGCCACGTATGTCAATAATCTGATGAAACATTGAAGCCGCCGCCCCCCCGGCTGATGACGCGGGACGGAGGGGCGGGGGGAGTTGTGATGTCACGCTGGGAAAAAGCAGAGTCCAGTGTAGGATGAGAACAGCTGGAGCCCACCGGCCAATGAGCAGCTGGGAGGCAGGGAGACGGTGGAGAAGAGCGAGGAAGAGGAGGAGGGTGGAGCCAGCGGTAAAGTCCAAACTGAAGGAACGAAAGCAGCTCTGCTCTCCTATAAACATCTGTCTCTTCACATCTGACTTTCTCGGCTCTTCTTGAATAAGATATTTATTATTTACTGTTTTGTATGCAGTGAATTATACATGCAGTTACGGTGAAATATTCTAATGTTTTAAGGTTTTTCTTGTTTTTAATCAAAATAATTCTCGGATAACTGATGACAAATCATTATTTTCTCATTTTTGAGATGCACTCGTATATATCTTTTGTTACAAGTTGCTTCTGCGGTTTACACACAGGATCAGAGCTTAAAATGCACAGTTTTGAATGTGTTTATATTTATTGACAAAAAAACTGATTCTGATCATGAGAAAAATGTTTAATGTCTGACAACTGGCCAGAATTTACCCAAGTAGTTCGGTGAGATTCACTCTTACTCAAGTATGAATTTGGGGTATATTTTACATCTGTAACTCAGATAATAGATAATCATATCTAAAACTCTCTCTCTCTCTCTCTCTTGCTCCAGTCTTGCTGCCTGCTGCCTTTTCTCCAATAAATCTCCTCGTTGGAATAACCGAGCAAGAAGAGTGAAGGCAGAGAAAAATGTTATCAGTCTTTTGATTCAAATGAACAGTGTAATTTTACAGCGTTCTTGTCCGAGAATTTGGCAGCATCTTAACACCAAAAGTACCGTTTGCTGCTTCCCAACTCCTCCAAAGTGAAACAGCTTCTCCCTAAAGAGAACAGGCACCACCTGAGCCTCGTTTCCAACCAAAGTGCTTATTTTAATGTTTTCAGCAGTCCGAAGCTGCGGCGTTTATTAACTCAACATCCAACAAAACTGCCGTCCACCTTTTTCACAGCAGCCATTTTGGAGGAAACAACAGATGAATGCAGAACCTTAATTAATCTTATTAATTAAGGTGTTTATCTCTGATTCAGTTTCAATATATCTGCCGTTTTCCTCTTCCTGTTTGTATTTACTGTCATTTTCTGACGCTCACTTGCTTCCTGTCTTATCTGACCATGTTTGTCACTGCAAACACAGTTAGACGTGTTTAGTTTCATCTCATATTATTATGTTTGTTTGTTACGACAAGGAGACTGATGCTTGAGAGCTGGTAAATCTTACCTATAATGCAGCTGACCAGATGACTCCAGTTGCTAGAAGGTTGTTTTTAATAGGTAAATTTCATTCATAAATAACAAACATGTTTCTCGTATTGTTGAAGTGCCTACAGATGCCAGTTAAACGAGACAAAACAGAAGATCTGGATCGGGTGAAGTTACACTTTCAGTTGAGCTGTTTAATGGGATGGACTCAGACGTGCAGCAGCATCTTCAGCGTAAAACGGCCTGATTGCTTCACAAACACTATCACAGGACTCTAACCCGCCTGCCTCTCTCCCTCCCTGTCCTCCCTCTCTACAGTCACCCTGAGCAGTCAGAACAGAGTGAGCCCAGCCGACGGGAGCGACGACAACAACCGCAAAACACCCAGGGCGGCGGACACCAAGGTTCCTGAAGGCGACCTTCTGCTGCAGGTGAGCTTTGAAGTTGAATTCATTATAGTCAGGATCTGACTGAGCTTGTCCGTGGCTTCAGTTTCCAAACAGCCCAGCCAGCAGGTTCAGTATGTTTTGAGGGACAGCGACTGTCGATCGGCACTGGTTTATTGACTTGTGTGCCTGGGAGCCGTCAAGTGCCAAAAATCTATTTTGGCCAATGTAGCGGCTCAGAGAGGCTCAGGGCAGCTTATCACTCAATACGTCTGGCACGGTCCCCATCAAACCCCTTTTTACTGGAGCGAGGCTGCTGCTCGACCGGTGGCCAGAACTTGTGCCGGTGGACTAAAGAGAGTTCTGTGTTTGGGGACGAGTTGGAATCGTTGGGATCAATTGTGATTTCCCAGCATGATGTCAAGCGAGGTCATCTGATACAATGAAACATTTCCTAGGATGTTGACGGATAGCTCACACCCGGATTAATTTAAATTAATTTAATTAGTTTGTTGCCTCATTTTGGGGCTTCCTTCTGTCGGGATAAATGCGGCCTCATTCTCCTCTCCACCAGTTTGATACGACCACTTACACTGCCAAAGAGCGAGAGAGGAAGAATCAGGGAAACGAGAACGTCCACTTACATGATTTGGGATGTCATGTTGAGTGTAATGTACATTCAGAGGATAGAAATTACAGCTCGACCAAGATGTAATTTTTGAGACCAATACCAATATTAGTAAAAGTTCTAATATCAATATAATGACTTATTTGCACAAATTTTTGCAGTGATCCCTCAAACTCTTGAACTTTTATTGTCTTAAACCCTGACACAGCTGGAAATGTAATCGTATAAATCACACCAAGCATCTTTTTCTGCATCGCTCTCTTTAAAAACAGTGGGGGTTTTTTATATCGGACGATATTGATAACGTATGCTGATAGGCCAGTGTTGGTCAATAATATCAGCCAACAGGTATGTCGGTCAGGCTATAATAGAAATAACCTCAGAAACACCACATGACTTATTCTGAAATAATGTGATGTATCGGACTGTGTTTTGTCTTGATAAGATCCAAAGGTAAAAGCTGTGCAACTATGAATCATGCTTAAAAACATTTAATGCTGTACTAATGTACCAAATGGCATTAAAGAGACACAGACCTTTGTTCTACAGGTGCACATCAGTGACATTAATCAAATTAAATCCTCACCATCTGAGGAAATAGTAAACTGGAACCTGGTACAAGATGCCCTTTGGCATCAGCCTTCCCTCACCCTCAGACGTTCTCACCATTCCCTTGAGCGTCTCCAGGTGACACCTAAAGCTTAGCGCCCCCTGTGTTCCTGTTATTTTGCTTAGGTTAAGGAACCAAATCCTCATGATGAGGTTTAAGAAAAACACTGGAGATGTTTGGTTTCAAACAAGACGCAAACTTGAGTTTCCTGTGTCGAAATCAGGGGTGTGACCCTCCACTTATTGAGATCAAATGATCGTCGCCCGAAATGAAACTCATGCTTGATGGTTTGGTTGGGATTTGGTCTTAGTTTTGTCTTGGCTGTAATCACATTTACACATGTCCCAGTCCAGCCGTTTAAGAAAAAAGGATGGTCGGTGGTCCTGTTTTGGTGGGAAAACCTCCCCTGGTCCATGGCGGTTTTGTGCGCTCTGTGTGTGATTGAGTAGGGCGCGAGCTCGCCGGCTGACAGATCTTTTTGGGATCTGCTGCAGTCATTGATTTTCCAGTCCAGTTCCTCCCAATGTGCATCACACTAGCATTCCAGGAGAGGAGAGGAAGCAGCCTGCCTGCCGTACCCCGACCCTACGAGGGAGGTTTCATTATTATCATAAGCCTACATGTTCTCCCAGCTTGTTAGACATGAGAAATGAAAGCTCATTTGGAGATTGTACCATAGGGGGGCCTTTTCCTCCTCCTCCGCCTCCTCCTCCTCCTCCTCCTCCTCGTTGGTATGATGGACACAGGCTGAGGAATGTGAGGTTTACTTCTCAGCGTCTGAACCAGTTTCGGCGCATCAGACGGTGGTGAATTATAGAGGAGCTGCGAGGACATCAATTATTCACGCTCAGAAAATGGAGGAAATATGGGAAAATGTCTTAATTGTTCTTTGACTTTTAGCAGTTGTTGAAAATGAGCACAAGCAGAGTCGTTTGGACCGTCGACTGCTGACAGCGGCCCTCTCAGACCCCATCACCGGCCTCTTTATTCATGCTTTCGCTCCCATCAGGCGTTAGCAGCTGGGAGGTTAACGAGGGCACACGAGTGGACTCTCTGGTATTGAATCATATTTGGCCTAATTTCGGTTGCACAGGCATTCGCATCAGTCCGGGATCCGGCGGCCACGCAGCGTTTTCAGCACGTTGCGGGACATAAGATTAAAACCGTCGTGTCATTGAACGGTCGACGTGCGTTCGGTTGCCGTTGATGTGGAAAACTTTGACATTTGGATGTTTTGTGTTTACTCTGGAGGAAGTGTGGCAGATAATTGTGGCAGGGTGGCGGCGCGTCATTGGGCATCTCCGGCGTGAGTCATTGTCCCGCGCCGTGGGCTGATTTGGGAAGGAGGTGACTGCGCTCCTGGTTGTGTGTGTGTTAGCGCCACGTCTGTTTGTGTGTGTTTGTTTACAAAATGGTCTTGCACTGGGGGAGGGGGGGGGAATTACCGTGAAGTGAAGTGGAAATGCTTGACCAGCTGTTCCCCTCTGACAACGGATGATGAGTTTGCTGCTTTTCACTTCATTTTCCCTTCTTCTCTGTTTGTGTGTTCCTTGTTTTCACTCAAGCATATATTCTTATTTTAGGTATAAGTTGTTGTCATGTGTTTTATATACTGACTCTTCCCTCCTCTCCTAACATCTCTCACAAACCTGAATATCTGAGCAACAGCTGCTGCTGCAAGAAATTTAAATAGATTTTTTTTTCCTTCGGCTGAAATAGAAAGAATTCAATAATTCATATCCATACAGTTGTTCTAAAAGAAAAGGGCTGACAGTTTGCATATTTTATACAGTCATACATTGTTGACTAAGATCCACATTGTCAGAAGTTCATTGGTACCGAAACACAGAAAAACTGTACCAATGTTTGTGTTTTTTGTTGTTATTTGATCTGTCATTTACTGAGGTTTGTACATCGACTGAACAATACATCATCAACATCGCAATGTGCCACGTGCAATCGTCACATTGTAGGAGATGCAAAGGGAGGCAAACGAGGAGGGGGTGGGGCAGGAGCCTATCCCAGCATCACTGGACAAACATAAGACCCGTTTCCTCCAAGCAGTACGGTTCAGTTCGGTTCGGTACAGTAAGCGTTAGTTTTGCATTTGCACTGTCAAAAGCTTTTAAATGGTTCCCTTAAAAAGTGAACTGAACCATGCTGGTTTTGTCACCCTTCCCTTGGGGTACCAACCAGAGCCATAAAGGGAAGCTAGACCCACTGCAGTCTGGTCAACAGAATCGTCACTTCCCTGCAACGATTAGGCCATCGTTCTGGTTGTCCTCCATTGTTTCCTTTTTTGTTGTTAGGCTTTCTCCGTCGGGATACACTGTGTCCCTTGTCCGTCATGGCTGGCGCAGTCAGGCTGCCCCGCCCTCCAGGCAAGGGTACGGTCGCCAGCGGAAACGCACGCCTGTAATGAGCTTACTGTTTCCAACTGTGCCCCACCGAACTGAACTGAACCGGACTGCTTGGTGGACATGCGGCTATAAAGAAACATACAACCACTCACGCCCACATTCAGAACTACGGGCAATGTAGAACAACATGTAAAATAACTTGCATGTTTTTGGACTTGGGGAGGAAGCCGGAGTACCCAGAGAGAAACCACGCAGACACAGGGAGAACATGCAGACTCCACACAGAAAGGCCCTGCCCTTTTATTTGCAATATTTACCACAGATGTTACAATGTCAGTTTTTCTGTCTAGCCCCATCAAATATAATACTCAATATTGAATAATAATCACAAATTGTTATTAATCGGCATCACAAAGGGAGTTTTTACTGCAGGACTTTTGTAGTTGATGTTCGTGGTTTGGGTGCATCTAAAGAACTAATCGTATTTACATTCGTCTGTCATTTTGTTAACAAGAGAGCACAGCAGACATTATGCAGCCATTGATGATGTAAATTTGAGGTTGTCTCCACCTGTTTTGGCTGAAAATCTGCCGAATGGGCTAAATCGATATGAGCGTAGGTAAAGGGTATGATGTCTGTGCTAACAGTCTCGCTCCGTTTGGCCCACAGGCTCTGAATGGTTTTGTCCTGGTCATCACCGCCAGCGGGACCATCTTCTACTCGTCCCACACCATCCAGGACTACCTGGGCTTCCACCAGGTACCGCGTCACAAACTTCTTTTCTCTTCTCTTCTAATCGTCCTCCAATGATTTTCTGAACAATGCTACCACAATCGAACACACAAACAGCCCAGAGGAGCCTGTTAATACCGGAAAACCTGACACAGAGGCCCCCCGTTGAGGTCTGGGACTCCACAGCTCACGAAATATTTACATTTAACATCCACAGGCTCTGTTTAAACAATTGATAGGTTGGTCTGGGTGGACGGCTCGTGTGCAGCATCTGCTGGGAGCAGTTCAGGGTTCTCATTTGATCCACTGGTCTCCTCCCTGCATGATGCAGAGTTGTGGAGCTCAAGCTACAGCAAAAAGACCTGACCTATTAATAGCGTGGCCTTTTTACAAACCAAGAGCCAGCAACTCGTCGCGCCCTGACAGCTGAGTGCACCTGCACTCTGACTTTTAGGAAGGAAAGGGAAATGTGCTTTTTGGACACAGTGTTTTTGAGAAGTACACAGTGCAGGGTGTTCTGGTGCTCCAGCTACAACCAGCACCTGTGATAGCAACGCCTCCCTGACTGCAGATTACTACATTACTGTAGCACGTCCAGGTAATTAATGACCTAAATGGACCTCCTGCTATCATGATCTCCTTGAGCGTTCAGTAGTGTTGCAACTAAAAGCTATAAAATTGGTCTTTTTCCATCCCGTTGTCTGCGTGTGATGACATAATCACGTCACGTTAATTGCCTGACGTGAAACTCTCATACAAAGGCACCAGATAATTTTCATGGGAGATGATTTTGATTACGTGATCCTCTTTAAATCGATGTAAAAATTAAAACCAAAAGAGCTACAGCATTCATTCTTTTTGCACAGCAAACCAAAGTATTTGTGTTTCCTCCCAATCTCATTATTGTCTACTTTTGATGATGTCATCATGTTACATTACACTGGGCGAAATATTGTGCCAATGAATTTTTTAAACCCCCCTCTAGTGGGCTAATGAAAGTTATTAAAAAGAAAATGTCCACTGTTAATATGGAGTATTAAATGTTTTCTTCATGAATCTACAGGGACTATAATTTAAAATTAGTCAGATGGCTAAACTGCCACATTTACTGTTAACCTTTAGTAAAACTTTTTAGGCTCTGTTTAAGGATATGACACATTTGAAGATAGTCAAAGAAGTCACATCACACACAAAAATCAAAGGTTAATGACTTTAGCTGACACGTCAGCAAGCACCCAGTACACCATTTCAGTTATGGTAGACGGTGGCAACTCACCACAGTCCCTGCAGCAGCCATGGTCCAAACCACGCAGCATTTGCCATGACCTACCTACACAACCAGCTGAGATGTACGGTGGCCAAGAGAGCTCAATACACTGCACCTCAGGAAAACACATGCAAACAGACAAAACACGAGGAAAGTAAGAGCACTAACGGATACTGACACCCACCTCTCACTGAAATATACGTTTTATTCCCTTTATTTTAATGTCATGGTGGCATAAGTCAGATATCAGCCCGCCTATTTATACATTATTTTTCCAACCCTGATGACAAATGGCCAAGTCGGCCATTTGTCATCCAACAGCTTTGAGAATAAGAAGCAGTTAAGTGTCCATCACTTTAAAAACATCCTGACATCAGGGTCAACTATGCACCTTGCAGAGTTTGCAGCATGCATCTTGTCAAATAATGATGTTTTCGTAATTTGCTCGTGTTTGGACATTTTGCACGTGCACATGTGTTAAAGCCTCTCTGCCCCTGCACATATGTGATAATGGACAGAGAACCTATGAGGGCATTGTTCAGATACCTGCGCTAGTTGGCATTTTTTCATTAAAGCTGCACGGCACACAGACAAACTGCGTCGCTGAAAAGGGGCAGCAATACGATATAAACTGACTTTTGTGGTTATTGGGGTGTATCAGTTTACTTCTTGCACATGTGCACACGTAACGTGTTCAAATTCCTCCCCAGACTGACATCATGCACCAGAGCGTGTATGAACTGGTCCACACGGAGGACCAGCTGGAGCTCAGGAGAAACTTGCACTGGGCTTTGAATCCTCCTCTTCCTGCCACACCTGCCACTGCCCAGGACTCCCCCCAAGGTGATCGCCCCCACTTCATGATTTACGGGCCAATATTAGAACTCATTACATTACACTGTGTGCACAAACATAAATTGTGCAAACATAAATTCGGTGATCAGTATCAGACCGTTAAGTCCACACAGTTTAGGCCTTAAGCTTTAAGACCATCCTCAGGTCAGGTCACGTGACCCCGTAATCTTCACGGTGGCTTACGAGGTGAAGTGGTCTCAGATCTGTATTTGGGTTTTAAGATGCTTATGTCTGTGTGCTTTAGTTCTGAGTGTCATGGCTTAGACCTGTGCAAAAAAACCAAAAAACGTTTACAGTCTCTGCTTTAAATGCAACAAATTCTGTCAGCTGGAGAGTTTTGACAGCTTCAGGCTTCATTACGTAAGTGTATTTATTCATCGCAGGGGCGAGACTCCATGAAGATCCACCTCTGGAGAAATAATGGCGGCATGCTGGGCCATCGTTACTCTATAAATATACTTTAAATTTGTGACATTATTAAGATATTTCAGAACTGCAGGAATCAAACTAAACAGACTATAGAGATGTTCAGTACTGACACGTCTGTTATGTGATCTATTCTATAGAGTGAAGAGTCATTTGTTCCGTTTTGTTTGACTTAAATTGCAAATATAGAATTATCAACAAGCTTCTATTGGAGGTTTTTTTTTTAAGATGGTGAAGGAATAGCATAGCTCACTTAGCCTCAGATCAGCAAGTCATTGTTGACTGGATCGGTTCTGTTGAGGCTGAGCAGCGATGACTGCTGTATGTAAGCCAATGTAAGCCAATCAGGCAAAAAGTAGGCTTGGCTCCTTTGCTATCCTAGAAAAAAAAATAACATCACGGCTTTAGTTAAAGTTTCAGCTAGTTTTGACTCAGTGCTTTACAGCCACGTCACTGACATTCAGGATGTTTTTGTCCTTGCAGAGGTGGAACCAGACAGCAGCTCGTCTTTGCTCACCTACAAACCTGAGCAGCTGCCCCCAGAGAACTCGTCCTTCCTGGAGAGGAACTTTGTGTGTCGCTTCCGCTGCCTCCTGGACAACTCCTCCGGCTTCCTGGTGAGTTTTCACTCACACGCCTCGGTCTTCTGCAAGCACAGTCGGGTTCCACAGCTTTCAAGTTGAGCGATTTTCAGCTCCAATTTACAACAAAAGTTACCTCATGCAGTTTCGTGTACGTATAGAGGTAAAAATGAATCATCACATTTTCATCCATTGAGACAACAAATGAGGAGCACCTTACATAAAAAAACTGAAGTTCAGGATATCGAGACACGAGGAGAGAGGTTGTGTTTACTTCACCGTCACGGCCTGGTTATCACTGTACTCGGGCTTCACTCGTCTCGCATTAGAGGCAGTAAAGTTTGGAACAGTTTATCTAACGAACTCCAGAATCTGAGGTGGTGCATGTAGGGAGAATAAATTGAATGAGGCGACTAGGAGTCGCAAGAATAAATGAAATAAGATTGTGTTGAATCTGTGAAAGGGAAAACTTTAGCCATACTTCCCAGTTTTTTAGGCATTAAAATTTCACAAAATACATCTTTTTTCTTATTCTTATTTTTTCATTAAAAAATTTACGCCAGTATTGAGTTTGATCGCTAGCTTGACAAGTGTGTATAGTGCAACGGTGGAAATAAATAGATTTTTACATGACTAACTGCACTCGAAATGTTATTGGTGGATACCTACAGAGGAAAAAGCAGGAAACGGGGCTTAGGTTTAAAAATTCTCTTGAAGAAAATTCTCATTTGGTGTCTGTTTAGGCACCAAAACACTTTATAGTTACAATATGATCATCATTTGCTCTTAAATACCCTTTGCCTTTGTCGCCTCTCCTGGGATAAATATTCATATAATGGTTTATTGAAGGATCCCATTAGCTAGCCTTAGCGATCAGATAATCTTCCTGGTCTACATTTGACCTACGTGTATGACACATTACATAATGACCATTGGTACATTGAATCCTCTGGTATAGTCATTGCTCATTGGTTTGGTGGTTGCTCGGAGTGGCATTGAGCAGTGGTCTCTTGCTTGGTGAACATTGTGCTCAGGTGTCATCGCCACCCACTTCACATTTATTATGAAAGTCCTATAAACATGTCAGAGTAATGCCTTCCAATAATAATGATAGCAGTTATGTGCGCGTAAATGAGGCTCTCAGTGGCTCTGCGGCTTCTCGCATATCTCAGATTTAATCCTCTTCACAGGCTCTGAACATTCAGGGCAGACTCAAGTTTCTGCATGGACAGAACCGGCGGCAGGAAAACGGAGAGAAGGTCCCGTCTCAGCTTGCCCTGTTCGCCATCGCAACTCCCCTGCAGCCTCCGTCCATCCTGGAGATCAGGACCAAGAACATGATCTTCAGAACCAAGCACAAGCTGGACTTCACACCGTTGGCCTGCGATGCAAAGTAATGATGCAAAATACTTACTCCTTTGTATGTAGTGTGACTTTTTGCTGGGATAGAACTATAAAAACAAAAATAAATGTTACATCCATACAGGAGAAGCTTCACTGTTGCTGATTAAAGCAGCATGTGTGGTTTTATTCTCCCAGGTGTTTGTTTTGCTGCAGCTGTAATCCAATCTGACGATTGTTCAGATCCGCCTGTGAGATGTGCTCTTTGCCATGTAAATGTGTTCTGTTGTGGGGTTTTGTGTGCAGGGGGAAGATTGTGCTGGGGTACACAGAGGCAGAACTGCGGGTGCGAGGGTCTGGATATCAGTTCATCCATGCAGCAGATATGTTGTACTGCGCCGAGAACCACGTCAGAAGTAAGTTCTGTTGGCTTTTCCCTGCATGTCATCACTCCGCTCGTGCCATCTATCGTGCTATTTTGCAAACCACAACCCGCTAAGTTAGCAGTTTTTTTTGAAAATTGGGAAGCTGTTCATCACATTTCATTTAAGTAATAAAAGCTAAACACAAACTTGACAGAACTGGATGTGGGAAAAGGACGTTTTCTTTACCATTGTGACTTTCTATACAGCATTTAGTGCATAATTACTTCTGATTCAGTACTTTTGAAGTACTTTTGGTCAAGACTTTTCCCAAAAACATTTTGATTACAAACATTACATTTTGACAGTGGACAATTTTTAACATGAAACACAATTAAAGCAAATGTCTCAAAACCGGCTACGTTTCACAACAATTTGTCAGATGTCTTATCCCAGTGTGTCAAAGATGTCCTGGGTCAGTTTAGAACGACCCAGAACACCCATAGTGGTTACAGAAAAACAAAATATGGTGGAAAAGGAGACATCGATATGGAAATTCTGGACCAATACCAGTACTTAAAGTAACAAACTGGCCTATAGGTGATACCGAGATACCCTTTTTGTCAGAGAATTAAAGAGATCCTTACAAAAATGACAAGCGACACAAATGATTGATCATTACAGCTGCAGCCCATTAAGCAGGTGTAGTCACAGCAAAATTATTGGGACACAACAGATTATTATGCTTGGAATATTTTCTGTTTACCTGTAATGAGTCTAGAATTTGACCGTTAGTATTTGACAAACTGAGAATTAGACTCAAGAATCAACGGGTACATTTTATACTTCCAAAGAATTTTCGTCTATGCTGATTCCTTATCGTGAAGCGGATCTCATGGGAACACGGTTTTTAGGTGGCCTAGAGGAGACGGTTGTCATGTGGTCTGAAGCTGTTTCATAAGAGAACATGTAACATGAATCCATATGTGACAATTATCTGTCGAAAACATGCTACTATTTTAAATTTAGTCTCGTCAAAAAATAAATAAATAAATTTTAAAAAAGCTGCGGAGGCCTGGACCGAGCTGGCTAGTGGTCAGAGAGTTCAGATAGCTTTCGCAAGTAATCCTGCTGGATTACGGAGCAGATTGAGCAAAGCTGCAGGGCCTCCAGAGGAGAGGGCAGGGCAAGCAAATCCAGTGTATGAGCAAAGAATCAGAGATGATCCATACAGCATCACCAACAAACAAACAAACAAACGCTTCAGAGGTCAGATGTGCTACCGAGCGCACGCCCCTCACTGAAGTGCAGCTGTCAGTGCCCATAAATCAAGATGCCAGGAAGATTTTATGGCGCATTTTTATTCCGCCCAAACTTGTTCCCGTAGACCCGCTCGACTCAGTCGCGAACAGGGCTCAGCTGACAACCAAGACACCTCACATGCCATTAATGGCTTCAAATATCTAATTAAAACTAAACTTACCAATTTGTTTTACATGTACTTTGAGTGTTTAGTGTTAACCACGTCCCATATGCTAACATGGAGGGAGAGAGAGGGAGTTAATGACCCATACTGCAACTCACCACCAGGGGGGGGGGCAAAAGACACAGTTCCCTCTTTATAACTGTGTTAATATTCCATGTGTGTAGTGATGAAGACTGGCGAGAGTGGTCTGACTGTGTTCAGGCTCCTCACCAAGGAGAACCGCTGGAAATGGGTCCAGGCCAACGCCAGGCTGGTGTACAAGAACAGCAAACCAGACTACATCATCGCCACCCAGAGGCCTCTTCTGTATGTTCCTCTCTGTTGAAAAAATGCTCCAATTCATCTAATTTAGACTGTTCACCCCAAATTGAAAAATGCATATTTTGCTCTTTACTCTAGTGGTTTTTATCCATTATTTTAAATATTGGCTGTTGAGATGTTGGTCTGGTCCTAAATGTAATCAAACAAACTTTATTCCTACTGAACTACACTGTATGCAAAACGCATTTCCTTTTAGTTTTATTTCAAACGCATTAGAACGCGAGAGAGAAGGCGGACATCTTTAGAGCTGTTGAAAGCAAGCAGGGTAATTCACTCTAAAATATCAGTAGATGGATAATTAGCACAACAGGTAAGAGTTGAAATATTTTTTGAATTTGGGTAAACAGTCCCTTAAGGGATTACTCAAATATGGAAGCACCTATAAATTTAGATCGGACAGTTATAAGACATCTCCAGTGATGGAAAAGTTGGTAAGAAACCAAGACTGCATCTTTGAAAATTAATTTTGAAGGTCTCCAAACAATAATCGTATTTTCTGCCTTCACAGGGATGAAGAGGGAGGAGAACACTTGCGAAAGCGCTCCATGCACCTCCCCTTTACCTACGCTACAGGAGAGGCCCTGCTGTACCAGTCCAACCATCCCATTGCAGGGTTTAGAGATGAAAGCCATGAGAAAAATAGCAGTAAGTCAAAGAAGACCCGTTCTGATAGGCTGGCGAGGGACGGTCTGGACCCTGGCTCTCTTCTGGGGGCACTCATGAGTCAGGATGAGTCGGTGTATGTATGCCAGCCCGCCCTGGAGCCCAAAATGTCATTCCATAGCAGCTTCTTTGGAGACCAGATGGGCTTCTCTGACTCAGAACCCTCGGGCTTGTGCAGGAACTGGGAAAAGCCAAGCAATGGTATGCTGGGTCCCGGTGTTACTCAGGCACAGGCAGGCAACAGCTTTGACCCACTGCTTGCCACTCTGGACTCCCTGTCCCTGGAAGGCCAGGGGGTTGTGGATTCAGAAGAGGCAGGGTGTTCCAACGGGGAGCTGTTTGGGGCTCTGGAAGGCCTGGGTCTGAGTGCCGAGGATCTAGAGCTGCTTCTGCTGGACGAGCGGATGATCAGGGTAGAGATGGACCCTGAACGTGTACCCTCCTTGGAGGACCTGTTGACAAATGATGAGATCCTTTCTTATATCTACGATTCTATAGAGGGAAAGATGGACTCCACAGATCATGGAGGACCGGTGCCTCCCAGTACTTCCTCAGTGACAGCCACAACAGTGTCACTACCTGAAAGTAATCCCACCTCAGGCACTAATGTGCAAATGCAGTTTCCTCACCATAAGCCTCCCCTGGTGGAGCAGGCTCCCATTGTCCAGCTCTCCCAGCAGATGCAACAGCACCTCGACATGCGACCCAATAAAGTGGCGCATGACTGGGGCCAGCAGGATAACCATACGATAGTTAACGGAGACTTGCTGGGCCAAAATCATCAATCTGTCTCCAATGGACAATGGACAGCCCAAGACATTTTCGAAGGCACAGGGATACAGCTGGAACACTACAGCAAGCAACAGACTGTTTTCAACGGCAAAGCGTCAGAGCTGGATGGCAAGGTTCATCCACAGCAAACGCACCAACGCTACCTTCAACCGCAGCAGCAGCAGCAACACAGGATGGAGGCGAGTCTCTCACAGCAGTGCCATGCCAAACAGAAGGCAGCCAACCTCAATGGACTGTGTGGCTTCTCCAGCACAGAGCATCCAGCGGGAAAGTCTCAGTGGCAGGACTATGGATTCAGCGAGACTCTAGGCAGCAACCACTGCCTTGATAATAGCCAAAAACCCCTGACAAACACCTCACTAGATTCTTGCATGGATTATAATATGCCTGACATTGACAGTGCGGATTACACTGTTAGCGGAGGTTTGTTTGGGAGGCAACAGCCCAGGGCCGAGTCCACAGTTTCGTCCTTCCAGGGGATGAACCACAAACTGCAGCAGGAGCAGATCCCAGTCCCCCTGGTCCAGGTCATCTCCAGCCTGTCGCAGTGCCCGCCCCCCAACGCCTCCCTGGAGCAGCTCCTAGGAGTGGGCAAACCCTGCCGACAGATGGACCAATTTGGCATAATGACCTCTGAGATCCCTCATGACCCCAGTCCCAGTAAGGTGAGCTAGCTTACAAACAGATGTGCTGTCACGGTGTAGAAACAGTCCGACTTCGGAGGTTCAAATTTGGACTTTGAGGAAAATGTATGCAGCAAAGTAAAGTATTCTCTAAAGAGATACGTCCTGGCATATTTTAAAAATGGTTATATTTCACCAACATTTGTCATGCTTAGCTACATCGTCCTTTAGAAGTTACTCCAAAACGTACAGAGCTGCAGTAATCAGTCAGTCCGTCAACAATGGATCAAAACAAAAACACTGCAAGTATTTGGATGAGTAAATCTGCCAAACATTCGCTGGTCCCATGTTCTGGTGTGTGAACTCTTTTCTTGTTTTGTTTTGAACAATTGGTTAGACAAAGCAAGACATTAAATGACGTCACGTTATATTGCAGGACATTATGAAGAGCTTGTTGTCTGATGTTTAATGGATGAAATCGGCATTTCATTATTGACAAATAGCGAAGGGAATCGTTCACTGCGGCTGTCAGTGAACCGTCTCGACTTCTGAATCAGATGTTGTTCCGTGTGCTACAGTGATGGTTGATGGTTTGATGGTTACCCACAGAGTAATCTGTCGTGACATTTGCAGAGAAACTTTGGTTACCGTGCTGAGGGATCACACTGTCACACTGTGATCTGTGATAATCTCACCTGTAATATATTGCAAATACAGTTACGCCAATACTGTGAGATCTGCTTGATCTGAAGAGTGGAGGCCTTTATGGCCTTTGTGCTCTTAAATTATAATTCGTGTTAATGAATTAAACAAAAAATAATGGAATAAAGTGGAGAGTCCAAAACCTCTTTTACTTGTTTGTTGTGGAAGAGCCATGAAGAGTGTTTGCTCTTTTTCTCTGAATGTCCCAGTGACCTGTAAAAATGGAAGAGCTGAGCTGATGTTTTTATTGGTGCAGAATGTCAGCAGACATGCAGAAGGTTTGGTCAGTGTGGTGCTGGTTTCAAACCTACACGGGTCAGAATGTGAGAATCAGGCTGAGAGAGATTTCATAACGCCATTAAAAATACTTTTTGAGTTTAAATGTAACTGATTGTATTGTTTAAATGTAACTTATATTGATCACAGCCCTCAGAATCTAATCAAAATAAAAATTGTATTGTAGCAGATTTTCGATATCGGAAAATATCAAATCGTCCATAGAATCAGTATCATATCGGAAAGTGATGCAGCTGGTCCTAAATATACACTATAGTTATAATGTCTCACGGCCTGTTTCAGGGCACCACAACAGTCCAACTAACAAAATGGAAGCTTTAAGGCTCCAAATAGGAACAATAATTTTCAAGTATTACTCATACGCAACCTGTGGTGACCATCGACTTCAGATAGACACAAGTATGGAAAGATAAGAGTGGGAACATCAGACAGTGATTCTACGTTGACGATGATGCGGTTTATACACCGACACTTGTATCGAGGGGGAGATCATCACATGTATACGTGCTTAATTCCCTTATTCCAACGTCAATGTTTAAAAACCGAAAACTTACAGAGTGCTTGCAGTTACAAAGTAGTCGAATCCAGGTGAAACTCCACTGAAGACGAAGTTCTTAAATTCAAACTTATCAACGATTGAAAAGAATTCATTCATTCATATTTTGTCTATGTCCCAGTTAAAACGACGCATCGAACAGCCGTGCAAATTTAGCACGTTTAAGCAAACTCATAAATCGCATTGTGCCACTGTGACAGTGACAAATCCACAGAACTATTTTAAATCGTTTTAGTGCATTTGTAAATTCAGTTTAAACACTGTATGTGCTATTGCATCTCAAAAAATTAGAATATTGTGGTTTTTCATCAGTTATTTGAAAAAGTGAACATTCATCATACAACACTAATGGCTCAAAAAATAAAAAACTGAAAAAAACATCTGAAAATGTTGGCATATTTTACTGTAACTGTATAAGGCAGCTTACTTTTTTGATTAAATTCCGAAATAAACTTGTTTTTGAGATGCCCAATTTCATAAAAATTTATGGACAACGTTGAAGATGTTTGTTTATACCGACGGTCCTCTCACCCTGCGCAGATGGAGAACGGCTGCATCCTGAACAGCGCGTACACCGGCGGCTGCGCCCTGCCCAGTCGGAACGGAGCGGCGCCCCCTGCTGTCCAGATGCCCGGCCCCGAGACTTTGCCCAGCCTCCCCGACCCCCCAGCCAACAGCTTCTACCTCTGACCAGCTGACCGGGAATAGTCACGCAGCAGGACACTGTTAATGGCCAGAAACACTCGACGACTGGACCAGCCTTATACATCTAGATAACACGACAAAACAAAGCTGAATAAACGTAGGCCTATATGTTTTTGTTTTGTTTTTGTTTTTTGTTTTTCATTTGGAATTTGTAATGTTCCTTTTATTTTTTTTGTGGTCGGGAGAGGGGATCATTGTGTTGTGTTTCAAGTCATGATATCATACGAGTCCTTTGTTTACAATGATGCAGTGAAGAGTGCTCAGAGAGGTTCATGTGTGCGAGGTTTTTGAAACTGAGTTTTACAAATACGCGTTCAGATACAAGACGAGCCACAGTTTAAATTCAGAGGCAGCAACAACGTGGTCGGGTCGGTGTGATCTTATTTATATGCCGAACAGGGCTCAGTACAACAAATCAGTATTTACGTTGCATCTCAAAATAATTGGAAAAAGTTCATGTTTTCCTTAAATTCGTTCAAAAACTTTCATATATTCAATATTTATTACTCATAAAGTGAGATTTCAGGCCTTTTTTTGTTTTAATTTTGATCATTATGGCTTATAAAGTTACCTAAAATTTTATGGGGGTTTTTTGTTGTTGTTTATGAGGCCATAATTATCTAAATTAAATAGTAAAATGCTTTAAACATGTTAGTTTGCATATAATGAATCCAGAATATATTAAATGTTCGTTTTCTTAAATAAGTGATGAATAATCTCGACATTCAATTTTTTTAGATGTAGTAGTAATTCTCAAAAACAATAACACCGCTGTCCTCTCATGCAGGATCGAGAGTTATTTTGTGTGCAGGCAAAGGTTAGGAAAAATTGGGGCTAAAACATACAAAGTCGGTCAAAACAGAAGAAAACTGCTAATGGCAGCTTCTCAAACGTCACTATTTGCAGCTTTTCTGTTTTATATGGACATAAATTGAACATAAATGAATAGAAACGCTTTTTCTTCGGGGCTGCTCTCTACGTCATGAATGTACGCACGCAGACGCAGTACGTCACACGCAGTACGTCGTCCGGGTCAGTCACATGGCTCGCTTTGTACCCGAGCGCCAGCAGTTTTTCCGCCGCGCTAAGCAGAATGTAAAATCTCTCCGCGTTCGGCGGCTTCTCCGCCGGAACGGATTCCACGACGAGATTAAAACGCAGAAGGATAAAGAGTAGAATACGGGATTTTATGGAATAGAAATATCCTGCACTTTATTTCAAGCACCCACGTCACGCAGACCTGACGTCAGGGATCGTGGGCTTCGCGCCCTTTTTATGTTTTCTGACACAACATGGCGCAGTTTTCTTTGTTTATTCTTTATTTTGAGGCACATTTCAGGTGACGGGTTCGTGTCCTCACAAGCACAAACACTTCTGACATTC
>KV751321.1:3871894-3884321 GCA_001698575.1 Mola mola | reverse complement strand
TGTTACACTGATGCATTTAGAGGAAAACAGAGAAAGGCAGCAGCTGACTGAACGCGGTGATGGAGGTGCGTGTGCGCGTGACACCTCAGCTCCCTTCGCCCCTCATCAATAATGAAGCTGATCAATCAGATCGTCAAAGTAAAACCCAGCAGATGAAAAGGTTCAGAACCACCAGCTGCGGTTCTGACAGCTCCGGGTTCCGGTTCCAGACGCGAACATCCTGTTTCCACCTGCCGACCTGCGAGATTTTCTCTCTTTGCTGCCATTTCAACGTCAGAGGAGACGATCGGTCCTACGAACGTTCAGTACATCAGCTTCAACCAGAAGCCACAACTTTAATTCATGAATCTGATCTAATCTATTCAAATAAGTAGTTCCAGAAGCTTTAATTTGATGTGGAAATGTTCCTCCAGGCACCGTCCGGACCGGCTGCCAGCAGTTCTTCTGACACCCTGATGAACTTTGCACCATGAGCTTCACGGACGCGTCAGTCGAAGGTGTGAGGGATCAATAACCAGAACTGTGTCGTGTTTCAGACCCGTCAGAAAGGTCGCGCTTCCCTTTTGCGTGCTCGTCTGTTCTGGTGTGAACCCTGACGAGCGTCGCCCTCGTGGCCCGATGTCTGAGCTACACGCAGGAAGCTCAGAGCAACTTTTAATGTTAGGTGTCTTTTAAAGAAATGGCTGCTCTGATGGAGACTCTGATGAAGATGATGACAGGATGTTAGAGCGTGTTCACGTCCGCGTAAGTAAGAACTGGCTCGCTGGCAGGAGTAGCTTTACCAAACTCGATGGCGATTAGATTTCCTGTTTGTGTCGAACCAAATCAGGGCAGCAAAATGAATATTTTGCTGCACGTAAACAGCATTTAAGGTCACTACAAACCTCCAGCTACTGTGTGTACATGTTTGCACGTATGATGGAATGTTTGTGGCGCCGATTACGTCACGTCTCAGTTTTTCGTTGCCCGTTGCTGTCTGAGTCTGTCCACACATATCAATCACCTATCATATCACTCAGGTTGGCGAACGTGTGTGAAATAAATACTCAACTAATGGTAAGATCCATCTGATCCTGGACGTCAGTCAGATACGACACCTGTAGCGAAAACTCTGACTCAGAACCTCGGAAGAACTTCAGTAACCAGGAGCTCGAAATCCACGATGGCAGCTCCGCGCTCCACCATGAGCAAATCCACTTCCTGTTTACTAGCAACTTGGTCTTGTTTACATGTGGTTGAATCAGTCATAGCGATAATATTGTGCAGCTTTTCTGTGGACACGTTCTTATGTTGCTTTTCGCAAACAATCACGTCGTGCGCTGTTATCAGCTCGTACTAGCTAACAGTGCGAACAACGACAATAGCCACTTTTCCGACTTACTCTCAACAGCATAGCTGGAATGTGGTCGTCTTGGATTAGACATCCGACATCCAAAATGGAGACCCAACGCAATACGGTTTACAGTTTGTTTAGGCCACTTTCTCTTAAGGGGAAACAGTTAACTGCACACGCTCAGAAGGCTCTTCCCTTGTAGTTAACATATCGGTGCTGTGCACTCTGTCACCACCTAGTGGCCTGTTGTTCGTGGTCAGATTTCTTAAGAAATGGTGCGCTTACGAGCGAAAAACACATTTGTACTGACAAACTTGGGACATTTTAGGGACGTAAACACGGCGGAATTCGTTAAGAGCAAGTAAATCTTATTAGAAACGTTTTCGTGAGGGAGTCGGTCATGTTTTATGCATTGAAAGCCGTCCGTGTGTCGGATGCTGGACATTCGTGTAAACACGGTGATGCAGCGTTCGCTCAGTTTAATATGAATTAAAGTCTGTTTTTGTGACAGAGAGAAGGAAAAACTGGGGGGAAATGACCGAAATATAACAGTGTAGGAACCAGATAGATGCATTAAACACACACACACATTGAGGGTTACAGTGTTTGCTGTAGGGGGGGACACACCCTGAATATTTCTGTCTGTAATTCACTTCAATAACTTATGTCACAAACAAGCCGAGGCGGTTTTATTTTATTTATTTATTTTTTTAATCAGACACACTCTGTGTGGTTGCGTACAGCAGCAGAACTCCATGTGTTGATCTGTCCTCATCCTCAGCTTCATTTTCCCTGTAACATCGGATGAAGGTCAGCTGGGGCGTTGAAATCCGCTGGCTGACACAATGAAAGGCTGCACAGGGAAAAAATTAATAAAGAAAACCTGTCCGATTCACTGGTGGAAGGCACGACGGCTGTGGGAGAGAAGTCACGTGTCTGTGAGTCCCGGAGAGCGTTGGTGGAAGAAAGGAGCCGTAATGGAGGCGAGCGCTGCGGCGGTGCAGCCGAGGGCGGGCTGGGAATCACACGTATGTCTAAACATGGCGGAGTACGCCTGACAACAGAGGATGCACAGCACCATGCAGCTCTCTCTCACTTGGATATTTAAGAAAGATAAATTATATAAAAGCTACACAGAGTCTGGTGTTACCTGTTGACAAGATTGGATCATTGTAGGCCTGCAGTTTCTCATTGTTACTAACGATAAACGTGTGTTTTTGTTTATTGGCTTGTTGGACTCTGACACCGTGTTTGTACTCATCAACATGACCCTCACGAGATGAGAAATAATTGGCAACACTGCCGATTTTTTTGAGTCTACCGAGGGTTTTATACACACATGACCTTGGTCCTGACCTCGGTCTATAAAGCCCCTTAAGGTCTTGGTCTTGGTCTTGGTCTTAGTTCATGCGGTCCTGACTACAGTGCTTGTCCGATCCTACATTCAGCTGTTCTCGAGCACGCATTTCATTGTTAACTATCTTCGATCTGTAACATTTCCTCCACCGCTGCGGTAATAAATTCCTCCTTGTGCGCTTCGGTCCATCCAAACTGCTGTCGGACTCAGGAGCGATGAAGGACTCACATGTCGGCCTCATGCGGACTCTTCTTCCCGGCGCTCCTGGCTCGTGCGCTCCATCTCTGTCATATTCCTTGGCATTAATCTTCTGCAAGCGTTTCTTCAGACCTGTGAGACTGACACTCGCTGCTCCAGCTACTCACCGTGACTCAGAGTGGCCCGACATGAGGCGCAGGTGGTGTTCACTCACAGAGGTCAGCTGTAAGGAATGAAATCGGCTCGGCAGGATCGACTATGGTAAATTTATTACCTCAATCTGGAAGCCTGCACATATTACCACCATTGCATTCAGTCTTTAGTCGTTTTTGTCAGTTACATGGTGACGGAACAATGAATAACAGGTAACAGTTAACCTACAACTTGATGCTGCAGCTTTGGGTGAATCAAACAATGTGGGAGGGAGCGTCAGAGGAGTGAGGTCAGCTGTAGCTGCGAGGCTGGATTTCATCTGGATTCTCGAGTCGTTCTCGCTAGCAGTGCAACGTTTGCTCTTTTTAGTTATCGCTCCTTGAGCCGACACACACACCATCAAGCGCGCCACTGCCAGTCGTAAAAATTAAACTGTTTATTATCTGTTGACTGTCAACACCGACTGGGCCACGAGTGTAATCAGCTCAGCTATCTCAGTGTGTCCCAACTTTAGCAGACTCAAAGGGTGATTCTGCTATTTTTCAAGCTAAGCTCTATTTCCTGAGGCTTCCTGAGGGTCTAGAACTTGACAAAATACATCCTTTATTTGAAAATAACTCCAGTATGGACTGATTAGCTCGACTTTGTTTGCCCTTTTTAAACTTTGACAGAAAAGAGTGAAAAAGCAGTCGCCCCTTTGGCAACTGACCACGTCCAGGGAGCTGCATCAGTGACAGGAAGCAGAAAAATGTGTTTTTTCACAGCATCTTTACAGTTGCTGAGTCAAAAACACACAAATGTTTCAGAGTAGGAATCTTCTCGGGTTGGGACGCTTCGCTTTTGTCTACTGTCTCATGATACGTGGGTCTCGGTCTCTGTTTGTGTTGCCATTTGATAGTTTTGGTTATTGTGATTTTCTTTTCCTTCTTAAAGAAAAACGTTAAACACCTTTAGAGCCATCATTATCGAGTCATACATCACGTTTTCAATCGTGCTGAATCGTGCCCAGTGCATCGTTTAGCCTCGCTGAGCTAATCGAGCCGAGTGACCAAACTCTGTAGTGGAGTAAATTTTCCAAATAATATGTGTTTTTGTGTAATTTTAGACCCTCAAAGTTTGGGAAAAAGGCTTAATTTGAAAAATACTGGAATTCCTCTTTAAGTACATGGATAAAAAGCCCATTTCGCCCGTTTTATTTTTCCATGAACATGGCTGAGGCTGTTGGTGTATTTTTACAACATGATCTCCCAGTTGTGATAATTAAAGGATAAGTTAAGCAAAAATCAGAATCCGTACACATGTGCCACATCGGCCAAACTGGAGTCGTCAAATACAAATACACACGGCCTGACAGGAAAGTGCAGGCGTCATGGCAGCTCAATGTTATGCTAATCAGCAGTTTATAAATAGGGTCTGAATTTATCAGGCGGAAACAGGAAGTGACACACACATCCATACCTACTCACGCACAATCAGAGTGTTTATCAGGCGACTGACGCCGGCAGTCTGTCAATAGCCGCGACTGTTGCTGGCAGAATAACCGTAAATTGGTGTTTTTCTGCTTTGAGCCAGAGAAAACGAGCAGGCGTCAGTGATTCCGGTCGTTGTCGCGTTAGAAGGAGGTGACGCTCCTCACACATGGGCGCTGGGAGAGTAAGACCGGCTTCATGCCACTCGAAGTTCGTCGTGTGGTTGATGTGTGCCCTGACGGGTAATTGGGGTTAATTTGTTCTGCTGAGAGCTTTAAGTAATGTCCTCAGCAGTGGTGATACAAATATTGATTTCAAAGCTTAATAACCCTCTTAAAATTGGACTTATTTAACCTTAGAAGAACGGTTTACCCCAAAATGAAGCTTGAGTCATTCAAAGTCGCCTCCATGCTGATGAACCGTTGCAGTAAATGTACTATTTACCACGAAGCGAAATGTGTTTGCACACACCTTGGCCAAGAAGATTTCCCTTTTTAATTAAAGGACGTAAATAAAATTTTCTCAAATTAATTTGGGATTTCTGGGCTTCCAGACACTCGGCTAATGACTGACGAGCCACAGGGAACCGTTTTATGTGATTATGTTGTTTGTCTCCGGCTTCTCCAGTTGTCAAGGATAGCCGTTCCAACTCTTTGATTAGACGGACCCCCAGAGCCCAGTTTGATGAAGTCGAGTACCCCTTCATCAGCGGCACCAGTTAAGGCTGGTTATTGTACAATTAGTCATATAAAAAGTGGATGATGCAGTATTTTAATTCCAATGGTTGCATTTGTGCAATAACGTCATGGATCGACCAAACAAGATGCCATTACTTTGAATGATCTCTTTTAACAGTTTATCCATACATTAATTGCTGTAGTTGTTTATATATTATATTTTTCAAATGAGTTGGGCCACTTCCTGTTATTTCCCATTGGAGTCCAATACTTGTGTGCACCTGTAGTTCCCTTGGATGGGAGTTGCTTGTTTTATGGGAGGAGACACTTGGAATTGGGGTGATGGTTGTCGTCATTTTTTGGGTCCTTTAAGGAGAGATCTTATTTCACTCTGAAGATAAAAGCTGCTCACCTCCACCCTTGCAGACCTCTCTGCTTATGGCTGACATCACCGACATTATATCCTCTGTGTGTGTGTGTGTGTGTGTGTGTGTGTGTGTGTGTGTTTTCAGACGTCTCGGACGTCTAAGAACGGCTCTTGGCGAGTGGATGGAAGTGGATAAGCGCATGCAAGTGTGTGTTTGAGTGCACTACGAACAGAGACATTACATGGATGAATGACCCGAAATCCGTTCACACACACACACACACACAACAGTTTCCTCTGGGCTTAGAGAAAGATTAACCTGGAAATAAGCTCTGGAACTCGGAGAGATTGAGAGGGGGTGGAGGTTTGAGTTGTAATTAAGCCGTATGATCTGGTTTCATTGGGTTTAGCGCTGCTGATCAGAATCTTTACTCCATCTCAGTTGTGGTTTGGAGCATCAGAGGCATCGTCAAAGTGACTGATAGTTCATGCAGAGGGATTAAAGCTAAGGATAAAGTCTGTAGTTTAAATGCTGCTTAATGAGACCCCCCTGTCAGTCCTGGACTAATGCTAAACTAGTATTAATGTCTCTGCTCAGGTATTGCTCTGAATATATACAGCCAGACGCACAAATTAGTGACAGTATTCTTAATCCTATTTACAATCATCTGTAAATCCAAAAGCTTCATCTTTTTCTTCTGGTGCTTCTACAGAAATGGACAAGGTAACTTACAATGTGTTCACCACATGACTCATGGCCATTTTGACTTCTCGCACTGACACAGTGCTGATGAAACGAAAACACAATAGGGCAAACAGGGCCATCTATTTATTTATGCATATATTTATTGATTTGTTTTTACCGGCATAATGCAAACGAATCAATACCAAAGCCAAAAGGAAACAGTATGTAGCTCAGTAAGTCGGTTCATTTCTTAGTTTAACGGTGGCTGCATAAATGGAGCTCAGACCTGTTTCAGTTAATACATTTGACATGTTGCAGTGGGAAAACAACAAGTGGTACCAATAAAATGGTGACTGCTGACTTCCATTTAGCAGCTTTTAATTTCAGGGTCCTGTTGTTGATGTTCACGATGTGTTATTTCCTGCTGCGTCTACTGTGAAAAAGTTGTGAGGGTGACAAGCGCAGCGTTAGCAAAGCAAACTGGAGAGAATCTAGAAAACGTTGAGTTTTATAAAAGTGAGTTCGATCGACAGTAGTTTAAAACCTGCTCCAAATATTTACCTGAATAGAAGCCTTGTTCAGTTCGTTAGTTCTGCTTGTGCTAACGTGAGCGTAGAAATGACATATCTAATAAAAACTGGAGTACGGAATAGTAATCTGCACTTTTTTGTGTGACATAGTGATGAAAAAGAATCCCATTATTTATTGTTTTGAAAAATGTTGCTTTTTTTACGGCATTTCGGCCTTACGTCTACACACAAACATTGTTTTAGGCCACTAAAAAAGGCGGAGGAACTGTAAGAAGAAGGATGAGAGGATTTTCGTACGTCACTTCACTGTTGTCTCGTTGTACGCCGCTCCGACTGAACATCGGAGGCCAAACAACTAGAACAAGGTTTCCTGTCAGTGTTGTTAAAAGGTTGCTTGATCATTTTCAACAATCTCAGGGTCTTGTTCACGAGTGAGGGGAAAATGGAGCGGGAGATTGACAGACGGATTGGAGCAGCGTCAGCAATGATGTGGACGCTGAAGCGGTCTGTTGTGGTGAAGAGAGAGCTGAGTCAGAAAGCAAAGCTTTCAATTTACAGGACAATCTACGTCCCAACTCTCACCTATGGTCATGAGCTCTGGGTAGTGACCAAAAGAATGAGATCGCGACTACAAGCGGCCGAAATGAGCTTCCTTCGCAGGGTAGCTGGGCTCAGCCTTAGAGATAGGGTGAGGAGCTCGGACATCCGGGAGGAGCTCAGAGTAGAGCCGCTGCTCCTCCGCGTTGAGAGGAGCCAGTTGAGGTGGTTCGGGCATCTGGTCAAGATGCCTCCTGGACGTCTCCCTGGGGAGGTGTTTCGGGCATGCCGATCTGGGAGGAGACCCCGGGGCAGACCAAGGACACGCTGGAGAGATTGCATCTCTCGGCTGGCTTGGGAACGTCTTGGTGTCCCCCCGGAGGAGTTGGTGGAAGTGGCTGGGGAGAGGAGCGTCTGGATCTCCCTGCTCAGGCTGTTGCCCCCGCGACCCGGACCCGGATAAGCGGCAGAAAACGAAACGAAACAAAACGAAAAAGACTCTGATCTTGGAGCATTTGTTTTTAGGTGACTATACCAGGCTGGAAAATGAGAAATTAAAACACTTTCAACAAGGCTGTTGTTCACAACTTCTAAATCCACACATTTCTTTGCGTTTCCATTGTGAAAAGCTGTGAATGGTACCCTTGAATAGCGAACTGTACCGTATCAGTTTTGTCACCCTTCACTTGGGGTACCAACCAGAGCTGAATCTGTACCATAAAGAGACCTGCAGTCTGCTGATTGGTCGTCAGAGTCATCACTTCGCTGCAACTTTTTTTTTTTTTTCCCGACAGTCGGTGTGCGACCTTTTCTCAAACAGAACCTGTCTACTTTGTGTGGCAAACAGATATATGCCAACATGAAACAACAGGAAATGCTGAATGTCCTCCGTTGTTTCCTTTGTTTGTTCTTACGGTTTCTTGGCCTGGATTAACTGTACCAGGTAATGGTACAGTCACCGGTGGAACCTGCCTATGTGAGCCGTACCGAACTGAACTGAACCGTACTGCTTGTTGGAAACACAGCTTTACCATCACAGAAAGAGACTTTCTAACTTTCATTTAGCGTTACAGCTGTGCTCTGGTTCTTAAACAGAGAGCGGTACACCTCTGAATACAGCCGCTGAGTAGCCTCAGAAAGGGGCTTATAAAGAGAGAATCCGAGCGTTTGAAGCGTACATAAAACCTGCCTGCCTGTGTTTCAATTGAAACTTTCTTGGTCACAGGTCTGATATAACTGGAAAATATCACAAACAAACTCAGAATACATGAACGCATCAGATCAGACTGAGCTGAGCTCTTAATTTCCTCTGGCTTCAACATAGTCTGCATGAACTAATCTTAATCTTTAATTCAGACAGCGTGAAATGTGCAGTAGAGCTCCCTAACTATGCTTTTTTACTTCATGCAATCTTCTGGAGGGGTCACGCGAACATCCAGTGAATGTAAACCCGAGCGGAGCCTCAAGCAGAGATGAAGAACGAGCTACAGATGCCTGTTAATCCCACTTATTTCTCACTCCACGCCGCCAGATTGTTTTCATTTTCACACCATCGCTGACTCAAGTGACATAACTCCAGGCAAGTAGGCCAATTTGGCACTTTTCCCTCTGGGGCCACAAAAATTTAATGACGGCTTCATGATGTGATAGTTTATACCATGTAACGGTGAAACATCCACTGGTAAGACAGCGGGGAAATTATGCCTGTGTCTCTGCTGTAATTTCATGGCAATCGAGTCTGGCACGATTTCTTGATAAACTCTAGCTTCCTGGCGAGCTCATGTGACTTGGACATGTGACTATGTACCACGTTTTCATAATGAGCAGAGAGCAAGAGTTGAAGGCGGTCATGCACTTCTACCAAAACCTCATAAGTATTGCTTGGTTTCGTTCCCAGGTCGTCAAACGCTGATGCTATAGATTTACCATGCAAGACTCTTGATCCTTTAAGGTCCCGTCCAGACAGCTGTTCCTGTAATCAAAAGCATCTCTTTCCCATCGTACGCTATGGTCAGCTCACTTTTTGACGCTTTGAGCGCCGCACATTTTTAGAGGAGCACTTTGGCGTGGTGTTGAAAAATCAGAAAAGTGCACAACGTCATTGTTTCCCCTTGTTGTTTAATCCTAGGAGGGTTAAGACCATGTTATGTAAAGTTGGACAACATGATAGCCCCCCAAAAGTGAAGCCAATCCATATTGTGTGGCTACCAGTTGAATGCTACCGATTTTTTACCACTGCAGAAAGATATATTTGTGACCAGGAGGTTTTCTGTTGCTTCCCGCACATATTGTAAGTCAGTAAGGTAGTTCGTGTAAAATAAGGCGTCATTGCTATATTGAACTAGTTGATATTTAAACGTATCAGTATCAGGATGTGATTTGATTGAGGTTTCATGATACGATTATCATGGTTTTCGATGTCACGCCCATTGTCATAAGCCCCTCCTCCTCCATTATTTCAGGTAGGACTTGGGCCAAACTAAAATTACTCCTTTGATAAATGTTTCTCAGATAGAAGAAGATAGTTTCCTTCCTTTCCGGTCGATGTTAATTTGTTTTTTGATGCTGTAAAGAAAGGGCGAAACGTCACGATTGACAGATGAGCTCTGCTCTCTGCTGGGCGTGTTGGTGGATGGGTAGCAACTCAATACCATGACTCCACTTCCTGGCTGCTACTGCGCAGACTTTCAGTCCAAATGATGTCATGATGGTTGCGCTTGTGTCCCGTTTTTGTTTTTTTTTGGCTTCATTGCTGTATAACGGGAGGAAGCGGTGACACATTGTTCATTTTTATATACTTATGACAATAGCTGAGATGTGTCCTTTTGTGATGGGGAGGATGACCTTTACAGATGCTTGAAAACATCAATCATGCTTGGGGAAAAAAAAAAATGTGTTTTGCTCTGCCTGGACTTCTGATGCTACTTGACTTTATCAATTATAAAAACCATGATTTGATTAAAAAGCAGCAGATGTGGGGTCAATGTGATAAAGCCGTGTATGAAATGGTTGTTTTGACCATTTTTAATTCATTTCACATGACAGTTACTGCATTTATCCTAACAGTGATATAAAATGACATACAACATCATAGCCACATACCTAACGCAGCTGTATTCATATGCAGGAGGACTCTACCTGTAAATCTAATCCACTGTGAAAAATCAGCGGAGTTCCCCTTTAGCAATGCACTCTGACTCTAGCAACAACCAACATAAATAAAGTTCCAACTCCCGTCTATAAATAACGAACCACAATCCGGAGTCTATCAGAAGAAGACAGCGAAAGCCTTTTAAACATAATGTTTCTTTTACAAGACAGCTCTCCTATCTGCAGTTTAAACATAGATCATTGTCAGTACGCTGCTGAATTGTGCACAATATTTAGGTTATGTTTCCAGGAAACAGGAGTTGGAGTTCCAGGAGTTGTCCATAAAAAAAATCCTGTAATTATTTCTTTGAGTTTAGGGCAGGCTGGCACACTTTTTATTTGCGCTGCAGTCGAAGGGACGTCATGTCATGCTAGCAGCTCACAGCAGGGACATGCCAGCACCATCAGAGAATATCACATCATTAAAATGATTTCTTAAAGCGTCTTTGGTATGGAGCTAATCCCCCTGCTTGTTTGATCTGTCAGTTAACAGTTAATGCAGCTGGTGCGTCCGCAGGATCCACACAGGAGTTCACCGGGGCTGCTCTAAAGTTTTCTGCTGTATGACAGTATTATTGGTGGCATCTCGTAATAATGCTGACCTTTTGTTGTTTTGTTTTTGGATCTGTTTTCACTTTAAACCTGATGGTTTCTTTGGAGAGCTAAGCAAGTTCTGATACCAGTTTTGAGGAATACAAATATTACAGATGGGCTGCTCTGATAGAAACTGTAATATTGTGGCAATATCCTTTTCAGTAGCTGTTAGTCAGTGAAACAATAAATGTGATGGTGAGCAATATCAGGATAAGGATCTACACTGAATTAAATCTGATAATGGAAATGTGGTGGATACACTGCGTCATTGTGTTTCATTATTGCTGATAAAATGAGCAGCTGTTTGGCAAATACAGCAAATAAAGCAGAGCTCATCCCTCAACCTGCCAGCTGAGACAGCCTGGAAGTGAACGGCTCAAAATATGCCTGGAAAATGTCCAATCATGCGTATAGGCAGATGAATAACCAGGTGTTTAATCTTTCATGTCAACGTATGCAGAATATCGTAGCGCGGGTAAAACCACTGACATTAAAATAAAGACGGACGACACGTTGCCACTTCCTGTACAACTTTGTGATCAAATTTTTGCGGAGATTAACTGCACACTGGGTGGATACCGTCCAAAGTCCGGGGCTGCAAGCAGATGAGTTTCGCGGGTCGCACACTGGTTTGTTCATGGTTGAAAAAATTGAGGAGATAATGATAAATTGAAACATCCCCAAGTCCAGTGTTTACGTTGTTTTGTGCTAAATTGCCGGCAATGTGAAAAAATCCACAGGTGAGATTTATAGAAAGAAACACTGGTTTCACATCAGTACTCGGTACTGGCTGATACCCAAAGACCCGATATCGGGACTGGAAAAATGGCATCGGAACAGCTCTAATTTAATCTATGTAGACTCTTTATTTACTGCTTTAATCCTGACTAATCCTCACAAATAAGAAGCTGGTTATCAAAATAGTTGCCGATTATTTATCTATTTATTTTTTTCAAATGCCTAGTCAATCAATTGATTAATCATTGCAGCTCTCCTTGAATTCATCCTCTATTTTAAATGTCAATGATGTAACTGTTCTTAGTTTCATCTTCTGTTTGGCACGGCATACTTCTCCTCTGGCTCGGTACACCCCAAGAATGAAATAATTGCCATCAAACCAACTTAATACGGTCTGTTTAGGTCCAACTCTATCATACATGGAACATAAATTGTGCAGAGTTCCGCCCAGTCAGCATTGGTAGCGGGACAGTTTGAGCCCATATGGCGAACACAAAGGAGAAATTAGAGCTGGAGGAGGCTCTCGTGATCTACAGTAGATCTCATGTTTGGAAACGTTTAAGTTTTCCAGTGCATCACAGCGAGTAGAGCAGATGAAAACCGTGTGAAAAATATGTGCCTCATTGTGTGGGTGCCTCT
>KV751321.1:3845795-3870963 GCA_001698575.1 Mola mola | reverse complement strand
GAGAGAAGTCTAAATTGATTATGAATGAATTATATCATAATTAATGTTTCCGTTCAAATATTGTTGCGTGAACTATGAAGTACTGCATTAGAAAAACTGAATAGCACAACAAATTTCCAGTGAAGGTACACAGCAAATGCCATCTAATCTCTGCTGAATAAGAAACTGGAAACAGCTGTAATGTCAAAGCTTTCAAAGGACTGAAGGAGCTGAAGGTCAATAATCACTGCAGTGTGGTGTTTACCAATGTTGCTGACGGATAGTTGGCTAGAATGCGATCATACTGCAGTAGTGTTGTTGCAATCAGTCACCCGCTTGGTTAGCTAAACTATTGCTCCATCTGTGGTGGCGGACAGAGTGGGCTCACATAGTGGCTTTGAGTCATTTATAAAGTAGTTTACTTTAAGCAGTTTTCTGTTTGTCTTACCTGACATTCTCGGACGTGCCGGCCTTATATTAGAAGTTCGAACGGTTTGTGTGAGAAATGGAAATAGATAGATAGATAGAGATAGAGATGACTTTATTAATCCCCGTAGGGAAATTAATGAATAAATATGACATATCACAGTCATTCTGATGGGCTGTGGCGCTATTAGCATTCCTCATTCACGGGTTCCCAACGGTTGAGTCATTTTTAGGAACCTTGAGGTAAAGGTTGGTATAGCGGTGCGGTCCAGTCTATGGCTCGACATCAAAATGACAATTTTTACATCTGCCAAACAAACCATAATCATTTTGTTTAATATTTACGAATATGCGAGTTGGAGTACTGTGAAATGAAGATGCAGGGTTACAGATTGGCAGGCGGTACAAACAACATGAAGGCAGTGTGTCCTGTTCCTTTAAACGAGGCCGCAGTCCTGAGTCACGGCGAGGAAACGTGGAGGGAGGAGCTACACATCTATTATTAAAGAATGTTTTTGTGTGTGTGTGAGAGACAAAAGGATGTTTCTGTGAGAGGCGAGAGGCAGGGATTTCCTCCCTCCATCCCTCTCTTTGTCTTCCACTCACACACCCAGTGTTGAGAAAAGTGGCAGATGGGTGTGAAGAATGAAGTGTGTGTGTGTGTGTGTGTGTGTGTGTGTGTGAGAGGTGTTAGGGGGAAAGACCCGGAGCAGAGAGAGGTAGAGAGAGGCAGATTAAGTGGATTAGCCCTTATTTCTCACCAGGGGACAAACGACAGAGAGAGGTAGAGAGAGAGAGAGAGAGAGAGAGAGAGAGAGATGGTGTTAAATAGATAAATACAAAGAAAGGATTTCCTCTCCTGCTCCTCCTCCTCCTCCTCCACCAACACCACCTCTTCCTTTTGTCTCCTCCCTCCTTAAAAGCTTTCTGGTCTTCGGACAGCTGCAGCCATATGGTGCACGCGTGTCCCTGTGTGTGTGTGTGTGTAATCAGCATCCGTTCTGACTATAATCCATCACAAAGACATTTTACAGACATGTATGTGCGTGTGTGTGTTACAAGCTGTTTAGTGGTGCCAGCTAATAGACCTTGATGTTATTAACTGTGGTGGGCAGGTGTGTGTGAAGACTGGAAGAAGCTTTTATCCTGATTGACAGAGCAGCTCGACCCCGCAGTCAGACTGTGATGCAAAATGGATGAAAAGAATTTCATTTTTAAAATGATCACAACATGTGATTAACTCAGACTTGTAACTGCTGTGGAAACAAGTCTGTTTGTCCTCATGTCGCCTTTTACACAACTCTGGGCAGAGCCAAGTAACAAATTTGCTTACGAGTTCAGCAACCTCCATAAAATTTGTCCGAACTGATGCAACAAAGCGATCCTGAGAGGAAGCTTCTCTGGCTCCTCCCTCTTTGTAGCGTATGTTGCTGTAGTAACTAAAAAGCTGAGCGTGAGAACAAGTGATACATCCAGTCACCAGGCTTTAAAACTGCCCCTCAGCTTCTCTAAACCCTCTGCTTGGGGTCTTTGTAAGCTTCCAAATCTGTACAGTAGTTCATTTTATTTGGTCATTGAATGAGGTTTTAAACTTTATCCCTTTGCTTCTGTGCCTTCGTTCACTTTTCACACAAAATAAGCAACCAGAACTAAATGGATCATAATCATGTGGCTGCATCATGTCCAAAACTAACCAGAATCACAGAATGAAAAGGAATCTGTCTCATAAAATTGAAGCGTGCTGGTCAAAAAAACTGAATAGAAATAAACATTATGTAGAGCATATACAGTTGAAAAATGGTGAGCGAGTGCATAGATGTATATATGCACATGCACTTTACATGTCTGTTATTCACAGTGTGCAAAAACTGTGCATTTTTGAATGATAACTCTTCATTAGGGTCACGGCAGAACCGTTGCCTTGATCTAACCAAGCAGTTTTATTGCCAACGCCTCACCAAACCTCAACTTTGACTTCCAGCTGAAAACCCAAATATCTGGAGATACTATGTTTGCAAAGTCAAGAAAAACATCCCCTGGACACCAACCCTGGTGATTATATTAACCCAACCGGTCAAGGCAGAGGTCCAACTACCTTGAGCCAGGGTCTGCTCCAAGGTTTCTGCCAGTTTCAAGCCAGTTTTTCCTTTGACATATTCTGGCCCAAATAATCAATCAGTGCAGAATATCACGTTGCCTGTGCACGTGGGACCCTATTTACAAATGACAGTGTGTATTTAGAGCATGCACCATGGCTGCTGTTTGTAGAACTTTATTATATTACCAAATTACGCCTCTGAGGTCCTGTGTTTACCTCTGTGCCGTACAGCTGGTGTCCACCCTGACTGGCCTGGAATGATCCTTGTGTTTCTAGCTGAATTTGACAGAAGGAAGACACAAAAGCTGCGCGTTTCACCCCGAGTCCCCTGAGAGGCTCGGTTGTAGCCCACCGTCCAATCAGAATAGACTTCACCCCGTAACGGCAGCCAGTCACAGCCACGAGCGCCGGGCTGTCAACACACAACACACACACACACACACTTAATAGGGCTTCCTCGGAGATCACTGCTATTGTTGACCCCCAGTAATTACTCACCACCCTCGGCTTCAGGGTGTGTGTGAGTGTGAGTGAGCGAGGCGGACAGAGATGGCTCCCCTGTGGCTGGCTGAGCTGTCAGAGAGCAGATAAGAATCCTGGGAGAGAAAGAGGCAGTCGGAGCTGTGCAACACGCTATCGAGCTTTCGTTATCGATTCCTTTGTCTCGCTGTCTTTAAAACAGAACGGTGTCACACTGACTGATTTTATGCTTCTCTCTGTGCTCCGCTGCCAAAACCATTTACAGGTAATTTGCTACCTGATGGAAAGTAAATAGCAAATCACAGATTTATGAATTCTTTACTTGTCTCAGCACCTCAGTCGAGGTTTCGCTCCTTTCCTTTCCTGTGTTTCTCTCTATCGGATTGTGAAAATTGTGATATGATAAGAAGGGAAGTCTTTAGGTTACTTACATTTTTTGGACTTTCTGACAATCAGAGTGATGCTGTGTTTGGATGCTTTGTGCGCTTAAAGGTCAGTTACAAAATGCTCCTTCACATTCAGTTCAGTACTGATTAATCTGAAAGTTTCTTAAATGGAACAAATTAGAAGTTTAGTCTTTATGTAAGCATGGACAGAGTTGGCGAAATTCTTCCCATTCAGATTGGAAAAGAAAACAGTTACACGCTAACCTAATAAGCTAACTTCATTGGAAACGCTGGGCTCCTGGTAGCAGTACAGACAGTACAGAGAATTTGATTGTTCGTACAAATGGCACAAACCTTTATTTCTAACAGCTTTGGTTCATTTGGCTGTTGCTAATTCATTTTATTTTGAGGTTGTTTTGAGGTTGACTCCAAAAACTAATCAGCAGTCCACAACACTAGAAAATCAAATAAATGTATTGGTATGTGGGATAAATCCTCAACAGTGACACGCTTGAACTTGTGAACTCAACTTGACTTGGAGTGTATTTAGACACGGTATGTTGTTTCCCATTGATGCTCAGGCCTGTGTTCTTACCAAATAGTAGTTTATTTTTGCCCTAATTTGCTTCATTAGCAGCTATTTCTATGCTTTTCGTCCTTTAAATTCAAGAAATGAAGTGATAAGAAAAAAGTGATTAAACAGAGTTGTTAAATTCTGTGACGTTCTTCATTCATCTGACCTATTTTTAGCCAGTATTGTCTTGAAGTTTGTTTCCCATTAGTGGGTTTGCTACCAACTGATCTAACCTACTGTTTAATTGCAGCCCCTGATAAGTGTTTTCTGTTGCACTATTGCACAACATTTCTAACAAGCGTTGCATAAATGTGGATGGATTATTGTTAACATTTATGGATTTTTGAAAGTGAGTGCTCTGTTTTGCGCCATTCAACTCAACAAATATTTACACAAACATCCCAGCTGTGATGGACTGTAATAACAGCATCAGGATTTTGTTGAAAGACAGGCAAGTTTAACAATTTTTGCTGATTTGATACCATTTGTTGCACATATTTAGTACAAAATTCAGCCATGGTCCACTCAGGAAGAGACAAAAATGAAGAATTTGTAGTGACAATGTGCTACATACGAAATACTTACAAATGTTAAAATCAAAATGTGATGCTTTGACTGCAATGCAGCATGCAGTCTGGAAAGGACATAATAACTGAAACTGTCTTGGGGTAAAAAAATACCAAGCTGTTAATCAGAATGTCATGAATTAGAAGTGCAAAGAAGCAAAAAGTAAAAAAGGAGGTCAAAGCACAAGCCCTTGAAAATTGTTATCGCCCACAGGACTTAAATAAATAGACAGTTCCATTCCAGCACTGATAATGTTGAATTTGTTGTACGTTAAACATGACAGAGATAATGTAAAGAATGAAAAATCCAACCTTGAAAGAAAACATAAACAATGGCTCCTTCCTCACACAGCTGAGCAGCAGGAAGTAAATGTCGGGCCATTGGAGTCAGAAAGCTGCAGAAATAATGTGACTCACGTTGACCAAGTTCAGACTCTGGGTACATCTTGTGGCTCACGCTTTGACGATCAGCTCTGCTGCATTTGGTTAAAGGTCAGTTTATTGAAGGGGAACTGGAGCTCAAAGCCAACCGAATGTTTTCTTTCTTCAATTCAGCTTACACAGCAAACTGTTTCCAGCGAAAGGACTGACGGCAGGAAGCGATTCGCACTTATTTGCCACTAACTACTCTCAAAATGTTTTTGGAAGCGTCTGATAACACTGAGTAGAAACATCCATTTTTTTTGACTCAATAGCTGTAAAGATACTGTATAAAACAAAAGTTTCCGCTTCCTGTTGATGATGGAGCTCCCAAGACTTTAGGGCCACTCTGAAGTTTTCCGATGTTTAACAGATTCATTTGTGAGACAGATGTATTCCAATTCCAATTTCTTGTTCCCGCACATTTGCAATAATATTTTATCCTTAATTAGTGGTGAAAAAAAGTGATTTATTTCTTTTTGAATTGCCCAATGTCATTGTGTTGTTTATCGTTGTTGAGCTAAATAGCCCCTTTTTAAATCATCGATTAATCCGACCATTATTTCCACTAATAATCGATTTACTCCATTAATTTGCTATTTATTCATTCACTCCATAAGTTTTCAAAAAATAATGAAAATGCTCATTACACATTTTTCTGACATTCTGATGTCTTCAAATTGCTTCTTCAATCTAATCCAATAATTAAAATCACAGAAACTCTTCACGAAGGTCGTGTTCACACCTGCCTTGTTTAGTCCGGTTGGACCGAACCCTGGAGTGTTTCCCCCCCAGGTGACTTAATTTGGGTTGGTTTTGTCCAAGATTTCCAACCGGACTCTGGTCCGCTTGAAAGAGGAGGTCTCGGACTGGTTGCAGGCAAACTCTGGCGCTGATCATCACTGGTGTGAACCCCATCCACCCCAATCACTGCAAGTGTGCTATACACACGTCAATTCCTGTTTTGGTAGCTGAAGGAGAAGTTAACAGGTTGTGGCTAACAAAATGAGCGGCAGGGGACAAACTTGGAGTTGCAAAGAACAAAAATGCCTTCTGGAAATATGCGCAGAAGAGAACTATTCTCAACTGTTGGAAAAAGTTCAAAATCTTCAGCAAAAGAATGAAGCAGAATGAATTGAACCAAAGTGTTGAGCAGCCTCACGTTAAAGTTAAGCAGCTGCATTCACAATACATACAAATATGGGATACACTGCAGAAAAGTGGCAGCTCCTCTGATATTAAAGACACATTTATTTGGTATGACGACCTCGACAATATTTTGAACACAAGATGGAAAAATGGAAAACATGGGAAAATGAACTGGGTTTTATTAAGCTTTGTTAAGTTTTAACTCATAGATCTCCTGTGTGTTGCTAACAAATCGTAGTAGGATCTCATTAAAACCAGCTGTGTTCTGTGGTACATTGTCCTTATTGCAGAACGTCTTTCACGGAAGGCAGCAATTATTAAATAAATCGGTGAACGTTGTCCGACCACACGTTTGTATGCGCCATCCGCTAACATCTGCTGATATGCATCGAGATCAAGATGAGCAGGAAATTAACCTGTCGATGCTCCATCATGTAGGCTGCAGTAGAAATTATTAGGTTTGTTTTTATCCCCCTAACCGTCTGACCAATAATTGAACGGGATTCCTTGCATGTGACGTTTGTCTACAATTTTATCGTCCAAGTGAACGCGAACCGAACCAGCTGAAAAATGAAACAACATATCCACTTTGCATCTGGTCCAAACCAAGGACGCTAACATTTAGTGTCAGAAATGACAACGAAAAGCAGCAAATGATTTCGTTTATTACTCAATCAACAAGATAGACGTTGATTCATTTTCTTTTGATCGACTTATTGATTAATTCAGGCTATAGTGCTGAGGTTGAAAAATACTGGAGTTCTCCTTTAAGCACCTTTAAGTTATTCTACAAGTGGACGGTCTGGTTTTTGTGCACCAGCTGTTGGATCAACCGGCTCAGTTTACCTGCATGTTGGATGTCCATTTTGCCATGCTGGTGTCCTGGATTCCTGAAAGCTCACCCACTTCTGTCCAGCCTCAAACTTTAAACCACTCAGGCATATGAAGATTTAGTATGCTGTGGTTTGGCCCGAGTCAGAGAGTTTGCATGTGCGTGTGTGTGTATATGCCATAGATGGATGGAAAACACTCCACCAAAACCACAAGTAGGCTTTAGCTCTTTGCAGGAGGGTCACATTGCAGTTGTGTGTTCAACTGTATTAAAATCCCGAATTTCATTCATTTTCAAAGTTCTCCTCAATGTTTCCAGGCATGGAGGATGAATGAGAATGAAGCAGCTGGGAGTCATTCACGGCCCCTATGTCTTTTTTTTCTCTTTTCTTTACGTTTTTCAAAGTGTTTTTTTTGGCGGGGGGTCATTCATTTCATACATCGGTATCTTACTTTTCAGTGGCGTTACTCCCTTTCTAACTTCTCCTCATGTTCCTTTTATCTTTACTTCTTTGAACCCAGCACCAATTAAAGCTCCTTCATCCTCAGCGCTGCCTGCACACACACACACACACACACACACACACACACACAGAGGAACATTTGTGTCAGGCTGTAATTGAGCGAGCAGAACCTGGATTACTGGAGAGTATTATTAGAACAGAGGGAACAAGAGTGGAAACATTAATCCTTAATATTCCTCAATTCGGGGTACAATTATCATGTGATCTTTTGGGCTTCGCGTCCTCGTTCTGAGAACTTTGGTCTCATTGTTTTCAGCATGACGCTCGTCCAGGTTTCACCAGACAATTAAAACACTTCTACAGGATTTGGACAGTGAAGGGTAGCGTCTGTTCCTCCCGCCTGCTGACATGTCGGGTTGCATGATGTGCAAAACTCACCAGCTCTTTAACAGCTCATGCCGACGGGTTGGAGCCACTGCTGCTTTATTCGGTGGGCCTGGGAGTCACTGGTGCTGCCAAATGGTTAGATTCCTGTTTCTGTTACTACCCAGCTTGCTGGTGTATCAATGCGGAGGGTTTATTTTTTGTCCCTGTTTGTCTGTATTATGTGTGAACAGAATAAGTCAAAACTTACTGCATCAGAAAATCACCAAATTTTACACAGGGAACAATATAGTTTTGTTAGCCGTTTGGGACCACTAGCACCAAAATTGATGGAATGAGGGACAAAGACAAGCATTGCTGGGAAAAAAACTCTGTGTTGGTAATTAACACACTTTTTTATTGGAATGCGTTTAAAAATTGTTTTTTTTTCACCCAAAATAATGACATTTCTGTATTCTTTTTATGGTATAGAGACAGAGATTACAATTGTCCATCCGTCTCTTGAAAAAACAGCCAAAGTGCGCCGAAGTGAACCGAGAGCAGCTGAAACACATCTTCAGGAAAGCCTGAGGTAGAAGTGACCAAAGCTGAAAGCAAACTCTGTCGTGGTACCATGACTAACATGAGTGTTCAGCTTGTCAGTCAACATCCGGAGCTAAAAGTCTACCTGAAATGGACGCTGGAGTGTATCTAACTGCTGTGTCGTGACGTATTTCCCACGGAAATGGGAACGAACCCCTTTTCTATGCAGCTGTAATACATGTCAAAACTCACCGATTGAGGATTTTGGAAGTTTTACTGATGATCTATTGTCCCTAGAAATGTATGATTTTAAATTTTGGATATTCAATAAGATGGGAAAGATAATTGCAACAATCGAAATCCCATCAGCTAGAGCCATGTAAGAAGAATCTGAACACGATCAAAACACAACAGTCAGTATCAAAAACCAACACTGTCATTGCTTAATAAATTAAAATGCCCTAAAAATTTAATTGATTCAAGCTGCTTCATTCAAGGATCAATATCTAATAACTTGAGCCCGCTGAGAGTCACGCTCACGGCCGATAGGATGCGCGGTGGAGCGAAAGGGAAATTCCCATGTTTAACTTGTGAGTGTCGCAAGTGGAAAACAGTCGTGTAATTGCAGAGTTGGTCATTTGAAAATATGGCTCATTGACAGTATAACATTACGTCTGTCTCATGTCAGCTAAATCTATAGCTGTCATGTGTTTGGTCATGGCAGGGATTTATCCGAGGGAGATGGATAATTACAGTAACGACAATATGACACAAACCCAGGATTAGTAGCTTAGATGCAGAAGCTGAAACTCTCTCTCTCTGTGTTTTGGAGTTTCTTACCACAGTCCTCTCCGGGATGTGTAGTTACAACTTTTTTTTTTCAGCTTTGATCCAACTAGCAGGGGTGATTCTACGATCAGACCTCTGAGATCAGCTCCCACACATGTAAAATTCTATTGTGAATGAATTGCTTGTTGTCCTGATTTCAGTCTGTCCACTTTCTCCATCTGGTTCGTCTCGATCTCTCCTTCTCTCTGTGTTAAGTCCCTCCCCTCGATGTGCCGTCAATCAAAATGCAAAGAGAACAAAAAACAGTACATAGCAATAGTACATAACAGGAAATCGGAAATTTCCATTAAAAACATAATAATTCTTATTGGAGAACTTTTTCCAGTGCGGTAAAATCAAATTCTTACTTTTACAAGCTAAGCAACCAGCCGCCGAAAGCCAACGGATCCTGGACGGAACATTAAATAAACTCCCACTGGCTTCAAAAAAAGTAAAAAAGATCACAGAGGCAATTGCCCATTTTATCTGCAAAGACCTCCACTCTTATAGCCAGGTGGAAAATCCGAGAGGTTTCCATTTCCATGTGGTACTATCTTAATTCGCAAGGTCGGCAAAATCGAGCAGTTCACTCTCATAAACATTCCGTTGTACATGTTAGGGACCATCTATGCAGACGAGGTAAATGCCAAAGACAATCGCAATGATCAATACTATCGAATTCCAATACATGTGAAATTGCAAGGAATCAGAGTCACAACACAAATCGAACCAGGATCCAATCGGGACAAAGGCATAGAGTACCTCAGTACCTTTCACCTTTCTCTCCTCTTCTGACCTATCCGTGTGTCAGGAGGACTGATTGTGAACCCAGCCGACATTGAGAAGTGTGGCGAGATTTTATTGACAGCAAGATGACTCATGAGTGAGTGATGACAATACATTTTTTATTTAATTTTTCTTTCCGAGAGTAGCTACTGAGATTAAATTTTAGTAAGTTTCAACATGATAGAACATCATGTATCCTTCTTTGTATGATAGTTCTACTGCTGATTTAGTTTGAGTGTCAAAAGCCTGTTTCTGATTGTCAAAAAATATCCTGAGGACCACCATCCCAGATAAATGGCAAAGCCTTATAACATGGAAATAATGGGAAGAAAATTTGGTCCATGTGTGTACATCCTACACTGCATGGTGATATTAGCTGTGTATATAGCATCTCCAGTTGTACTCAGACTTCAATCTTATCACTGTTTGTTTTGGAGCTGCTTTAATTGTCTCCTACGTGTCTCGTTTGTTCCAAAAGCCATTTAGTGCGGATGGAACTTTAGGTGTCACAGATGTTAGCTGGCAGTGGCAGTTCTCAAATTGTGCTATTGTTGAAACAAAGCACTTTAATTTGACTTTCCTTTTTTTTTAAATTTCTGTGAATTTTTGAGCACCTTTACAGAGGAAACCAGTTATCTTGATTCGCCCACTGGATTATGTCCTTGCAGCTCACTGGCTGAGATCGGCTGATTCACAAAGAGGAATAGGACTTTCACCTGCAGAACCCCCTGTAACTGCCCGATGTAAGAGTGGAAGTGTGTTTGATGTTTGGGTGAATGCGGCGCCTCTGAGTACCTAACTGTCACCAGGCTCTCCACACACACACACACACACACACACACACATACATTCATTCCACGTCTGACCGCTCGGTCTAAGTTTTTCCTCTCTACAGACAGCTGCTGTCTGGAGACTGAAAGCTGATCCAGAGGGAGAGATGGAGAGAGATTCATCTGATATCTCAAACACGTGTTCCATGTTTTAACATTTGGCTGCTCTCTGTCTCTGACGCTGACTTTCCTCGAGGAAGGCACCTCCTGCCACTTCCTTTTGACCTCCGACCTCTCAGGTTAATCATGCTCATGTGTGTGTAAGTGTCTCAGTATAAACAAGTGTGTGTGCGTGTGTGTGTGTGTGTGTGTGTGTGTGTGTGTGTGTGTATTGGAAATCTCAGGATCGTATGTACTGAATGTGTGGGTCTCTGTGGCAGCCAAAAGACCACACAGCGCAACAGGCTCTTCATTCAAACACGACATCTGCATTGTTTATGCTCTCAATATCAGTTAATAAGTCAATAAGACTTCTGGTCATTTAAAGCTTAATAAACTAGACAAATTTATTACAAAGGTTTGCACAATATTCCTGGAACAGAAAACATTGATCGTCATTGCACGATCCTCATTTTGCAAATAGAAATATTTAAATGCCAACTTCTGTTCCACTGGCTTTTGTCCACAGTGTTTGAAAATTGTGTTTCTCTCATTTAGTCTGAAGATCTAAATCACCATACTGTGTGAATTCTAAACTAGATGGGTATCTACTGCTGCTTGCATACACAACTGTGAGCTATTATCGTCGAAACTGCTCCCATGACTTTTAGACACACGCTGTCAAGAACCAATTCGTGCCTAGTCTGAAGTTCATCTTTTGGATTTTTGTGGCTTCGGTTTATTCATGTATGAAATTTAGCCAGCCAGTGTCCCCTCCAAGAAATTCTGGGTTGGAGCCTGACAAGAGTCAGTTTAGTATGTAAATCAGATGTGTAACATTAATAAGACTTTCCTTTGGCTGCCTAACAAGTGTGGTCACGACAAAATTATACATGGTGTGACTTCAAAGTCATGTTTAGCAAGTCAAGACTCAGGACTTTGAGCAAGAATCAAATCAAAATCAAAAAGTTTTTGAGCTACAGTCTAGATCAATATTGTGAGCTAGAATTTAAGTCAAAACTCAGGATTTGAGCAAGAATCTAAGTCAGTCTTCAAGTTTTTGAGCTACGATCTAAGTCAAGTCAATATTTTTTGGTAGAATCAAAGTCAAGTCTTAAAATTTTGAGCTTGAGTCTAAGTCCAATTGCAATGTTTTGTGCTAGAATGTACAAGTAAGTCTATTCTCAAGTTTTTGAACTAGAATCTAAGTCAAGTGTCAGGATTTTGAGCTCAAATCTAAGTCAAATCCCAAGATTTTGAGCTAGAATCTTAGGTGAAGTCTTAAGACTTTGATCTTGAGTTTGAGTCAAATCTTATGATTTGAGCAATGATCCAAGTCAAATCTCTGACTTTGAGCTAAAATGTAAGTCAAGTGTCAATTTTTTGATCAAGAATTTAGGTCAAATCTTAAGTTTTTGTTCTGGAATCTAAGTCAAGTCTCGGGTTTCTTAGGTCACAAAGTTGTATGAGCATGCTATGTGCCACTTGCCAAGTCCAAAATTAAATCAGTTTTGAAGTCACTGTGTGCGACATCAGTGTAATTCGAGGTCACGGACTTGACTTCCCATCTTTGCTTTAAGCACAGAGGATGTCATTCACAGCTGGTGTGTGTGGGCGGAGTCAGAAACCTCTCTGTACAATTTTTCTACAATTTGGGCAAAGTGACCCTTCATACTAGAAATAGACAATCACTGTTTCTGCTCTGCTTTTACACTGACCAGTCCTGTTTGATCCCAGGCTACAATACTAAGGGCACGGCTATACTTGTGCTGAGTCAGCACCCTCCAGATGGCATCTCTCCATGTGGTCGGAACGCAGCACAAGTGATGTCAGCACCCCCAAACTGAAGCTTTGATTCGATTGGTTACCGCTGCATGAGTCATATGGTGTCGATGGACGAGAGAGAGAAAGAGAGAGACACACATGCATCGATACATGTGCATGTGCCAACACACACACACACACACGCACACACTCACGCCGAAGGTCTTCCTCTGTCAGTTCCTTAGTAGGTGAGAGTATTTGTTTTTAAGGACTCCAGCCAGTGGGGTTGTGTGTTGTGTGTGCATGCAGCAGCCTTGAGGCTGTAATAGGAGGAAAAGCTCATTGTTATCATTGTGGAAACAGCAGGGAGAGCTTCGTAATCAGCCCATTACGCAGAAATGAACAGTAAGTAGTTGAAGTGCAGAGATCCACAGAGAGGCAGACAGTTGTCTGCCTCATAACTGCATTGTATGATTTTTTTTTCAGCTAATGTACGGGCAGAAGCTTCCCTATGGAGAAGACATCATCTGCCATGTGTGTGACCCGAGTGTGATGCCTGGCAAGCACTTAAAGCTCCCTCTTAAAGCGTGCGTGTGTGTGTGTGTGTGTGTGTGTGTGTGTGCGTGTGTGTTTGGGAGTGTGGTTTGCGCGAGACGGCCAGTGAGCGAGCAGTGTGTGGTTTGTGCTGGAGCAGTGATGGATGTGGTTTTCCTCTGCAGGGGAAACTGGAGCCTAGGCCATTAAAACGTGTGTGTGTTAGTGCCTGTGAACGTATGTGCATGAGAGACTCCAGCATACTCACCCTGCAGTGTTAAAGAATACATGCAGGTTCTATGTTAAAATAATGAGACAGGCATAACTTATTCATGCTCAGCGTGATACGATTGATACCTGACATTAGAAAGCTATGAGCCGGGTCAGTCGTGGTGACGGGTGGATGATCAAGTCTTTGGAATCAGGCCGTGTGATGTTTCAAAACTTTGTATATGTTATGTATTATACGTTTGCAAAAAAATATCAGTGGCACAAAAACCAGTGAGGAACCATAAATAACAGGGGCTGATTTAAAATAATGAGCTGTACAGCTATCGGCTACTGATATCATGACCTTTATCAAAGTTTAACACCTTCCAGAGAAGCATATTCATTTAAATCTGATGAGAAAACCATACAAAATAACAATGTGTCTACGCCCTGCTGACCTGAAGAGTGTCATGAAGGTGGCAGGAGATATTATTAACACGGCTTCGAGAGAGAAATGTAGGAAGTGTCGGGGAAACGCTGACAATAAGAACTGTCTCTTTAAATGATAAATACATGGGGACAAGCGGGAGATTTCGCTTGAGCGGACACACGCACACACGCTCATTTCCGTTTTGCTAAACGGTTGTCAGCCATTTCCACAAGTTCACCCTTAATGAAAACTTCAGATTAGCTGATACTCACTTCGTGTTGTCTTCTTCCCGGCAATCCGGTTCAAACATGTACAGCTGAAATAACCCAATGTTAGAAATTGCCGATGTGCAGTGTACAGTAGACTATTATAAAAGTCAGAAGATGACATAAGGAGATCAAAGATGTACAGTACTTGTACCTCACCATATACTGCATTTTTTTTTTCTGAAAAGTGGTATTCCACCAGGAGAGGAGGAACATAACCTTTCGGTGTCTTCCAGTTTAGGAGCTGCCGTAGCAATGAGGTACAGTTTAATAAAATGATTTAAATCCAGGTCTGTCTGTGTGTGGAGCTCACTGTGCACTCTACCACAGAGTTACTGTCTTGAATATAAAGCACAGTAGAGGCTGACGCATGCCTCCGGTGGTGCAGCCCTGATGTCATCCTCTGAAGTCCAACATTCAGCTATAAATCTGAATCTATGTCAGTGCTACGCTGCTGTAGCACCGACTTTAAATCCAGACTGCCTGCTGTTTGGACTCATCTTACTCCATTTTTCCTTTCAAAATGATCGTCTCGTGTATGGCTGTAGTTCATGATAAAACTGTTTCTGGACCTGCCCAGTTTCCCAGCTCTGACATTAGACATTTCTCTGGCTTGTGAGCATCGGCCCTAGTTTATAAGGTGTTTTTACAGTCAATGACTGCTACTATTCTTGATTTAATGCGATGTGTGATCGATGAGCTACAGCCTACGGTGGAGTTGAAAACGGTGTCACTGATGGAGTTTGCTGTTCACTGGTGGTAATGAAGCTCTCCATCGGCAACTGAACTACTTTACGAGTTTACTTCCTATCCCTGCCCTTTTTTGAAACTCAACGCTAGGTGCTGTAAGAGCTTAATACATGTAGTGATAGAGACAAACAGCTGAGGCAACCCAATCTCTACAGTTAACACATGCTGACGTGACTGGGTGACAAGTGTCGCTTTGATGGGACTGTCGTAAGCCACCGCAGCGTCGCTGACCGGTGAATGGACGAAGCTCCGTGGATTTGCGCTGGTTTGGCCATTTGATCCACAAACACGCGGCGTCCCTTTTGAATTCTTTCAGCAAGAGTAGATCTGATAAACTCCTGGCGAACGTCGCCGCGCTAACGCACGAGGCCCGGCAGCCGCTCGTTGGGGCAGCTGTTGCCTCACCTGTTGCTTTCCAAAGGCAGACACACAAAACTTGTGTGTGTGTGTTTGTGTGTGTGGATGCGACTCATGTTCTGACTTCGTACAAACACACTAACAGCACTTTGGGTCGCGTATTCTGATTTAACTGTGCTTGCTTTTTGAAACTACTAGACACACACGAGCTATCATTTCCAAATACTTTTGGCTCCTGTGAGCTTTTGAATTTCGGCTGCAGCTGCGCTAATCTGGGAAATGAGCTTCTCCTCCGAGGAGCATGCAACACAGTTATAGTGATTTATACAGCATAAGGAAGGGAGGCAGACTTCTGTTGGCTCTCTGAGCATCCTCCGAGTCACCTTCACTGAGTGACGTGTTGCTAGGTGAACAGAACATAATCTTCTCTGGGAGGCTGGGCCGTCATTTTGTTTCTGTGTTGCTGCCTCTAAGAGCTCATGTGAGTGTACGGGAGGGGGGGGTTACCAGTGTTAATGGTTGCAGCAGGAGTGCACGTTGACCTTAAACATGGACACGTCTGTTAATGTAGCACACCAGGCGTGTGTGTGAGTGTGTGCGTCAGTGCATTTGGTGACCTTATCCCTGGAGTTACACATAAGAATAGACATAGATAAAATGGTTGACATATACACACCTCTAGCAGTGACATCACTTCCTTACTGTGTGACCTTGCTCTGATAAAAGAGGCACTCTGAGCTGACCGCGGTACGTTCAGAGTTCAGTGTTTCAGGTTTCTCCTTCGGCAGCATATGAATAAATGTGTTTCTAATGTCTGGCTCCTCTAACTTTTTCATTTGTTGGAGGTCATACAGGGTGAAAATGTGTGGTACCCGTTTCAGGATGTAGCTGTAAAATTGTTTGACATTATCTGCTCAAAGCTGCAAAAATGAGCTTCAGGCATTCTGCTGATAAATCAGGAGACAGGTGTGACTATCAGACTACCACAACTTTAACGGGGGCCTCAGAGCTTCGGCTAGTGGGCTTTGTTATTAAAATGCTTAATTAAAATGACCAGTTTTCGTTTGAAAGCAAACGTGCTCCTGAAAAACTAAAGCAGAATTTGAGCCCGGAATGCATAATTTTGTCACTATTTACAACAGATTTGGGTTGTCTTCTACTCATTAAAAACAATTTCCAATCCGATCCAATCCGTAATCATACTGACTGTGTGTATGTAGATCTCTAAGAGTAGTTGAGCCGAAAAAATGGATGCTTTATTCAGTATTAAGGTTTTATTTCTGAACCCAACATCATCTTGTTTTATGTTGTTTTATGTAGCAAAGAGGCGACAACAGGAAGAATCTTCTGGCTGGGTTTCAGACCTTCGTTCCCACTTCGGAACTTTCTAATACATTTGCCACATTATGTTCCCTCAGGACTTCCAAAGACTGAATCAGACCTGAGGTCAGGGATGATGAACAGAACAGATGATCTGTGCATTGATAGCCTGTATGGATTCGTTTGCAGACTGTGACCTGCCCTGGCTCCGGCGTTCCTGCGTCTATGTGTTGAGTGAAGCAGGCTTAATGTGAATCTATTACTTTCGTCCTTGCTGGCATGTAAATGAAGCCGCAGACACAGTCTGTCATTCATGGTTCTTACCTACTTTGTTCACCGCGTGTTTTCGTGCTAACAAGCTGCTGCAGAGTGACAAGCCGGCTGTTTCCGCTGGTTGCATAGCAACACTTGCTGAGTCTGAGAGAATAAATTGGATTAATTTACTTGTGCAAGTTATTCAGTTTCTTTTCAAGGCAGTTAGGTACATGTGGCTGAAAACGCTGGCCAGCCGGGTGCTTCTTCTCACTCGCTGAGGATTTTCTTCTCTTCTTCTGTTCTTTGTTATTAGTGCTACCTGTGTGAATGGCGATCAGCACTCCACGCTGCGTTGGCTATCCAATGACCCGATTGCAGGACGCTTCGTTATGTAATATTTATGGTGATGGGAGTTCAGGAAGAAGCCTTGGATAGCCTAAATAAATAAATTTAAGCTGATAGATAAGCTCTGTGATTTCCCTGAATATCAGTCAATATCAGATGACTGTTCACCTATTGATTATCCTGATAAAATGCCAAGAAAAAGCTGTGAATTGGGTAATGTGCTGTGCAGAAATGTAGAATAGCTGCTAACAATAACTTACCAACTTACTGAAATAACCTGACATCAATGGAGTGCATTATTATGGCAGGTCCATTCAAAATATTAAATGTAAGTTTTCATAAGTTTTCCTAAACGTGTCTAATAACACTGTTTTCAACCTCTGAGAGTTTCAGTTTCAGTTTAATGTTCCTGAAAAATAAAAGAGTTTTGGAGATGTGTGTTTTTCATGGGATGCGACCATTTGCGAATCATCGAATCAACTGCTCAGTGTGGTTATGTGTTTGGGCTGCTAGCTGTTTACCTACAAGCAAATAAGTTAGACCGAATACATTTTGCATTTAGAATTTAGAAGCACAAATTACTTCACGTCCTGTCTCAAAAACAATAATCATTCTAATCATTAATTATAATCATTTTGAATTCATAAATGCTTCATCCGAAGCTGCCTTTGTTTGTCTTTCAGGATCACCGCAGGTTCGATCGAGGTAATATCTGCAGTTAAGCCAACTGCCAATGACAACTAAATAAGCAATTATCAAAATCATCAATTAATATTGCATTTTCACAATAAATCAATCAGTTATTCTATAAGTTGTCAGAACACTGTAAAAATTCCTAGCCAAATCCTGACATTTACGACGCTGGAACCAACAAATGCTTGACATTTTGGCTCCAAACAAGACTGAAACGATTACTCATGTATGCAAATAGTTTCCTTTCCTTTAAATCAGTTATTCGATTATATATGCTGTCCCCTGTGGTTTTGGAGGTACCTTCAAATTCAGGCTCTATTCTACAAAGTGAACCCTTAAGCCTCACCCTTGTATGGATGATAGAATCCTTTCTGAACACACACACACAGGCGGGGCTCTTCCATCAATGGCTAGCAGATGCTCCAGTGTTTTTCTGGATGATGTCCGCCTCTGTCAAGGCACACACACACACACACACACACAAAATCACCTTTGGTAAAATGATAAATGATTTATTTATTTCCTGGAGAACTACAAGTAGTTACCTCGCCCTAACATCAACCCTGTCCGAACCTTACCCACTGGCCCAGAAATCAGCTGTTTTCCAGTTGGGGAACTTGGCTCTGCCCCAAATTTTACCCCCTATTCCTAATGTTCTGGTTTTAAGTCTTAAAGTCTGACCAAGTCCTAACTATAGAAGGTCGGCTGGCTATCCCGGGATGCTTGTCAGTATCCATGAGTCTGTAAAGCATGAGCACTTTCTGTTATACAGTCCACTGTGTTTAACAGCCATATGTTGCTGTAATCACTGCTCTATAGCTACTGTGCAAACATACCCTAATACGTGCATGTGGTGGGCGCCTCTGATGGTGAAAACACATGCCGGATCAAAAGGGTGTGTCTGTGTTTGTTACAGATGGAGACAGATGAGAGGACAGTCAACAAGTTCTTTCTCTTTGTCCTTCCCCCTCACCCAGAGACGGCGCCTTTGTTGTATTTTGCGTTTAATCTTGATTGAACGACTTCTGAACTTCCTGCGATCACATGAGCGAGAGATGAAACAAAACCGCGTTCTGTCTTCCAATCTTCATCGGTTCCGAGCGGCCGTTGGCATCCCATTTGTGATGCAAATCTGATTGTAGCAGAAAGGAGGCCAATTTGCTCAATGTCAGCAGAGCCACTTGTAAGCACCTGCTACTTCAACTTTGGGTGCAGTTAAATGTCTAATTTTCTGCAGCGCAAATGCGGGCATATTTGCTTTTGGCAAGTAAACTCTATGAGGCTCTGTTTGTACCTAAAGTCATTACTTTCAAAGCTCTGCTGAGCATCTCTTGCCATTTTTAGTGGCATTTATTTCTTTTCTCTCCTCTGCTGTCTGTATGTGGGGAGTTAGACACAGTCAGAGGGACTTCATGGCGCATTCAGTGCACAGCTCTGAAATCTCGCCGCGTATGGCAAAGGACAGGGACGTTATGGTGCGTTCATGTGTGCTTCATAAACCCAGAAATCTACTAACAAATGGCCACAGGTATGAGATTTGAAAGCACTAACGTTAATGGACTGATTTTTTATCACCAGTCAGGGGACCAGTGATAAAAGATAAAAATCAGATGTGTTTCTACCCCCCATCACCACCTTAACTGCACAAAACACCGTATTAAATACTTCAACACCGAATGGATCAGTGATTGCAATCTTATCTATATGCCAAACTGTGAAAAACAGCAACAGAACAAGTACCACAATAAGTGTTGAGCGGCTTTGTTGGACACCTCCGTAGAGGTTTACAACAGCTCAACATATTTCTTTGCACAATGTGAAACAAACAAACTGCAGCCAGCTGCTGCCAGTTTCTGTGTTGACTGAGAGCAAAGTGAGATTCATCAGCCACTACTGGTAATGGTTTAAAGATCAGTCTATAGCTTTTACTTTTGCAACACAGATGCAAAACATAGATCAGAGACTGAGGTCAAACCTGACATTTGCCCAAAGATTTCAAGTCTCTTGCAGGTCTTAATCTGACCTGTGGTCGTCTCAGTCAGCCTTTTTCTCTTTTCTTCTGACACACCAAAACCAAACCGCCAAACTAGAGACCTGCAAAGTGCTTAACGTTGCTTTATTTATCAACTATCTCATGCTTTTCTCAGCTATATAATTACATTTTCTCCCTGCGGTGTCTGGGTTAACATTATTGAGTCTACATTTGCTAACATTAACAAACTCTGTCCATAGTGAAAGGTGGCTCACTGTGGCCCGTAATCTGTAAACTCTCATTCCCCTAACATGTTTGAAGTCCACCTTATACCTGTTGGGTTTATCTGGTTTTTCAAAGATGCTAGCCGAGCGTCAGTACATAAAATATGCAGAGCAGAAGCTTTAGTTTATTCCGCACGCAACAAAGCTTGTGGTCCTTTATTTGGTACACAGTTCTAGCTCAGTTTCACTGTAAAAGGAAAGGAAAAACAAGCATTCAAGCACCATAACCATATCAACGGCTACACACAGAGGAAACACATGAATATGAGTGTGTGCAGTGAGTAGGTACAGTAATTCAGTAGTTCACCCCACTCTCCATCCCCGAGCAGTGTGGTAATTAAAGTTCTAGTGCAGATGGATCCAAAACAGACCCGTCCAACTCGCAGTAGATGCATTATAATCCAGATAGCATGGGGTCATATGGTGGCTGGCAAAGGATGTTTTCTGATTACTGTGGGAAAGAAGCTGTTGGATGTGAAGCTGTAGATTTTGTTGGCGTGGACCTGTAGCGCCTTCCAGAGGGGAGAAGCTGGAGGACGTGTTGGGCTGATGGGTTGTTTTATCTGCCCGCCTTGTGTATGTTGAAGGTCACAGCTGATGGTGTTGGAGGCCTTGGTGACCGTCTTCAGTTTCTCCTGGGTGTGAAGATGATGGATGATGCGATGATGCTTTTGATGTTGGCTTATAGAAGTGGACCAGCAGGTGTTTTTTAATGGGAAAATGTTGTTACCCAAGAAAGTGCAGTCTTTGCTGGGCCTTTTTGTAGAACATTGTTGGAGTCTACAATCGAGACAGTCTCTTGATGTGTGTACTGATGAATTTAGAAGAGTCCGTTTGAGTTATGGGTCGATCAGAGATGTGAACCGGGGCTTTGTTGTTTGCTGTTTCCATAGTTTTTAATACGTTCAATTGGAGGCAGTTGTTGCACCATTGTACAACTCTATTCACCTTTTGATTGTGTTGGGTCTCACTGATGTTCCTGATGCGACTGATGATGGTGGTGGTGTGCTCGCACTTGAAAATTTTGACCAAGCTGCAGTCAGACGTGAACTAAATCAGACAAATGTTTATCTTGAGAAGTTACGGCTGGAGCTGACAGCAGATATTCACGCAGCAAAGTAATAGTCGTTTACCTGGAATGAAGGTGTTTGTGCAACGTCACCATGATCTGTGGTACTGTATCTAATAAACTGAGCAGATCGTCTTTGGGCTCCTGCTGTTAGGACACCATGTGAGTGACTTCTGGCAGAGGGCAACAAGCAAAACTACAATATGCACAGCTGTGCTGCTGAATGTTCAGTTCATCATTACTTTTATCATATGCTTTACCCTACTGTTAAAAATGACCGCTAGACAAAGACAGTTTCCCAAAACGCGAAATTTCTAAAGTTCAAAGTTTGTCATTTGCTTCGGAGGTACTGACTCAGATTTGTCTTGTAGTAGGGAACGTATTGTATGAAACACAGGCAGAATATGCACAAAACTGCATTTCATTGTTGTGTAAACTCAGCACTCCTCTGTGAGAGACAAAGCTGGATCCATTTTAGGGGTAAGACCTGGTTTCCATTAAAGTTTTGGCGATGTAGTGGTAATGGTGAGGATAACACTTGCCTTGAGAATGAGTGCATGTCAAGTCACTGCCAGTTGGAAATATTTGCATAACCCCCCCCACACAAACACACACACACATATACCCCCCACCCCCCACCCCCTATCACTTTTCCAGAGCAGCTTGGTGGACAAAATAGTTGAAACAACGCTTTCTCTCAGTATAATACAGTAGAAAGTCAGATGTAGAAAAAAAAATCCAAACACATGAGCACTAAAGCATGCAGTGTGATATGTGAGCAGAGAAAAAATAATTCAAATACCACTGCTAGGGTTACCATTTAACCAGATCCAGGATCAGGATCCCGATTTGGGATCTCTCCCAAAACTGCAACATTCGGTTCATGTGTCCAGACATACTCACCCATGAGAATTTCATTAAAATCTGTCCATTGGTTTATGAATTACGTCCATATTTGAAATGTATCCAAACCAGAGATCAAGATCAAGATCAGCCCCAGATCTTGTCAAAGACTTTTCAAAAACAAATTTTATAATAGTAGTTCCTACTGACTCAAGTTTCATAAAAATGAATCCATTAGCCGAAACTGATCGAGGTTCCAGAATCAGGATCCAGATGTAGATCATCACCTAAAGTTAAATATCTTCATCCCTTTGTCAAACCAAAGACACACACTAAATTTCATCCAAAACTGCTCACTTCTTTTTTATGTTCTGTTGGTAAAAGACACAGAAGGCGAAAAAGATAACCTCCTTTTCCTGTCAATCACAAGCCCAAAATAAAACGGAAACGTGTGTGTATAAACACAGTTTTCTTACTTACTGGGGACTTTTTCTGGCATGAACACTGACCTTGTCTGGACCAGTGGTTCTTTTGGGGATCAAAGGCCCTTAAGCGGCATTTCTGATGTCCTGGTCAGGGTCGGGGCTGGGCCATGCACAATGAATGGAAGTCAATGCAAATGGGCAGAAAAAGAGGTGTGTTTGTGCCCTCGCAGAGACTGACCGCTTCCTATGTGTGTTGTACTGACAAAAGCTGTTTCCTCTCAACAGTAATGGACAAATAAGACTTGCTCACTCGCTCCCCTCTCTTGTAAATACTGTAGACATTACGCTGTGATAGAGAAAAAGCTGCTGATGTTTGCGGTATCTCCACTCCCTGCAATCCGAGCTGGTTTTTTTTTTTTTTTTTTTATGCAAATGATTTAAATTTTATCAGAAAGTCTGCTGCCTCCCATGGAGGAGCATTGTGAAGTTGTCTCTTTGAATGAACCACAGACAATGGCCGAGACTGTGGCTCGTGGTTCTTTGAGATCCATTCATTAACAATACCAGTCAAAGTGAAGAGTCGTAGGAGAGATTTTGTTTTTAAATAAATGTTAAACTGCATTTACGGAGCGTTTTATTTTTCTTTTCTAGTCTGACCAAACCAGTCAAAATGCTTTACAACATAATTCAACATGCTGGTTGCAACTCACATACAGAGCAGAGACACAAACAAGTAGTTCTGGTTAGAGCCTGACCGAGACATTGGTTGGCCGATTTGGGCAATGACAGTCCAGAAAATGATTGTTTCCAGCTAAGGTTACTGTGTCAGTGCCCTGCTATCATTTAGGATGATAAAAGTTCATTCTAAATCAGGAAAATATTCTGCCTCTGTTACATATCAGTTATGAATGTTAGATAACCTCATGTTAGCTAATTAGCTCATTATTGGTATCGGCCCCAAAAGTTGTGTATCGGTCGGGCTATAGTTCTGATTACTCCCCAAACACCTACTGTGTAACAAAAGCATTGTTATGGTCCTTTAAATACGGTGGAACACACATGTACACGAGTCAACGTAAATCAACCTTGAACGGCAGTAACGGTCTCCGTGGTAATTACGTGCAGCTCTGATTAGTCACACGTGTCGCAAACGACCTCTGAATGAATGTGGGTAAAACCTGGGATGCAAAATCAATAAATTCACGCTTCCAAAACTGGATAAAATCTCAATAAAATAGCGTGTTCAGCCTCACTAGTATTCCAGGCTTGTTTTATCGTCAGTGGTGCTTTTAAAACATGACTCTGTCTCTGTCGCTGTCTGTATGCTGCGTTAGATTTTGCCGACTTAGCGTTCTCAGCGTGGAATGTTCTTGGAATGTGTGTGTGTGTGTGTTTTGCAGCCAGGACACGCAGCAAGACATGGACATTTTGGCCTTGCTTTCTGCTGAGAGAGAGAGAGGGAGAGAGAGAGATTTCGTGACATGACAGACGGATGAGCAGATGACCTGAGAGGGAAAAGGAGAACGAGACTGGGCGGATGAAATCATAAAGATATGAACACATTACAATGGATGAAAGAATGAAGATTAAAACTATTTCATTGTATTTCACTGGAAAAATGCTCAGTGTCGTGCTTCTACTGCTGCACTGACATAAAATAATTACTAGATATATGAAATGTAAGCAGTGCCAATGAAAACAACAGTCCGTTTCATATACTTTGTAAAAGCTTGTGTGTGTGTGTGTGTGTGAGTGTGTGTGTGTCTCACAGGAATTTTGGTCTGATAGTTGGATTAATACTGAAAGCTCCCCTGACTTTATGTGTCTGTCTCTCTCCAGGGTCATTGAGGACGGAAGGCATCAAGGCATCCGATGTTCTTCCTGTGCTAAAGGAGAAAGTAGCCTTTGTGTCAGGTGAGTGTCACTTGCGTTGGTAAAACCACCAAACCTCTCGTCAAAGCTCACATATGGTACGCTGGCGCTGTTTGCCCATCACGTCCCAGTCAAGTGCAGTTGTATTGAAGTCAGTGAGGTCATACTGTACATTGTGCAAAAAACTTTTCTTTGAATTGCTTTTAATGTTTTAGTCTGTATTGAGTCAAAGCCATCAAAAGAAGGCTTATTACCAACAGCAGCTGATTGATTTGAAGTAGGTTCACCTTCTTCGTCTTCAATAAGGCCCATTTCTGATTGTTAAAAATGTTTGAGGACTACCTTCCCTAATAATCAGCCATGAAACGTTAGCTAGCAGGGGCAGATGTTAGCTTTGTAGCATCACTGTTTCCACACCGGGACACTTTCATGCTAACATTCTGTTGCAAAGTAACTTTAATTACTTGTGTAATGCTTTCAGTTAATCAAGTTGTGTTAAAAACAAATTCTAGATTCTAGCTTCTCATCTTTCTAAATGTTTTCTGTTTTGATCAATTACTTCGGCCTTGTCTTTACCGGAGAATGTAAAATGGTGCTAGCTAACGAATTGGCCAGGCGTTACCCTTATCCTAAATCAGACACCTGGATTTCCACACTTTAAAGCAATAAATAGAAAAAATAAAATAAATGAAGCTTCACTGGCAATAAAGATGTGCTTTGATGTTGCCTGTGAATCCACAGTACATCAAAGTGCATCACAACCAGAGCCATAACCCCTTCCCTCAAAATAAGATAAGATTAACATTGAACAACTCCAAATAATGGAGTAAAGCCTCACTAGTTTCTGTGTTTAACGCTTACAGAGACAAAGAGTGTCGCCCAACCCGTGATTTTAGTGCTTGAAAACAATCAAAACTGTGGATATGACAGTAGACTTTAGAAGGCCGTGTCGTCCAG
>KV751321.1:3813099-3845737 GCA_001698575.1 Mola mola | reverse complement strand
GGCCCTTCACACCGTGAAGTTCACTTGTGTGAACTTTTCCTGTCTGGCAAGCACTGCGGATCGCTGCGTGCCAAAACAAGCAAAGACTCGAACCGTTTCACTCCACAGGTCGTTACCCGTCATCTCGCTCACGCACGTTCATCCACCAAGAAGCAAGATATGAAATCACGAATTTGTAAGCTGACCGACCAACATTTCCACCCCTCTAACCCTCTAAAAATACACTGCAAAACAAACTGCTATCATTTTAAAATTAAGAAAACTTTGACCAGACCTGACTTAAGAGCCAAGGACAACCCAATCAGAAAGGGTCACGAGGACCCAAACATATCCAAAAACGTCTAAATAGTGGTGTGACTGGCCCATATTGATTTTTGCTGATATAATATCTACTATCAACCTCTGAAAAATAATCAAGAATTGATTAATGAAGCCTCTATCTTCACCTGTGGAGAATGACTGGTCGTCAAGGGCCATGAATTCCATAATTTTTCTTTCTAATCACATCAGTCTTTTCACTGGAGGAAAGACAGAAGAGGCTGCTGGCATGCTCAAAACCACATTTTACACTTTGGGACTGGTCAGTAGTGCTGATGATCTTGACACACCATGTTATTAATGATGACAGTATACGACCTGAGTTAACCAATGAAGACCCAGTGGTAATAAAATTGCACTGTGAGGTGTTTGCTTGTAAATCCTTTCTTCAAATTGCTGAAAAAATTGCTACAAATACCAAATAAGCTCTTAAGTTCCAGCTTCTTAATTGTTAGTAGGAGCTGTTTAGAAAGTGCTGTTTGGGTTTCTGCCATATCAAAACTCATGGCTCATATTTGCTTAAAAATGCATCACTATAGTGCATCAGTAAATTAAATAAGGATAATCACCTCAAACATAATAACATTACTTTGTTTATTTAAGTTTGCCAGTTGTAGCACTGATTTTTTTCAATCATTATCGCAGCAGTGTTCACCAGTGAGTACGTTAAGTACAAATAGGTCTGGAAAGTGAGAATGGGAGAGAGAGCATGGGAAACACAGTGAGACAGAGAGAGAGAGAGAGAGAGAGAGAGAGAGAGAGAGAGAGGGATAAGGGCCAATAACAATCTGTCTTCAAGATTCCTCCTTGGATTACAATAGCATACTCCTCCCCAAAATCTCACACCAAGACACACACATAAACATGAAGTGACTTTCCACGTGTGAAGCAGTTTCCCACATTAATCTAACCAAAACATCTCTACACACATCGTTTTTCAGGGAGTTCGTATTTGGGTTGGGAGGGAGAGCGTGTTTACTGGCGGATTGAGCTGTGTTGGGAGGTCCTCGTGGTGATAGTGTAGTGTCTGCTGTGGAACTTCAGCTTTTCCATGCTTACTTCATCCATTTAATGCTCTGTTATTTATTTTTATTAGTGATGTCATGCCCTAAAATATTGCAGTGTTTATGTTTTTCTGAAGCTAAATTTTTGAATGGAGTCACTGACGTTTGAAAAGTTATTTGATATTCTGATACTTTAATGCAACCTAACCTTATCAGCAGCACAGCTACTGTGTAAAGTACTGCCATGGGTACTATGAGTACAACAAATACTTCTGCCTGTGATATACTACTGTTGCAACTGCTACAGTACTGCTGCTACTTCTGCTGCTACTGTTACTGCTATGTGTACAGCTACTACCACTACTTTTACTCCTGCAAAACTACTATTATAACCACAACCACTACTGCTCCTACTTGTACTGTTGGCTATTATTATTACTTTAAACAACTACTGCTATGATACCTGTTGCTGTTGCTTGAACCTGAACAATATGCAGTTTTTGAGGCCAATGCCACTATTAGGGAGTGAAAAAGTTCTGATGTCAGGCTGATATACCCAAGATTTTTCGCAATAATCTAAAATGTTCAAAGTTATCAAACAATTGTAACAAAAAATATGCAAAAGAGCCAGAATATTTTACAGATTAACAATGACTTTTTAATGGTGCAAATGAAAGCAGTGAACTGACACATTAACCGTCACTGGAAATAGAGATAGAGATGACTTTATTAATCCCCGAAGGGAAATTAATTTGTCACAGCAGCAATATTGTTCTGGTACAGGATCAGTGGACATATAACACTATAAAGGTATAGAAGTATAAAATAGAATAAAAATAGAAGTACAAAATATACACAGTATTGGCAGTTGTAGAATTCTAACAGCATGTACAGATGTTGTGCAGAGTGCAGAGTGCAGAGATTAGTGCAGGTAGGACTAAATGTAGTAACTGTAAATCTTTTTCTGTCATTTGCTCTATAAAACTAAAAGTTCTGGATATCGGCAAACCAACATTTTGGTTAGGCTACCACCATTACAAGAAAAACAAAAAACAAATGATACCACTACCTGATAGTACGTTACTACAACACTACAACCACATTTCAGCCAATCAAAGTTCATTTTGGGTTAACAAGAAAACAAGTTTCTCTAAGGTTATTAAGAATCGTCTAGTACTACATGTACACTACTACTTCTACTATCACTACCACCGCTGACACTCCAAAAGCTACATGAGGCTTCAGCTACAAGGACGGTTTTGGTTTTAATTTGCTAAATTTGCTGATAAATAAATAACTATGCACTTATTTGTATGTTCAGGTGGACGAGATAAAAGAGGGGGACCCATCCTTACGTTTCCTGCCAGGAGTAACCACGACCGAATAAAACATGAAGACCTGAGGAGGCTGGTAACCTACCTGTCAACTGTTCCCAGGTACACACATTTCCTTCACACACACACACACACACACACACATACACACACACAGACGTAACAATGGGAACGGCGCTGCCAGACAATAATAAGTGGACTATGGTAGGTAATAAAGGGAAGAAGTGGAGGCTGAATTGCACGTGGAGTGCCTCAGTGCTGTCCACACCGCCGAATCAAACCCCCCTTTCCTGTCAGTCACAGCAGCAGCAGACTGAGAGCAGCGTGTGATTTGCATTGGCGTGAATGCTGCAGTGTTCGCGGCAGGCAGCAGCGAGTCCTTCACACTTCAACGTCAAGTCCACTTCACTCGGAGTCTCAAATCACACGGAAAGAGCTGCTCCAGAGAATCTTATCAATTATAGGTCACACACCAGTGCCTGTGACGCTCCGAATATGTCCCCTGATAGAGAAAGAAATTTCACCTACTCCAGTTGGATAGATTTCCTGCTTTTGTGTGCAGGATTGGTTTTCCTTAATCTAAGTTATTTTACAGGGAGCCCTTGGTGGTGCACGTAAGGACATTCTGACACAAACTGTTGATAGTCATCTGCAAAAAACAGTATTTTATAGATAAGCTGTGGTATGAAAAAATAAAAACAAAGCCAAATAAACCACTTAATCTAAATCTGTGAACAAACAGTAAGCTTTTCATAGGAGTGTCCTTGAATGGAACAACTGGGGACTTTTCAATTTAATCTGTGCTCACAACTGCAATTTACCTGGCTAACACTAAACAAGCCCCAAGTCTGTACAAGCGTTTGAACCCCATCAGCTCCACTCTGATTCCTCCTACTAATCGAGCTGCTGTTTCCATGGTGATGATTGGAGTTTGTGTTTCCCCGAGGCAGATTATAATGGATGATTTTTGTTGAAATTATTTGAGTACAGGCTGCGTGTGTGTGCGTGGAGTTGATCTTACTCTACAGAGGTTTCAGAGCAGCTTCTGGTCACGAGGGAATGTCCATTCTGGTCCGGTCTCCTGTTCAGTGACCACTGTTTGGAAGGAAATGTCTTAAATTTAGACATTTCACTGCAGCGTTTGAACTCAGTTATAAATTTTTCTCTTTATCATTCTATTGTTTGCATAAATACAGTCTATTACGTTTTATTGTATTTATTTACACAAGTGAATATTGCTCAAAACACATATGTAAAACTATGAATTTCAGTACTTCTTTTTGCTTTTATGGTACAAAAATATATATGAATTTCCTTTACAACTAATTGCAAAATAATCAAAATAGCAATATGGTGAGTTGCAAAATATAAATCTCATTAAAATGTAATTATTTGATAAAGGTAAAATATGTGATAAAACAGCTAAAAAGCTTTTTCTCCAGATGAAAAATGCCAGGATTTTAATAGCTGTTTTTAAGGGAAAATGAAAATTGTTGAGCAAAAATGTAATTTTCCACTGACTCCTAACAAAAGGACTCACAAAATCACAGAATCTCTCTCTCAAAAAAAAAACACACGTCGCTTCTTGGACCATATTGTACAGCCACTCATTCATTTATACCCCAAAAACTGGATATCCTTGTGGCAATTTTGAAATGTGTAGTAAGCACAAGTGAGTAATCAAAAAATGGAGAAATTATGCATCTCACTAACATACACCTGCGTTTGGTGCACCTGTGATTGTCTTTCGAGGAAACTACAGCTGAGATGATGAGATGAACATGTTCGTTCTTCATTGTTAACTGTTGATTCCGCTATGCTTCTAGTTTATGTTGAAAGACAATTTGGTCATCAACAGGCATACTTTGTAAAATATTCTTCGAGGTAACACTCCAACATCTGCTGCTGCTTTGTAGATCAGTGCTACTCAGATTGTTTCAGGTTCCTTACTGAGAGAGGACTGCAAGATTAATTACCGATTGTATAGCTTTTCCTCTTCTGAACCTCACCAATGTCATCCTTTGTCCTCTTCCAATCCTGATTTCCTCTCCATCAGCGAGGATGTATGTAAACGTGGCTTCACTGTCATCATCGACATGCGTGGCTCTAAGTGGGAGCTGATCAAGCCTCTGCTGAAGACGCTGCAGGAGTTTTTTCCAGCCGAGATCTGCGTGGCACTCATCATCAAACCGGACAACTTCTGGCAGAAACAGAAGACGAATTTTGGCAGTGCAAAGTTCTCCTTTGAGGTCAGTGGACCAGACCTTATTTTCCCCCTTTTTTAAGTACAAGTATCAAATTAGAACAACAATACTTTTTCTTCACTTTGAAAGAGAACATGGTAATTTCATGTTTCATTAGTTTAGCAGTTAGCATTACAGCTACTCAGTTTAGCCACAGTTGGTACCACTCATGTACTTTTTCATCAATGGTAACCTTACATCATTGTCAAAACAATATATCGATAACATCTTGACAGAAATTCTTCAAATTTGGTACATTTAATTTCTTTCAATGATATAGCGATTAGATTTTGAAGTTCAGAGGTCCAAGGTCCAAGGTCATTGTGATGTCACATTATTCCCATGTTTGTTGAGGGGATGTCTTTGGAACGTTTTGAGGGAATTTCTTCAAATGCAGCACAATTTCTTCCTTGACCAAAAATGAACTGATTGGACTTCGGTAATGTCAGGTCAAAGGTCAAGGTCACTCTGACATCAAGAACTTCATGCTGTTATGAGCATGATACACTTTGATATAATTGTTTCAAATTTGGCTCAAAACGTCCACTTGTACTGAAAGATGACCTGATAGAATTTGGTGGTCAGATGTCAAAAACTTAGGACAAAATTTCACACAAACTGTAGATCTTCTGTGCTGCCAGGCAGGACACGTGTGAACAGAATCCATGTTTCAAAATTCAGATCGTCTTTGCATCAGCAGCCTTATTTGAAGCATTGTAGTTAACAAAAGGCTCTTTGGTTTTGTTGATATTGAGCTTCAGATGATTGTTGTTGTCCCACGTGACCAAGCTGTCCATCATCCCTGCTAAGAACATGCTTTTTGATATTTCTTTTGAACCTCTGTGCCTACCAGACCAGCATGGTGTCAGTGGAAGGTCTGGCCAAACTGGTGGACCCCTCCCAACTAACGGACGACTTTGAAGGCTCTCTGGACTACAACCACGAGGAGTGGATGGATCTGAGGGTCTCTCTGGAGGAGTTCATGTCCAACGCCGTCCACCTCCTGTCCAGATTGGAGGACCTGCAGGTGGGGCTGATGAACAAATGTTTTAAAAGGACCAAAGGGTCAATTCTAAAATGAAAACAAAGTTGTTTGGTGTGTTTCAGGATCTTCTGTCCAAGAAGGAGTTTCCTGCAGATGTGGAAGGGTCTCGCCGGTTGATAGAGGAGCACACGCAGCTGAAGAAAAAGGTAGGAGAGCTGCTATCAGGATTGTCATTATCGGACCTCTGTGTCAAATATCAGCGTTCCCTCATCGCTCTTGAGTCATGTTCAGGCTCCTCAGTTAATTTTGGTTTTCTGTCCTTCTCCTGCAGGTGCTGAAGGCTCCAGTGGAGGAGTTGGACCGGGAAGGTCAGAGGTTGCTGCAGTGTATCCGATCCAGTGATGGTTTTTCAGGGCGGAACTGCATCTCAGGCTCTGCTGACTTCCAGAGCTTGGTGCCCAAGGTAAGTCATCCATTAAAGTTCATTTCATGCTTGCTGTCGGGAGGACACATCTCTATCAAATCCTGAAAATCAATGCCGTTGAGTTACAGGGCCTCAAACCAGGCTGATTGAAAACTTCTTTATTGTAAAAATATGCTTTCTGGCGAACAACAACATATCCAACGTCATTTAAAGTAATAGTAGTAAAGGTTTATTTTAATTTCATCAAGTAATGACTCCAAGCTCAACTATACCATAATGTTGAAGGACACTGCAGGGACAGTTGTATAAAAAAAATTCTTAATTATAATACAAAGGAGGGCGGCACAGTGGTGCAGTGGTTAGCATTGTCGCCTCACACCAAGAAGATCCTGGGTTCGATTCTGGGTCAGGACGTTTCTGTGTGGAGTTTGCATGTTCTCCCTGTGTCTGCGTGGGTTCTCTCCGGGTACTCCGGCTTCCTCCCACATTCCAAAAACATGCATATCTAGGGGTAGGTTAATTGGTCACTCTAAATTGCCCGTAGTTGTGAATGTGAGTGTGGATAGTTGTTTGTCTCTATATGTCAGCCCTGCGATGAACTAGCTACTTGTCCAGGGTGTACCCCGCCTTCGCCCCAAGATGCTGAGATAGGCTCCAGCCCCCCCCGCGACCCCTAACGGGATAAGCGGTAGAAAATGAATGAATGAATGAATGAATGAATAATACAAAGGTTTCTTGCATAAAACACATGAATACTAAAAATGCACTTGACTTTTAGTTTTATTGAGGCCTCAACGATACATATTAAATATTTCTAATTTTTTTGTCTGTCGTGTTAGTGACATTCTTTTGAAGTTTAATAAATAAAACAAGACTAAGTAAATAAAATAAAAATAGAAAAAACTGCAGATAGGGTAGAATGCAATTTGGATCCTGTCACTGTTTAAGTATGTCAAGGTAAATCAAAGCGGTTTGAGATCAGCAAAGAAAAATGTAGAGGCGTCTTAAAGACATTGCAAACCAACAGAAAGACGAGAATTGCTGCATGCACTGATTTGATGATCACCAGATAGCAGTTGGGATTCGGGGCCAACAAGTGACCAACCACTAACTGACATCTGAGCAGCTACAAATTGACAAAGCATCATGGGAAACATTGTCCTTATCAGGTGGCCAGTTTGCTGGATAAGCTCCACTCCACGAGGCAGCATCTCCATCAGATGTGGCACGTCAGGAAGCTCAAGCTGGACCAGTGCTTCCAGCTCCGCCTCTTTGAGCAGGACGCTGAGAAGGTGAGTCACATGACTGAACATGACGTCGCTAAATTAGCAGAAGTCACAGAGGGGCCTGCTTGATGTGGACATAATGCAGATGCAAGAAGTCCAAACATCTATTCTAACTTAACACTCATATTACGCTCATCACAGTAAAAGAGCCTTAGTGATGCTTTTATTTTGAAGCTGACTAATGGATGTGATGGTTCAGGAAGGTTCATGAGCCTTCATGAGCATTGATTATTAACAAATGTTCAATATGGTGCTTTGTTATTGATGTTTACTGAGTCATCACATCAACTTGCGAAGGTTTAGAGGCTCATAAGGTTGAAAAATATTTATCCTCAGCTTTGACTCATTAACTAGTAGATTTTTTTAGAGACATGTCATTCCTCTTTGTCCAGTTCTCTTTCAGAACAGTTTTGTGTTGTCCTTTTTTTTTCTTTCCACATGCAGGTCACTGTTTAAATTTCCAGAGACCCCTTTTTTGCGGTCTAAATAAATTAACCCTCACTATTTATCAAAACAGACAAGCACATTTAGCAGTTAATCCGATGGAAAATCGGCCAGAGTTGCTTCGGCCCTGCCAAGATGAGTGATTAGCTGCGGCTGTGCGCAAATGTTTGGATTCCATTCATCATTAACATACCAGCCTGTTGAATACAACACGCTAAACGAATTTACTCTAATTCCAGGTTGTTATTTATAAAAGGTTCAAGCAAACCACTGAAATGCTGTTGTTTTACAGCATTTGAACACAACAGATATATATACCACCACTGATTATAAAACTCAACATTTTAGATATGAATGGATGAAAATCACCCGCCGTGGTGGCAGTCATACTGTGAACCATGCTGTTAGAGTTCTGTGTGTTTGGTATTATCCACACACTGACACAGACAAATGGACAACTTGTGTGTTGTTCCACACATAAATCCCCATTGCAGGACCAGCAAATATTTACAGTAACCCAAACAGAGAGGGAGGAAAAAACAAAAAAACGTTTTGTCCACATCAGTGCTGTCATGCTGGACTACGTGTGTGGGTTGGACGAGTTTACGCTGCAGAATACGCTCGGCACTCGCTGTCGAGCCAGAGAAACAGCCAGACCTGACGACGCGTTCGTCACAGACGTGACTGTGTGGATGATGTGGTAACCGTGGCAACCACCTGGCCTCAATCTGTCTGTAAAGATTGATCCAGGGGGAGAAGCAACTCTGACGATTCTCGCTGTTGTTGTCGTTTGTTTTCTTAACATGCTTATTTATGTTATTTTGGCCGGATTTATGCTAAAATTTGCTGACCGACTTCGTTTCAAACATGCAAACTTAGTCAGGACAGCCGCTTCGGAATTCCTCACACATGTGTCATCGCATTTGTTTAAGTTTTTTCCTCATCTTGGAAATAACAGTTTAACAAAGAAACCTGGACTTCAAGTCCACTTACTCACTCTTCCCGAGCTTTCATCCACAAATTCATACACGTGAGCCTTGAATCCAGATTCTCAAGAGCTCAGTTTGATAGAAACTGGTATAGATTGGATGAATCGAATGTGCCGTTAGCGCAGGAGGTATCTGTTTGTTCCCGATTCAACTTTCTGCACTCGCAATCACAAAAACAAATTATTAAAGTTGCTGCGTCATGTTTTTCTCTGTGCAGATGTTTGACTGGATCAGCCACAACAAGGAACTGTTCCTGCAGAGTCACACGGAGATTGGCCGAAGTTACCAGCACGCTGTGGAGCTGCAGACTCAACACAACCACTTCGCCATGAACTCCATGGTAACTAGTGTCTTCACAACTATCCATATAAGTAAAGATACGAAAATGTATACTACAACTGTACGAAAATGAAGCCATTGAAAATATCTTTGATTCGAGGCGGGGTGATGTCACTTGCAGCCACGTCTGCTCAGTAGCAACAGAGGAGCTGAGCTGCGATATTGCCCATATATCCGCCTAACCATCCATCATAACGTTTCACCCTGTTTTTATAGCATTAAACAACTAATAAAAAACAAACTGATCTGAAAAATTAACACTTGGACATACATCAGCGTGATAAGAACTACCTTAAGGATGTTCCTTGAGGTACAGCTGTGTGAAATGTACCTTCAAAGTGACAATTGATCTAAACAGTACATATATTACCAAATGCATCTAATGCTTTGAAAATAATAAGATTACTACCACAAAAATCACCCGCACCCTTCTTATTGACTCACCACTGTACTTTCACTGTTTGCTTCGTATTCCTTGCAAAGATATATAACTTTGCAAGGAATTTTTGTAGTTGCTGGTACAAATAACTTGATATTTTGGGATGTGCTTTTGTTTATTGCAGTAGGCCTTAATCATTACAATCAAAGTAGTAAAATGCTTGAAACATTTTAATTTATTTTTAAGTGGTCTACAATATAATAAATGTTCACTTTCTTACATAAAAATCACGATATGCAAATTTTTTGAGATGTCGCGTTTGGCTTAGCTGATACTAATATTTTAGTATTACTTCTGATTAAATCTTACATAAAATTCAATTACAATTCAGCTCATTCTTAATTTAGGTAAAATTTTATACAAATTATTTTTCATGTCTTGATTCATGTATTTCTAAAGCCTTTTGTAGAAAAAAAATAACAGCTAAAAACATGATTCATTCAAATGTAATTTTTAATAGCCAAATTCTGGTGACCAGCATCATTTTGTTCCTTTTTTTCCCAGAATGCCTATGTGAACATCAACAGAATCATGTCGGTGGCGAGCCGTCTCGCTGAGGCCGGTCACTACGCCTCCACACAGATAAAACAGATCTCAGGCCAGCTGGATCAGGACTGGAAGAGTTTTGCCGCCGCGCTTGACGAGCGCTCCACCATCCTCGCCATGTCGGCCGTCTTTCACCAGAAGGCCGAGCAGGTGTGTTCACGACAAAACAACAAACGAGGCCGCTCTTCATCTTCGCTCCTCCCTCCTCTAAAGTTGAGAGCTTGAGGAATGGAGGAATCTCAGTAGCAGACACTCGACCAGAATGTAGAATGTAAATGGGACATTTTTAGCGCCTGATTATATTTAATGGATCAGACTGCTACACTGCTGATTCCTGGAAGGTTGACATGGCAACAGATGGGAGTTGTTTGATTCCTGCCAGGCCCTCGACATTAGCTACAAGTGTTTGCTTTGAGAGAGCAGGAGATGAAGGAGGAGAAACCAGGCAGAGGGAATGAGAGAGAGATGGAGGACGAGAGGAGAGATCTACTCTTTGAAACACAAAAAAAGATAAAACACAAAAGAGGTAAACGGAGACGAGCGGAAGAAGATTGGCAAGGCTACAGATAGAATAAATGATTAAAAAGTATGACGGCAGGGAGGCTGCCGTCATTCTGGAGTCACATTAACCCTGTTACTACCTTCTACTCTTTAAAGGATTTTACTTATTTTTATTTTGTGACCCAAAGTCGTTGATATTTAGGGTTTTTTCCCAGGAACTCAAGCTATCATTTGATAACATCACCTACATGTTTCTGAGTATTATTAATAAAAGCAGAAAAAAGGGCAAATTTAAAAACAGTAAATCTCACATATCCTGTTCATGAGGAAATGAAAAACAATCCAGCCTAGGATCCAAGTCACAGGATCTCCTGTCCTAATGTGGGCTGGAGGTATCAGGCAGAACCACGGCAGCAGCTCCCACCGTGACCTAGAAAGACCTGCAGGATGATAAAGCACAAAGACTCCGGGGAAGAAGTAAAGTTAGTGTAAGGATTGGACATTTAGAGGAGCAGAGATGGAGTCTGATACAGAGGGGGGAGAGAAGAGAGCTCAATGCATCATGGAGTGTTCCCCCAGCAACCTAAGCCTATAGTAGCATGACTATGGGATAGATAGGCCAGCCCTAACTATAAGTTTTATCAAAAAGGAAGGTTTTAAGCCTACTCTTAAAATCACAGAGTGTGTCTGCCTCCCGTACCAAGACTGGAAGATAGTTCCACAGGAGAGGAGATTGATAGCTGAAAGCTCTGCCTCCCATTGTACTTTTGGAGATTCTTGGGATCACCAATAACCCTGGGTGATAGGGTACTATGAGGTCTTTAAGATAAAATGGCATCTGACCATGAATAGCTTTGTAGGTGAGGACAAGGATTTTAAATTCTATTGTGGATTTAACTGGGAGCCAGTGCAGAGAAGCCAGTATGGGGGAAATATGGTCTCTGATATTAGTTCTAGTCAGTACGCACGCTGCTGCATTTTGGATTAACTGAAGAGTTTTTAAAATCTTATTAGGGCAACCCGAAAATAAAGAATTACAGTAATCCAGCCTGGAAGTAACAAATGCGCGAACTACGTTTTCTGCATCTTGTTGAGACAGGATGTGCCGGATTTTAGCAATGTTAAAGAAGGCTGTCCTTGAAATCTGTTTTACATGTGAGTTAAAAGATCCCCGTTCTTCATACAGATAAAAAGAAAGACAGCTCTTGGTCAAAGATAACACCCAGGTTTCTGTCTAAATACATGTGTCATTTGTTGTATTAAGAGCTTTTAACATCAAATATAGTAAGATTTTTACTCAATTATTATGTGTATAGTTGCGCTTTGCTTTTATCAAACTAACATTTTAGCACAAGTGTGACTTGTGCTAAAATGTTGGGAACGTTGGGAACGTTTTATCGTCCTGATACCTCACAAATTCACCGTTCTGTGTCCTCAGTTCCTGTCGGAGGTGGAGGCCTGGTGCAAAGTCTGCAGCGAGGGGGGGTTGCCGTCGGAAATGCAGGAGCTGGAGCTCGCCATCCACCGCCACCAGAGCCTGTACGAGCAGGTCACCCAGGCGTACACCGAGGTAACCCAGCAGCACACGCAGTCACGTGACCCAGTGACTGTCAGAGCCTGTGCAGTGAGGTCACAAGAGGGAGGCAGTGCTGAGTTAAATTCAAGACGTTGGCTGTTTAGCGGTGATTCTGGCCGTGTGGTCAGGGACGTGTTGGCCAGCTGCTGCACCACTGCCTTCCAGATTGGATGGCAGCTTGCTTAGTTCATACTTAAGGTCGTGTACACGCACGCAGACGCGAAGCCCCGGGCAGAGGCTCAGGCCGAGGCGGTTTGGCTCGACAGCCTCTGACGGCATTATTTCCCGTGAAAGCGCTGCAAAATGATTGATGAGGCCTTTTTATTCTGACATAGTGCAGTAAATGTGAAAAGTTCGTCGGAGGCACGAAATAAAGGCTGAAAGTCCTAAATATGAGTTGCCCTGTTTTATTTCTTGTTTTGAGTATGATTAATTTGAGTCATGGAGGCACTCAGACTGAGTACTGACATGGTCCTCGCCACACAAAACTGCAAAACACACACATGTCACGAGGTTTTAACACGTGTCATGGGGTGGCTCCTCTCCAGCGTGATCTCATGGGATGGCATATGAACGGATCAACACTTTAAAGGTCCTTTCATGCATTTTAAACTTTACACATGTCAGAATTTTTGTGAATTCACACATGCAGGAAACAACAATGTAGGCGATTTTTGTCATTTATGACATTTGTTAATGATTTTCTGCACACGACTAGCACAGTCCTGCAGATCATGAAAAGACTGGGAGAACACACTGACTGACTGGCTTCAACAGAAAAACTGAGGATCTTGGAACTGGGAGTCCTCAGATGGGGGAATTACAGGCTACACGAATTGTCATTCAACTGAACCAACTTAATGCATCAAACCCACAGTATACATTCACTACTTCCTACACCGCTGTGTCCAGGGTCGGCTTGGAAGAATCAAACGCTCCGACTCCTGTCGGGAGGAGTCTGTTCCCTTCACACGCTTGCCTATTGGAGTCTGTATCACCCCGTACACTTACAGATTTCTCTTCTAATTTACCACGGCACCTGCCCACAAACAGCAATGACTGGTGCAGGCTATGATTGCTGTGAATCCTGTGTAAAGTCATGCAGAGATCCCCAGCTTTGCTAAAATGATCTACATTCACAGTCATAGAAGCAGAAAAAGAACATTAGAGCATTTAAAGGTATATATAAATAAATAAAATAAAAAGTTTATATGCTGCCTTCAAATTCTGGCCATATTTTACAAGTGAGAAAGCAAAAATTGGTAATAGTCTCCGTTTATCTCAGTCTGCGTCATGCAGTTTGGTTTGTTCCCGGTTTTAAATCGTCTTCACAATCGTGACAGTCCTGCGGTTTCCAGGCTGAGGAGAGTATAACATTTCTGTTGATGTTTCTCAAATAAAAACAGTCACGCTGAGACAATCAGTTCATCGTTCAACAAACATATCGAAACTGACACAGCCGACAGGTGAACAGTGTCTATGCTGCTAAAATAAAAACTGATAAAAAAAAAAGCACAGGCAAGCCCAACTCATTTTGTACAGCGTTTGACAACAAGGCAGTTCAAAGTGATTTACATGACACGTGAAGGCATTAAAGCGAGATATAAAAGAAACATGAGGCAATAAAAGTCTTGCAGGGACCGTTTCTTACGGAGAGGAAACAGTAGCAGCTGCCTGTGTGTGAGATGCAGAGGTTTCACAGTATGTGTCCATGCTTACTTTAGCAATTACCAGAAATAAATGAAATGTTTTCCCTTTTTTTTGGTTGTTTGTATTTTGGAAAATAAATATTCCAAATATTTGGAAAAGAGCAGAGCAAAGCAGAAAGTGCTTCTCTTTTCACTCTTTTCACCTGTCTTCTTTTTTATTGCCCATCAGTGACCGACGTGTCTGTTTTTCCAGGTGAGTCAGGACGGAAAAGCCCTCCTGGATGTCCTCCAGAGACCTCTGAGTCCCGGCAACTCTGATTCGCTGACAGCCACTGCCAATTACTCCAAAGCGGTCAGTACCACTGCGTACCTGGATCGGGGCCGGTGCTTCTTACAACAATAAAAAAAGATTCCAAGACATCACCATCTCGCTCATGTTTGAGTTATTTTGCAGGTCCATTGCATCCTGGATGTGGTTCACGAGGTTCTCCACCATCAGCGGCGTCTCGAGAATATCTGGCAGCATCGAAAGGTTCGACTTCACCAGCGGCTGCAGCTGTGTGTGTTCCAGCAAGACGTCCAACAGGTACATACACACAAAGCCCAAAAAACACAGCAGAAATAATGCAAATGTAACGCTGCGGTCTCCTGGATGAAAAAGAAAAACAAGGTTCGTAAGAGTTTTAAGGATTCCCATGCACAGAAACGTCAAACCACAGCCGAGCGTGTAATCCTGCATGTCAGCCTGTAATCTGGTGAGGAGACAGCAGTGGTGTGTGCGTCTGTGATGAATGAGAGTCACCACAACACGTTCATTCATCTCCGCCGTGTCTTCTCGTCGCGGCTAAACAGCAAAAATCCCTGAGATGAATCGCTCGCACACAGCAGATCTCTGCTCTGCTGGTACTTCCCAGACCAGCGGACCGTGTGGTTTTGTCAGCACGGATTCTTGGAGGTTTTTGAGTGTTTGTGTGTGTTATTTGACTGTCTTTAATGCGATTGCGGGTGGTACCAGTGATACAACCAAATACCGCTGCTTTCCTGAACCCTGTGGAATCACTGCAAAGAGTCCACATGTCCATGTGTGTTTTTATCAAAATGATGCAAGGACAGGGTTCTTCAGCTTAGCCAAGCCCATATTGTCAAAATGTGGTTTAACATTTGCATTTCCAGTCCGGTCCAGGTCACCACCAGGCAGATCAAGTGATGTCGTAAATGGAATCTGAAATGTAGAGAACCACAAGAACACAAAAAATGTCAGTATAAGACCGTACAGTTGTCAGTTCTCAGGGATAATGTTGTCCCAAAGGGTCATGTTATGGACACCAGTTTCAGTTATTTAAACTTTCTAAAGTTTTGTGTGGCACGTTTGGCTTGTTGGCCTAAAACCGAAACAGACCACCTCCGATGAAAATGACGTTTTTGACCTTTTCAATGTGACCGTATGGTTTTATATTCTCCTACACACATCATAACTGAAATAAATAGTCAACATCTTGGCTGAGGATTTACGCTTTCTTTCTACAGCAGTGACAATCCCAGAAAAACTAATTCTGACCCCTTGGGTCTTCACCGTGGAAAACCTAAGGAACCAGTCCTGGGGACTTTATATTGTAGAAACGAAATTAAATAAGCCCATTCATACAGTATATCCCCACATCCTAGATGAGGTAGAAGTTTAGAATTACTGTATATCCAAAACGTTTTAAGGCCACAAATGGATTTTTTTGACTATCAATAAAAACTGAAATATTTTATTTTATGACACAGAAATTACTGTTTAAGGGTGGATGGAGCAGGTCTTTAAAATTAGACAGGTTCACACGGTGAAATCAGTTTTCTCACTATAATCTTTAGCTCCTGCCCGCCTTAAGTGACACACACATTGATGTAGATAAAGACGGACGACCTATCTCCACCTCCCATTATTCAAAAACAACGCCAGTATATCTTGGATATGAGAGCTGCCATCTTGCACTGGTCATGTTATTTAAAGTCAGAATGATTTGACGCCAGAGTCACTATAATGAGCTGTAAATAAACTAAGTTGTAAATCATGAGGTTTCCCTGTTACACGGGTTAGGGTTAGCAGTTGAACTTAATTTAGTGTGATAACAACTACATTAAATAACAAAAACGATATATGTTTTCAGTTCAGCCCATATTCCATCTGCTCACATAGAGGGGGAGTGACTAACGACCTATTCTATAGCCAGCCACCAGGGGGGAAACAATGTGTTTTGGCTTCATGTTTGGGAAACTCTCACGTCATCCATCAGTATACTGTAACTCTTCAGTCATTGGCTCCACAACAAAGAATTTAAAGCCCACTGATTGGATGTTAGTTGTTGAAATGCACCATGGGAATCATCTCCCGCAAAGTTTTAATGCACATTTTTCTCAGTTTGATGTTTTCCAGCACCAGTGTTAACCTTTTGTGCGACTGATTTAGTAGGATGATTTAAGTAATGCGCTGCAGAAATGACTTCCTTGAGGCAGAGGGAACTAGGGCATCAGGTTGGACTACAAATTCCGTGATGAATGCTCCAGGTCTCACCGTGCAAACATGTATACGTGACCCCAGAGAGAGCGTTCAACAGCGGTACAGGGACAAAGAGAGGCAGGGGGAGAAAAGAGTGAACTAATAAGAGATTGTATCAGTAGGATATAAATCCGTTGCAAACAAAGCTTTGCCAAGTGAACTCGTCATTCATCATTTTGTACGAGGCCCCAGACAGAGACTCGACACACGCTAAGGCACATAATGGATGAGAGGCATGCATAGAAAGTGAGAAAGGGAGCGAGCGAGAGCGTTAACTTATAGCCGTCGTGTGTAAATCACTGAAAACAGGGCTGCTCAAAACAGAGTTGTAATGCCACAGCATATATGTGACCACAGAAAGGATGACAGAGATACAGAAGTAAAGGCTGAAGGAGAGCATGTTAGCTGTGTAGTTTTATTTTGGCACTTTCGGCTGCAAATTGGAACAGCTGTAGTCAGTTGTGCTTCGGCTTGTTGTGACCTTTCACTGATCTCTCCATGGCTCCAGCTGGACTAACTGCGCTGATGTCATGAATTACAACAGAGTCCAAGAGCGCATGCTGTTCCTCCAAGATCCAGAAATTTGCTAGACGATGTGTTAATGTGTTATCTGGATGTTTGAACATGGGCTATTGTCAAGAAGGAGATGAATTGGAAGTTTGAAACTTGGTCTGCTGGTTGAGATACACAATATCATATGATGTGTTATAGTATATCAATGTATTTCAACAGGCACACATCAGTGTTTAGTGTGACCTTCTGTCCTGAGGTTTCCTTCATTAATCTTCTTAAATTATACTGGGAAGTTCTTTCAGCACTTCTAAGAGTTCTTCTTTTTTGATTTAGGTGTCTTCACCCTTTTACTAAAAAAGTGGTTTCTTGGCTGCTACCCTTCCAAAAGGACTATTCCTGATTAAGCTTCTTCAGGCTATATAGAAGGTCAACTCTGCCTTCCAGTGTAGCAGCCGGATGCTGAACCAGATCCTTGCTGGACTTCTTCTGGTCTCTCAAAGAAGAAACTCATCAGATTTTGAAATTTTTCGTGGCCTTCCTTTCCTTTATGTCATGCCCTTGACCTCTCCTGACTTTTTAAATTTATTTCTTACAGCTTCAATAACACATCTTCAGTCCAGTGTATTTGCAGGTTTATCTTCCAGAGTGGCCTACCTGATGCAAAATTACAGTTTTTCATCGGGCAAATTCTTTAATCGTTGGCATTTTTAATGAAGTGATGTGACTGAAAAAGGTTTAGCCAGTTGAGTTGGCAAGGTCTTGAATCGTCTCTTTGAAGACTTCACAAATAGCATTCAGTGACTGCTATCAAATGTTGGTCCGTCTACAATCTGGGGGTTTTGTCAACAAACAACAAAATTTGTAGAAGAAAAAGAAGATTTAATACTATTAAACTATTGCTATTAAACTAGCCAAGCCAACAATCATTGTCTAACGGGAGAAGACTTTCGATATCCATTGAGCAGCTTCTGCAGCCGCCCTTTAATCCGGAGTGCGTGTTTAGGAGATGTTGATCGATGTGTTCCCTTTCCTCCAGGTGATGGACTGGATCGAGAACCACGGTGAGGCTTTCCTCAGCAAGCACACCGGTGTGGGGAAATCCCTCCACAGAGCCCGAGCCCTGCAGAAACGACACGATGACTTCGAAGATGTAGCTCAGGTGAGATGGTCCACGTGGCTTTACAGCTAAATGTTCTCATGAAAACACCACAATGACTGTCGTCACATGTCTTCACACGTGCTTTGACGTGAAAAGGAAGGCGGTTAAGTATCTTCTCATGCTGTCATGCTCTCAGTGGAATTCCTGAATCTAAACTTGTTTGAAAGCAGCAGTTTGTCTCCAAGTGAAATATTGGTCACAGTCTAAACTTGGTGCGTTTGGCAGTTGGCCGGCGCAAATTATTATCTGGGCTCTCACTTCCTGTATCACCATAACATGGTGACTCGTCAACTCCTACCATAAACATTTTCACATTTATTTTTATTGTTATGTTTAATGTCATGTTTAATGTTTAGGCACTTTGACTCGCAACCATCGCAAGTCATCTGCCTTAATTAATACCAAATTTTAAAAACCACTGTTTCAGATGGTGGCAGGAAGCACAGAGACCTTGTTTATATGTAAATACTCCGGTAACACTGTGACTCATGTAAACACCTTACCCCTGTCAGCATTACCCGATTAAGCCTTTATTCCTGTAATGAGAAACCTGAATAAGATTGCTGGATTACGGCTGTAATAACTGGAACATTCGGACATGTATACAACTTATCCTGCTAACTACTGGGGCACGATCTGTTGTGCATGAGCACACGGAAAGATATAGTGTTGTCATTCCTTGTAGAAACATGGCACATAGCTCTAATTTTTAGAAAGACAAGGAGACATTTTTTCTTGTGCATTACTAAGAGATGGACATAATAAGACACCTTGATGGAGGGAAACATCAACGCTGACAGACGCTGGCTTTATTAGGACGGCTGAACAAGTGAGCCTGTGTTGGAAAACTCTGAACAGCAAAAAAACAGAATCCAACCAGCCCTTCCAACTTCACATATTTTTCGACAATTTTTAAGTATTTTGGCCAGGTAGCAGGCGCTACGGGGCGTCAAGTAAACAAGAATATTGCTGTGTAAACAGGTCTGCCTCTGATCTGACCATAACCAGGGTGGGCTCAGTAACCGAAATATTTGTGTGCATGTAAACGTGGTCAGAGACACATGCTTGTACACAACTATATATGGTCACAAGCCTTGCCTGAAAGATATGCAGAAGATCATTCCAGAATGTCTGTGCCACCGTGGAATCAAAATCGTAAAGATAAAAAAGCAAGAAACGCGTAGAGGAGCTTAGTTGAGGCTTCAAGTGTCGGCTGATCATTTGTTTCAGTTACTGGTTCATGTGCAGTTGAGTCTTGGTCCCAACCAAGACTCAAAAGTGAATGAGCCTTGTTTATCGAGGTTGTCAAGTTGTCTGAATTATTTGTTTTAAAGACAAGGGGAGTTGTCTGATAGCAGGAGTGTGTGTACGCATTTGTGTGTGTGCGTATGTATTTCTGCCTTGTGAGGACATTTTGGCTGGTCCTCACAAGTTTAAAGAGCTGTTTGAGGCTTGATGTTTTGTTTGTTTGAAGGGAGAGATGGATGAATGGATAGAGTGATGTCCTTTAATGATCCCAAAATGGGAGGTTCTTATGTTACAACAGCAACTTATTGGTGCATCTCAAAAAAATTTTAAATTAACATTATTCTTCAGTGTTTAAGTGAACAGTTTAAACTCATTACACACAAACTAAAATGTTTCAAGCATTTTACTATTTCAATTTTGAAAATTATGGCCCATATCTCAAAATCTCCCCAAAAATGATATAGCATGAATATAGTATAAAGCAGCACTCCATACAAAACATAACATATGCAAATACAAACAATACAATTACATACAAGGTGTTGGGGTGAAGTGGGTCCATGACGGACAGCAGTTTGTTCTTTCCACCATTGCTGCAAAAATGTCTATTTTGCATCCAATTGCACTGCCGGTGCTCTTTATAAGTTTATTAAGAAAGAAAAAGCTGCCAAAAACCACTCAAAATCACACAAAAACTAAGCATTAAGCAGGAGCCATGACAGCGCCCCCTGTAAACAGTTAGAGTTAGGGCACGGTGAGACTCTGACCGTTGGGTTAGGGTGAAGCACTTAGTTCTTATGGTTAAGGCAAAGTTGAGGGGCAAAGGATGCATTATGTCTTCACAAAGATAGAAATACCATCATGGTGAAACAACATCTTACGTGATCAGGGCAATAAAATCATTACTGCCTCTGCTGCTCCACTTTTATTTTTCACCTCTCTTTCTTCTCTGCCGCCTCATCTTTCTGCCAATCTCCCTTTGTCTTTCCGTCTTGTTTCGCTCCATTTGTATGCAGCTGAAGTCTAAGAGCTTTCCAAGCTTCACACTGACAATCAATTTGCAACAATTTGCATTATACAAGGACACAATGTTCGACATTCTCACAGAAAAATGAAACAATCCTCCCTAAAGAGACCAAAACAAAGGCAGCATTATGTTAATGAATCTGGAGGCGAATGACTCAAAATCTGTACTGGTACTTACTGGAGATGTAACAATACCAAAATGTGACAGTGCAAAATGCAAAGCAATGAAAAGCAAACAAAATATGACTACAACAATGTCCCTTGCTAATGCTAACCTGGTATGCATGGTCAGCGTGCATTGGTAAAAATGTTGTTTTCACATCAAGTACTTCTGATTTACTCTCATATTAACAAAGAAAAGTATCTGGTCATGACCAAAGCATGTGCAAAAACCTGCAATGACTGATTCAACAGATTACAACCGCAAAAAACAGCAGCCAGTAGCAGTCCTTTATACATGTTGAAAAATTAACTATAAGGTTGAAGACTTTTCTCTACAGCCAGATGTTCTGACGGTGACTGGGGGTTTTCTGGGTGGTGGTTCGCTGCTCATTTTCGATGCTTTTCCCGTAGTGTAGATTATCTTCGTCCGGAAACATTTGCAAATTTTTTTGCTTTCATCAGTTTCTTCTTTCCGTCGCCATTACTTGAAATGGAAAGCTAAAATGTTGCCACACATCAGCTCAAAGACCCGACGGTGCATCGGTTAATTTCAGTTTACCTTCTCTGTTTTCATCCGCCATTGTGTCACTAAGTACTCTCATGCGCTCACACATACAACACAGCAAGGTGGAATTAAATTTTTGGTATTTCAGATCAAAATAATCACGTGACATTTCGGTAGATACCGTCAATGCCCCACAGTGTTGCGATATTTGTTATCACGAAATCGCATATATCGATATACTGTTACATCCCTAGTATTTATCGTGATTCCAAGAGGTGGTGTTGTCTAGATTTAGATTTACATTGGACTGAACTCTAAACTGAATTACATTTACTCAAGTGACAAATTGGATTAGCATTTATGAGGGCAGAATGGAGGCATGAATGGTGAATTATGCTTCAGAAAGGAGTGAATTAATCAAACAGTGGACATCAACGGTGTGTTTGATATGCCAGAAAATATTACGACGTTCAAGGAATCCAACATCAAGGCAACAAGCACGCTAACTGTGCCACTAACTTGTCATCGTGGGAAAGAGAAGAAAAAGCCCTGAGACTGTGGCCAACATACTGTACCCAGACGTTAAATGTCTTTATGAAAGCCTCCCAATTTGTGGGCCTTTGCCTACTTTGCGTTCTTCAGAAAGCATAATGTTGTCTGCTGCTGGTACAAATCACATAACAGAAAGGTCATAATCCATCTGGTCAGCGCAGTTTCAGAAAAGTGTGAACTGTTGCTCCTGTAAAAAGTGTGTAATATTGTAATCTGATGTTTACACTGTGGATTAGGATTAACCTTCATAGCTGACTGTGGATCAGCGTTATTTGGGTTGCACGCTCTCTCTCTCTCCTTCACGTCCTTCAATTTCATTAGCATTCCAGCGGTGTGTTGTTCGTATTCTTGTACTAAAACTCTCCACTTAGCAATACAGTCTTCATCCACCAGCTTCGTCTCCCTGCCTTAAAACTGGACTCTGCTCCACCTGCTCCACCTACGTTATTAGATGCTATGTACAATAGCACTCTAATTAATTTCTTGTCTTGGAAATGGCCACTAATAAAAAATTGACTTCTGTAGGTAAGTGTTAATCGATTCGATTTCATTTTTGATCTTAGGGTCATGATTCAATTTGATTCTCAGTTTATTTTTTCTTTGGCAAACATGGCTATGCTATCATTAGACCGCAGTCTTTATTTGTAAAAAATCTCTTGTTTTAGGCCTTGAAAACTCATTTAGATTTTTAATTGTCACACCTTCCCGCACTGAGGGGATTCAAGCTCGGTTTATGTAGCTTCTTCTTCTGTTGTTGCTACGGTGCCTTAATTGGTTGCAGCAGCAGGTTTCCCGATTGCCCCCTTAATATTGATGGTTGTGATCGTGACACAATATCGATCTTTTTCTGACACACCTACAGCTGATACTCAAAGCTCAAGTATCCGAATTGGTATCAGGGAGGAAAAAGCTGTATCGGAACATCTTACAAAATGATAACTGCATTGGTTGGAAACTAGGAACAACACTTGTGCTGCACAAGATGGATCCCACTTTGCATTTAGGATGTGTGAGTAGTAAGACACAGTTTTAACGGTTCTAACATATGTTAGGACCGCATTGAATACTGTAATGGTAGTTTATATTATGATTGTTAATGTAAGTATAGCTGCTGCTGTGTCTCCAGAGGTCATGTAAAAAATACAGCTGTACATACAGTTTTATTGCCCAGCTAGTGAAATCTGTTTCTTCCTCCACCCCGGTAAAGTAGATGATGATGGAATTTCTTTTAGCACAATAGATTCCTCAGTTTTTGAATTTGTAGGGTTTATCTGTTCATTTCTTAGTTTGCATTTTACGTTTGCTTTCACTAAATTACGTTTATTGACCCGCTTATCAACTTTAATTTGCTATTTCTTTTATTCATCCATTCATTCTTGTCCTAAAGCACCAGGTCTGGGCCTCTCTGTTCAGGTGACAGGGGTGATTCTGCTCTCCCGTCTTCTCTCTGCTATAACCCTCCCCCCCCGAACCAAAGCAGTCATTCCCTGAAGAGAAATAATCTCATGTAAATTCTAATCCTTATCTCTTGACTAATCCCTCATAACATGTGAAAAATCCAAAGTGCACGCTTTTCACCCACATGCCGTAACTCATTTTCTTGGATAATTGGGACCATAATCCAACTTTTCTCTCTTCCTCGCTCTCGCGCCACGCCCTCAACCTCCGGTCACCCCGAAACATCTCAGATGTGACGTGTTTCCTGAAGTGAAGTATTCCAGTCATAATCTCTCATACTTACCAGAACGGGCCGACACTAATCCGTGTTGTCCTCCCGATGAGTGTGGCGAGCTTTAACGCTCAGACAGGATTTAGTCACTTTCTGGGCGAGACAGAGGTGGAAGTCTCACACTGTTGATTTACAGAATTAATACAACTGCGTACGTCCATTCAAAAGAGGGACGGCCCGGCGACAAAATATGGAGAGGATTACACTTAAAACGATCCTTTACGTAACAAACAGACATCAACTTTGGAGACATCACCACAAAAGCGTACATTCATGTGGCCTCGAGTCTGTCAAAAGAGATTTAAATTCATTAAGAGGGTCTAAGTGAACCGTTATCCCTGTTTAATTGCAGGATTTCAGTGTGGATGTGATTATATTATGTAAGAAAAGCAATCAGAGAGGACAAAAAACATATATTGTTAGCAATAATTCAAATCATTTGGAGGTGGTGAAATGTTATGGAAAGAAAAATAGATCATCAAAAAGATGCAAACAAATCATAATAGTAGTGATAATAATTATAAATACGATGATGGTGTAAAAGCTCATGATTTCCTATACGGTGACATGTTTTCTCTACATTTTTGAAGAAATGTCTTCGTGTCCTGACTTGGACATCATGATTATTCACATTGACTTATATTATATTATTACGTATTATCACAGTGACGCCACAACCCTTCAAAGGAAAAGAGGGAAACTGTGCTGAAATGTTCAAATATCATGACAAGTACCAATTCCTGAGATGACTTTTGCTGTGTGCAAAACAAACATGTATTTCCCAAAGATACGGTTCAAGATTGAGTTCATACAGTTAATATACAGTAGATATTATTATATCCCTGAATATCAGGGCTATTGTGGAGGGATTGATTAATGTTTTCAGGTTGTTAAATATCTTTTATGTCAGTATTCTATAAATCTGCACATGTTTTTAAGTGTGATTACAGATTTACCATATAATTTTCAACATTTTTTCTTAAATAACACACAGTTCCCCAACGACACAACGTGACCGTCTCAGAATCCTCATCTTCCGTTGTATAAAACAGCCCGGGGTCAGTTTTTTTTTAATCAACTATCATGAGATTGTCCTATGAAATAAAAGCGTTCACACAATTCTTCTGTGCCATTGTCTGTATGCAAAGAGAGACTTGATCGCGTCTTTTAAAACAGTAATGATCAGCCCGTGAACATGATGTTTACACTGTCAATATGATAAATTAATCTGCAAAATGGTTTCAACAATGCTTTATTTGTCTTTTACCTTGTGTATGTGGTGGTGTGGTTTTAATATAAGACAGTAGGTGTCTGCCACACCCTCACTTCTACTTCTTATCCATGCAGAACATACCAAGTTGACTACTTCCTGTATGCGATGGTGCTTTCAGAACACGTACACCAACGCTGACAAGCTGCTGGAGGCGGCAGAGCAGCTGGCTCAGACGGGAGAATGCGACCCTGAGGAGATCTACAAGGCAGCCAGACACCTGGAAGTCCGGATCCAGGACTTTGTCCGCCGTGTCGAGCACAGGAAGCTGCTGCTGGACATGTCTGTGTCCTTCCACACGCACACCAAGGAGGTGGGGCACACAAAGCACACGCACACAGAGACACCCAGAGCGTAGTTCCAGTCTTTCACGTGTTCATGAGTCCTAGTTCCTGTGCTGGGATGGGAAGTGAAGGAACATGATGTACTACGATCCCCCATGTGTGTGTGTGTCCAGCTGTGGTCGTGGATGGAGGAGCTGCAGAAGCAGCTGCTAGACGACGTGTGCTGCGATTCGGTGGATTCGGTCCAGACTCTGATCCAGCAGTTCCAGCAGCAGCAGACGGCGACGCTGGAAGCGACGCTTAATGTGATTAAAGAAGGCGAGGAGTTAATACAGCAGCTCAGGTAATCGTGAAATTTCTCTTAGTATTTGTGACGGCGTTTGAGAGGGATACAAATGAGTGCAGGGGCTTGGGTAATAATGTTAATATTCATAATATCAGAGTGAGAGAAGGATTCTGGCAGCAGCTCAGTTAACGTTCACATCTAAGATGTCCTTAAAAAGTCAAACCCAGGTCAAGATTACGAATGACCATATTTGTGTAAATACACGTCATGATGTCATAGTCTGAGACTGAGGGAAGTCTTGTTCTTCAGGTCAGTGTGCTGGAATGTCTCCATCTGTCTTCCCACAGAGATGCAGCCATGTCAACCAACAAGACGCCCCACTGCAGTTCCATCGCGCACATCCAGGGGGTGCTCCAGCAGCTGGACGAGGCGCAGGGCCAGATGGAGGAGCTGTTCCACGAGCGCAAGATCAAGCTGGACATCTTTCTGCAGCTACGCATATTTGAGCAGTACACGATAGAGGTAAGAGAGGAAGCGCACGTTCGGTAGCAGGACCATTGACCCGAAAGTGAAGCGTCTCCATCGCCCTCTGGTGGTGGGCTGCAGCATAGGTCATGAGAAGAATTAGAACAAAATGTTTATATAATTTGATTCCCACGCGTCTTCCGTCCCTGCAGGTCACGGCGGAGTTGGACGCCTGGAACGAGGACCTGTCCCGTCAGCTGAATGACGCCGGGCGCTCGGGCAGCAGCAGCGGCAGCAACAGCGGTGGAGGCAGCAGCGCCTCCTCTGGCAGCGCGGAGGACATCGGCCTGGCAGAGCAGCGGCTGAAACGGCACGCAGAGAGGAAGGCGGCCATGAACAACATGACCTACGAAGTGATGCAGCAGGGTCAGGACCTGCACCAGTACATCATGGAGGTCCAGGCTTCAGGTACATTTCACATCCTTCACGCTGCTCTGAGATTCTCACGTGATTTTCTTTGTTGTGTTGTTCTTTGAAACAGGCTATTGCTTTTGATTTTTTTTTCCTCAGAAGTCAGTGAAACAGATTTTTAAATTCTTCTTTTTTTGTAGATTTTTTTTCTTAAAAACAAACTTTTGACTTTATTCTCAGATTTTTTTCTAAGCAGTAGATGGATGATGGATTAGTGAGAAAAAAAACACAGAGAAAAATTTAATTTCTGAGAATTCTGTCTTTTGTACATTTTTTTTCATAATTTTTCCATAAAATTTCTGACTTTGTTTCTAAAATTACTGAAACAGAATTTTCCCCAGAATTCTGAGAAACTGATATTTAATTTTTGAGAATTCTGAGCAACAGATTTTTTTCCCCAAAGTATTTTGACATTTTTCTCAGAATTTTTCTAAATGTCAGAACTCTAAGAGCAAAAGTCCAAACACACCTCTTTTTTTCCCACGCTCCTGAAATACCGAAATACGTGTTTCACATCTGGCCGTCCCTGCAGTGTGGACCAGGGAGAGTCACAGAACAATCCTCTTACTGTGTGTGTATGCTTGTGTATATGTGGAGGTCACTTGGCCCCCCGCAGTGATAAATCTCTCTCAGCCACCACACACACACACACACACACACTCTCTCTCTCTCTCTCTCTCTCTCTGGTCCTGCTGATGATATAGGGAATTATTAACTGATGTTACAGACATATTTCTGAGTTGAATTTGTGAAATTAAAGGAACAATTCTGTTTTTTGGGGGAATTAGTTGTTGTTTCTTCGATCCGTTTGTGTCACTAATGACTTTGCGGTGCACAGCTGGAGCAGGGACATGTTCAGCTTAGCTGAGCGATAAAACAGGAGATACGTGGGAAACAGCTACCCGGTTCTGCTCAAAGCTAAACGAATACAGCAACAGTAATGTAAAAGTTCCAGTTTGTGAGTGTTTTCATGCGGAGCTGATCATCCACACTTTGTGTGGTGTGTGTGTGTGTGTGTGTGTGTGTGTGTGTGTGTATGTGTGTGTGTGTGTGTGTGTGTGTGTGTGCAGGGATCGAGCTGACGGGCGAGAAGGACATGGATTTGGCCTCTCAGGTTCAGGAGCTGCTGGAGTTCCTCCATGAGAAGCAGCAGGAGGTGGAGCTGAGCGCGCAGCACACGCACACACGGCTGGAGCAGACCCTGCAGCTGCGCCACCTACAGGCTGAAGTTAAACAGGTAAACACCTTGCGAAGCTCCGCATGTTTAGTGCTTTATTTCAGCTGTGCTCAGGCGTCATCGCCTCTCAGCTATATTCAGCTGCAAAGCAGCAGGAGCATTTTTTTTATTTTTAATTGTGGAAAACAGGTGTTTTTAGACACCTTGTTGAGTATCGAACTGATAGTGAAATTGCAGGACAACTAATTTTAACTGACCACCTCCACAACGTAGCATTTTACAGTTCAAACATTGTCATTCTAACAATGGACAGTTTAAAAATTGATGCAACAGGGTTGTCTTTTGTTCTGCTCCACCCGTTCTTCCTTTTTTGGGGGGAAAAACTGGCGCCTACATCATCCACAGTGCAGCTCATGTAATGTCAGTTTGGTCTGATATTGATGCAGAGAAGCAGAGCGTGGGCGGCAGGGATCTGGAAAACTCACTTCTTTCTTCATAATTCATCGCTGGAATACAGCTGCAGAAGCTTAAACTAAAACCGAAATTAAAGTTGGACAATAGGCGCAGCATTTAGGCCGTAGCCTACCCTCGATCGCCAACCCCCCACTGATCTACGCTCACGTTTTACTGAAAGGAGAACTCAGTTTTTCCTCTTGTTTTCCACCTTGAGCTGTATGTCCCAGTATTTTATGCTCGACATTTTTAGTTTAGCTTGACAGTGCTGTGCAATGCAACAGCACTGGGTCAAACATCAGGTCAAAACATCAGAAACATGTACTGTAAATGTAGTATAATGTTGTTTTTTGTTGGGGATTTGCTGCTGTCTACGCTTAGCATGTTATTGTAAGAGTCTGGTAACATGGAGTCGATAAGTAATGTAATAGGAGATTCATTCCAAAGGTTTTAGAGATTTCTGACTATTTACATTGGCAGATTACTGCAGCATACAGTAAACACTTGCATAAATCTACACATCTTTGTTAGTCTTTTGTAAACTTTTGTAAACCTCTGAAAAATGAGTTCTCCTTCAAGCGTTGCAGGCCTGGGCACACTCGCTGTATGTCGTCACCATGCAATGTTTCGCATACAGTCGGATACTGTTACTGACTTTGCTGTTTATTTGAACCCAAAGGGATCCCTTTCTCACCTTGTTAAACCTGAAGTGACGCGGTTGCATCGCTGACGGGGGGGGGGACGCACTTTTTCTGGATCCTTGAAGGCATTTCACCTCGCTTGTTCTCCAGGACTCCTGTGAGTGTTTTAGAACGGAAGAGGTGAAAGGTCAAGAATCCAAAAGATGTCCACTTGCACTGGACTAACCAAGATCTGGATCATTGAAAACCTTTACAGACATGTCCAAGTTGGGCGTCAATTAACACTCGTTCGTGTTACTTGTGTCTAGCTGAACCGGTGCCTGAGCGTTCAGTGTCCTGGCTGCTGAGAATACATGTCGGAGCCGTCACGCGAGTCAAACGCACCGGACTTTGTGCGTCCAACAAATCACCATGTAAATACACCCGTAGAAAACGTGCAGCTAATTCAGACAGCACAAATAGAGCATGAATTTCCCCATGTGGCGACTACAGAAGCTGTTCCCAGATGATGCTAAAAATGGCTGTGACACATATGTTGTCACGGTTTGCTACTCATGCAGTTGCTGTGAGGTCCGCCACAGACACGCTGCACTGTCTCTCAAGGCTAAATCCTGAACAGGAAATGACGCGAGCTGAAATGGCTTTTATTATTCGAGACAAAGAGAAACAGAGAGGAATTCTCGTTTGGGGGGGATGATGGCATGCTGGAGAGTCGACTAAAATAAGACTGACTGTAGCCTCCTGCTGACACATCGAAGCTGCTGCAGATGTGAATATGAACATGCTGTGCATTGAGACAGGAAGCGTGCAGCCGCTGCAGATGGATGCTGCTGAATTATTAATGAGGTTTATGGCTAATAAATCTCACACACACACCCACACACACACTGCCTCACCCTCACTCTCCTCACAAGTCGACTGCAAACACAGACTTAGCAGCAGCCGCAGGTAATTGAGTGGAGAGACGTACTTACAACAGCTGTGGGGCACAGTGTGACCTGAATAGTTTTATTTGCTTTTGTAAAGTTTGCTGTTCTTCTTCTTGTGCTGCTGCCCTGCATTCCTGGCGGTTTCTGCTGCCATCTACAGTCTATCAGTTAAACTACACTTCAGGTCCTGTATCGTAGAGGACGTTTAGGTTTGTTATTGTTTTTGTGCCAGTCACTTTGGCATAATTTCCTCCTCATCTGTGCTCCATTTATGACCTGGATCGGAAGCAGATTTTAATTGGAGCCCATACAGTGAAGGTGGAAACTGTATATACTTAAGTATATACAGTAGGGTTATTTTCTTACATATGCATATCTTTATTTTTTGTCGTAATTTAATTATTTAGGCCTCAAAAAAACAAAAAAAACAAAAAAAAAAAAATCTAAAACAAGAATATAATAGAATATCTGGATTTTTTTCACCAGTTCTTTAAGAAAGTGAACATTTGAAATATTCTCGACTCATTATAAATAAACTAAAATTAAAACAAAAACGGCTTGACACTTTTTACTTCATGTGTAATGAATATGAAATATAAAAAAAGTTTAACTCTCTAAAAAAGAAGCACCAGTATGAAACTTTCTTTTCACCTTACTTGATATTTATTATTATTGTTATTACTAATGACCGAGTGGATGTGATGCTCTTGCACAACACGTTTCAATATATTGTTGCCTCTCTGATATCGTACATATGACTAATATACCTTTAAGCTGATATTAAGTGAAATGAAAAGTTAATTTAAGACTTGCCGTCTGGTGTTTGGTCACATCTCTGTTTGTCCCTCTCTCGAGGTGCTGGGCTGGATCCGTAACGGTGAGTCCATGCTGAATGCCAGCATGGTGAATGCCAGCTCCCTGTCTGAGGCTGAGCAGCTGCAGAGGGAACATGAGCAGTTCCAGATGGCTATAGAGGTACACACACACACACACACACACACTCCCTTACTGCTGCTGCACCAACCCGACTTACTGTACTTCAGTAATAATTATTTCAGTGTGTATCGGTTTGAAATGAAGCAGATGTGAGCGTTCACACACTCTGTCATCTGTGGCTCGCCTCACTATTTTTTTTAATCTTTTTATTCTGCATTGTTTCTGAAGAGTAAAAGATTTTCTCTCTCACACACACACTCGCACAAGTAACTGTAATTGCTATTTCTCCACGTTCTGCTGTGTGTAGATGATATTAGCACATACCTACACACACACAGATGGGCCCAGACCCAACATTTGAGTTGTGGCCTGGTTTCTGCTCGGGAGGAACTCTGATTACTGTCAAAGTGTGCAAGTTTCCACAAAATGAAGTAAAACCTGCAACTCTCTGTCGGATGATCTAATCTTGTCTAGGTAAAACACACCCACTCACACCAAATTTCCCAGCCTTATGTCTGGGTTTTGAAACATTTCAGAGCATAATGACTATAGACAGACACAGATGCAGACTGTGACGTAGACTTTAAAACATGTTTCACCCTCTGTTGCTGTTTTTGGCACTGCCTTTTCGGCAGAGCAGACAGACGCTTTTGGAGCCTAGATAGATGAATAGATAGATAACTTCAAGGTCCAGTGTGTATGAATTGGCGACATCTGGTGGTGAGGTATTAGAATGCAAGTGACGGCGCGCCTCTCTCTTCAAGCACATAACTATGGTGGCCGTCTGTGTAAGATCAACCATTGAAAGTAATGTAGGATAACCAACTTGAGAGAAACTTACAGCTGAATGCTGACAAGAAATCCTAACTAGAACGCAACTAGATCATCTTAAATTCTACACATATAATAATAATCTTAATTTATTAAAAAGATTATATACAGAGAGGGAAAAGGCAACAAAATATTACAGGCGTAATAAGGACGTGCAAATAAGGTGTATACAAGTGTGGATGGGTGTTTAAAAATACACAAAATAAATGGTAAATGGAGAGAACATAACAACAGATTAATATAATAAAATATGTTGTATTAAATGTTAAAGAAAATTTTAGATTTATGTTGTAACATTTGGGACTTGGGCCAATACTGACAACCAGCATTGAAATGAATACTAAGGCCCATAGCTGATATTTACTGTCGATGTGATCTCTATAAAAATATGTTTGTACGATGATCAACTTTTGTCAACTCATGTAATCAATCACATGTTGAAAAAAACAGCAGACATTGCCACAAATGTAACATAAACTTTACATCTGCCCATAAAGTACAAACTTTACTTGGCCAAACAACAAACATGCCAACACTTCTTCTTCTAATGTGTTATTTGGCAGCTTTTCGGTGCATTACTGCCACCTTCTGATCACATTGGACCAGTTCTGCTCATCAGACCAATACAGATATCTTAAAAAAGGACTGACATCGGTCTTTTGTAATTGAATATGAAATAAATAATAGACTGGAAACTGAAGCTCATTTCCAGTTGTCGTTGCATTTGCTGTCGGGCTTGAACTTTAAGAACAGCGGTAGCTGTTTGAAAACCCACAGTGTTCAGATCCCTGGTAACCAGATGCCGTCTTCCCTTCAAGTGCTGGAGCATCGCTTTGTTTCTTGAAGTGTCACTGCGACCTGTAGACTTTTGAATTAATGTGAAACCATTGGCTACACTGTGTGTCATCCTTTTGTAGACTTCCCACTGGTCACATATTCCACAGCAAACCTTCAAACTATGCTAATGAGTTTTACTTAATATTACTTTCCATACCTTTCCCTCTTCCCTCAGTCTCTCTTCCATGCCAACTCTCTGCAGAAGACCCATCAGAGTGCCCTGCAGGTCCAGCAAAAAGCTGAGGTAAATCCATGCAGGAGAGACCACAGGGTGTTCATCATGACCACCTTTTACCCTCCGCTGCCTCTGTCTAACTGTGTTTCCCTCCACCGCCTCCTCACTTCCAGATGGTTCTGCAGGCGGGACACTACGATCCAGAGGCGATCCGAAGCTGTGCCGAGAAAGTGGCCGTTCACTGGCAGCAGCTGATGCTGAAGATGGAGGACCGCTTGAAGCTCGTCAATGCCTCTGTGGCCTTCTACAAGACGTCTGAGCAGGTGCACGCCCACACACAGATTCTCCGAGTCGGTGTCTGTTATGGCGG